>CAVLEF010000003.1:4802500-5402500 GCA_963661955.1 Leptosia nina
TTCAGTTTAAGACGTTCTGCCGCTTGCTCAGTGATGAAATGCGCCTGACTTCCAGAGTCGATGAGAGCGCGAAACGATTGATAAGAACCAGTTGTGTCACGAATTTGAACGATAGCGGTAGATAAGAGAACGATTGACTGATCACCCAAACTCGTGAGTACACTAAGCTGACTCGGCCCTTGACTAGTAGAAGGTTCTACGTTAGTAGCCAAGTCCGGTTTCGATTCTTCGTGAAGAAGAGTGTGATGACGAAGACGACACTTCTGACATCTAAAAATTGATTTACAATTTTTGAGTGTGTGAGACGATTTTAAGCAATTAAAACACCAACGATTAGTTTTAGCATAGTCTATACGTTCAGCAACGGTAGTCTGTGCAAACCGTGTGCATCGATTGACAGAGTGATTTTCCGAACAATAGCTACACTTCAGAATTTGAGAAAATGGTGTTTGTGTGGTTGAAAGTACCTGTGATTCTGTAAGTGTGTGTGTGTGCATTTTTCATAGAATTCGCGGGAATAGTGTTATTCTGAGCATCAAAAGATGTTTCTGATTTCGATTCATTAGTAAGAAATACAGTAGGCGATTTTGCTGGTTTTTTAACGTTTTGGAATTGATTCATATTTTTAGGTATAATATGAGACGATTTAATTTTTTCTTCATAACTAAAATGTGTATCGCGAACAAGTGCATCACATTTTGCATATAGAAATTTAAACAAACTATCAAACTTAGGTAATTCGGTGTTATTATATTTCTCTTCAAAATTACAACGAATAGTGGGGGGTAATTTTGATAAAAGATGATAACATAAAATGAAGTCCCACGACTCGACAGGTAACTTCAATTCTTTTAATATTTTTAAATTTTCACATAGTGAGTCTAAAATTCGCCTTAATTCCATTGGCGTTTTGTTATTAAAAGAAATATTTAATATTTCTTTCCAACACGAAAAAGCCAATTCGCGATCGTTGTTATATCTTAATACTAATGTTTCAAAAGCCTGTCGATAAAATATCCCTTGCACAGGGTACGTACGTATCAACGCGTGAGCGTCGCCCGATAAGCTATTCATTAGATAATACATACGCTCGGTGTCGCTCAATGACTCGTTCCGATCGACAAGAGAACCAAATATGTCGTAGAATTCCGGCCATTCCTTAATGAGCCCCGAAAACTTAGGGATAGTTATTTTTGGTAATTTTATATTAGTGGATTTAAAACGTTCGACACTAGTACTTCGTGACATAATATTTTCTGACCTTTTAAACTTGTTGTAAATACGAATTAAAGAATAATACGTTTTATCGAACCGTTCCTGTATTTCGTCCTCGTCCGATACTGAATCACTATCTACTAACGAAATAATGTCACTATGAATAATATTAAAATCGTCGTATAATTTATTTACGATCGAATACTGTGCGAAAAAAGAATCGATCACATCGGGGTCGTCGGAGATTTCTTCTGCCGTAGTATATATTTTGTTTATTCTTTTTATAATTAACGTACGTTTTCGCCTTAAGACTGGTAAATAATTAATATTAGGACCCTCATCAATCGATTTACGAGCCTTAACAACGCTTTTTAATCGTCTTTTAGTGTTAAACGACATCTTTAAAGATTTCGTTCAGCAAAACAGTTACTAAAAATGAGGGTGGCGACAAAAAATAAAAAATAAAAATTAGGGTAGATACTAAATAAATATAGATTAACCGTAATATTAAGCTTAATCGTTTAATTATTACAAATTTCGACTTGTTTACCGAATTAAATGATAGATTTAATAATAATAATAGAAGGATCCCGGGTTTCGGCACCAAAATAATGTGCGGTTTGCACACTAGGGAAAAAAACGTGAGCTCAATCGCCAAGATCGAATACTGAAAGTCTTACCAGATTCACAGGTTTTGAGGCAGCTTCCAGCATCCACACACAAACACACACCAAAATAACGATTATCAGGTTTTAGATAAACACACATACGACTTAATATCTTGTGGAGTTAATGTCACGGTATCTTGAGGTAGAATGAGGCTTCTGCTTTCGGCCACCACAGCACCCGATAGGCTAGAAGATTCCGCATCGATCCTAGCGATCCAACTCAGAGTTTCCGTCGCTCACCGCTAGATGGCGTTACATGACAGTGGTGCCGAAACAACTATTCTAGACGGATGAAGTCGCGAGCACAGCTAGTCTATGATAATGGCTAATAATCTTAGCTTTATGATGATAATTATTTTGTAGACCTGGGTTTTAAGCAGATAGGTGCAAGTTAACACTGGGAATTTACATTTAAAAAAAATATTGCGCAAACAGCCTCATATTGTGTAACACGTAGATAAGAAACCACAGCTTGCCTCTACTTAAGTGCAGATTTGATTCTCGCTGTGTAATTGCTTACTATCGGGACAGGACGGGGAGAAATAGTGTTTCACAATATTACTGATAGACAATCACTTAAATACTGTCTATAATTTACGCGAGTAACACACATATACTAAAACACTTTAGGTTTAAAACACGATATATATTAGTTTAAATTATTTCAACTACGGCCCGACGTTTCTGATGCTTTGCAGCCCGTGATCGCGGTATAACGTCGGGCCGTAGTTAAAAAAATAACAAATAAGTTTAACTAATATATATCGCGTTTTAAACCGTTAAATTGTTTTATTTAGATAATTACTTACCAAACGTCAACTTACACTATATTAACTTATTATTTCCAAAACTGAAACGAATATTAGTCACTTTAAAAAAACTTCAGCGTTTGAAAAGATCCGCTTAAAAACGAAGAAACATTTTTGAAGTAGAGCGTGAGCTTTTAGTTGCATATGCTTTGGAAGTGCGATGCGTCTACACTCGCGAGCATGTGTGGGATTCTCGGCTTAAACCGCAGAAAATTAGAATGGTATTACCGCAAAAGAGATAAGCCTAACGTCTGCTGATTTAAAAAATATGTGGTTAACATGTCCATATTCATTTATATCATCGACTTTTTAATTTCTAAGTTTTAACTGTTTACTCATTTTGTGAAATTGGTCGGACAAGTTACGGAAACATTTATATACTTACATATATGTAAGCTCCAGATAATGCTTTTTATACATAAGTATCATATAACAAGGTACTTATTTATAGTAGTAGCAGTTCCGTTGGCCCAATTTCCAAATAGTTAATATTGATGAAAGTATACCAGCCGTTTAATTGAAGACTTTTATTTGATTATATATTAAAAATAAACAAAAAACCATTGTGTCGTGGTAAATTTGATTTTTAAATTTATTGAATAGTGATTGAATGCTTTTATAATAGAACGATTTTTTAATTACTTAATAATTAAATTAATATGATTTGTCCGCAAGTGTAACAAGCACAAATTCAAACGATTCCAAATCGAGTTACGCTGACTTCATTTCCTATGGGTAAGTGCCTTCAGGACGATGACCCGGTTTTTGAATATTTGACACGGCTTCGTTTTTAAGCTAACGCCGACATTTTTTAGAATAGCTTATATGGAATACGAAGACTATGAATATTGTTTTGCGTATTTTCTCAATGTCTCTATCAACTCACAACTATTAATTGCTTTGTAGATGTTGGTGTTATATTTAGTTAATAACAAACGGGTCGTGGGTTCGATCCCCACCGGGTCAAACATTTTTATAATACATTTATATTTTTTCTGTAACATGTCGGACTTCGTCTGGATATCTGGATATTAAATGGGTGAAAATGGGATAGAAATATCGAAATTCCCGTACCTCACGAATTCACAGTTAACAATTAAGCCACTAAGTTTTATCGCGTTTCAGTTTCAGTCTGTGTTTCCGAATATCCAAAGACAAAATAGGTCGATAGCTCATCTTGCTTAGATGTTATACGATTGATTAATGTGTCTTCGATATGTAAGAAAAAAAAATTAATTCCGTATTTTAAAAAGAGTTCTCACAGTAATCCCAAAACACACCTAAAGGCAGGAAAAGGTAGTGTTAAATAAACCGGAAATGATATTAAAAAGAATACCTCGTTTGATAGACATCTGAATAGATCCGGGTATCAAAAAGGCTTGAGTAATTTATTTATGTCCGGGGGGTGGAATTGCCCGGCTGTACTGAGGTACTGACCCTCATCAGAATCCATTTGTCCAATTCGGACAAGGGTGAGAATTTTCATGAGAATCAACGGTACAAGCCAAGAATAAGATTTATATTTGAATCGTATATTGCGAATAATATAGTTCATTTCAGCCTATCCTAAGTAGGTCAATCCAGACTAACACGAATCGAAAGTGTGTTTATTTGTTTACCTTAATGGTAAAATTATGCCGGACAATTACACAGGCAATGCTGCTTTGAATACATTTGCCTGCAAATAATTGTTGATGGAGTCCTTAAAATAGCCGTGAAGCTTAAAGTTCAATTGCGTTTCAGTTTCAGTCTGTAGATTTCCGAATATCCAAAGCTGAAATAGGTCGACAGCGCATTTTGTTTAGATGCTATAGGCTATATAGGATGGTAGGTATACCTACCATCAGGTAAATTCCATATTTGTCTGTCCTCCTCTATTCACTATAACAGCGTGCCATTGGGACGCGAAACGATTAACGAACATACATAGCCTTACATATTACAAATAGCATATAAAAAAATACTCGTATTTGTTATGTAATAAAAAAAGTCTAATGCAAAATGAATAAGTAATCGGTGATTTTCAAGCAGTCAAAGCAAACCCAATTTAGCTCAATCCCAATTCGTCGGGAGTTTTCAAAGACAGTTTTTCATTGGAAAACTGTTAGGGAGGGCTAATCAACTTTGGACTTGCTTTGCTACCAACGAAGCCATGTCAGTCTTTGAAATTGAAACTTCAGTAGGAAAATTTAATCGCAGTTCTTGTTTCATATCTTAGATTTAAAAGGTAAAAAAATATTTGATAACTTTTTGTGACATATTATTTCACCTGACGGCAATATATTAATTAAAAACCGATGATGAAATGAAACATTTACGATACAGATAGGACATGAATCGGCGTCCACAGCGTTCTCTATCCAATTTAGCTACCGTGTCATCGTCATCATTTAACGTTTGAAAACTTTTAATAATTTTCACATGTAATTGCCCATGATGACACTATAATTAAAAATGTATTGACAAGGCCTAATAAGTCATGATTTATTAGGTAAACATACTTTCTTACTAATACAAACATGATTAAGTATTTTACTTTTAACTATCGTCTCGCATGCTCGCGATGGCTACCGCAACTGCCGTAGACTATGATACTTCGTATCTATAATATTCGTACTAGTAATTATTTAATGCATTGTCTTCATCGATCACCAATAAATTATTATTATAATATATATACATTATTATTAGTGATCGATGATTGTCTTCTTAAAACCTGGATTATAAAGATTTTAATTATTGAAAAATCCATTTTGCTTCCAAGATATTTACTTCTTTCCAGTTATATTAAAATATTTTCGACAAATTGAAAAAAAAATGTCATGACTACACGAGTAGCAACAACAGGGTTACTGTTGGTCGTGGATTCGATTCCGGCGTATATCTTATATTTTTCTATATAAACTACTTTTACTTAAAAGTGCTTTATCATGTATTACAATGAGCATGGACACTAAAAACGGTGTATTAACCACAATAATTAATGAGAAACGCGAACTTCACATCCGAATATACCGTTCGGAATCCAACCAATAACGCAGAGTCTGAAACCATCAATATCCGGCTTCCGGATCCCACGATTGATCTCTTAAACCACTGCAAGTACGTTAAGCTTTATCACTGGGTATGTATGTAGGAGAAATGAACTAAAGAGAAGCCGGTTCTCCTAGAATTTATTTGAAAACAAGAATACTGTAATTTCTTTGTACATCTTACTTAAATAACATATTTAATAAAAAAAAGTCAAATTCTTAACCTTTAATCTTGAAACGTACATTAGAGGACACAAGGAGGATGTAATTTATAGACGTGAAAACGAGCCTTCTGTGTTCAACCTGTATAAATTAATTGTATACTTTCTCTCAGGATTCAAACTCAGTACTCTGTAATTAAGGCACTGATAAAAAATAAAATATTATAATAAAGCACGGTAACATTGTATATTAATATAAATTGTTCCCCGTTTATAGTGGCTAACAAATTAAAACACATATAATTAATATTTGTATAACGTCTGGTTTATTTTTTACTTACCATAAATTGAAGTAAAAATACTACTTCTTAAGTGTTTAAAACTTTGTCGCCGAAAGCACTATTAAAACTTTGAAGATTTAGCACTTCATAAAAAACATTAAGCAAGTACTCTAAGATGGTGTAAAGAACAGTTTTTTATATCGTAAACTTTTGTTATAAAAATATTCACTCAGTAATAAAACAGAACTTTTGTCCATTTTAATTAATGCTTAGAGATTTATTCATTTTGTCAGCAAAAATGTCTGTCCTTGATCAGACACACATCAATATCAATATATTGATTTGTGGTTCCTTGCCTCATTCAAAAATGTAGAATTTATTGCCTTAGTGAATTTAATAGGTTAACGCCGATAAATCTTTAGCTAAACAAAATAACATAAATCTGGAGTCGGGATGAAATCCAATTTGGGAAAAATTTAATAAAATGTAAAATCAAACAAGTGATGCGAGCACCTGAACCCATACATCAAAAGTGACAATTTTATGGACATTTTATTTTGACCTAAAATATTGCTACTATTCTATAGCGTAGCAGTTCGAACTTAAAATTCTGTCGAACTGATGGAATTACTATTCTATTTCATTCAACGATTTTAGTATCCAAAACTCGAAAATTCCAAATTCGAAAACCAGCCAAGTGCGAGTTCAATTCATACCTATTGCGGTTCTTGAGGTACAGCGTCCTAACAGGCAGACAGCGAAATCGCCATATTGAGTTATGTTTACCTTTAAGTACGGAAGAAATAAGCTAGCTTAAGAAAAAAATCAATATTTTATTAGTTATATGTATCATAAACCATTGTCAATAAATAAAAAAAAATAAAATAAAAGCTTTCTTGATATTTTCGTAGGACGAATACTCGTAGATAGAAACGAAACACATAGTGATTAGTTTTTTTTTACATTTTGTCGAATACAAAAGTAAGGTCACTGATACCCTTACGATAAGAATGTAAAAGGATTCTCTTATCTAAAAGAGGACGGCGAAGCCTTGATAAATTGAATGTCTTAGCCCTTCGTCCATATGAGATTGGGTACTACATTCACATAAACGTCTCCGGACTTTTGAGGAAAATGCAGATCCGTATCAATAGGTCTTCAGTTATGAGTAACTTCTCTTTTAAATAAAACACTTTAACGGTTAAAAAGGCGATATATTAGTTAAACTTATTTGAAAATGATTTCGAAACGAATGAATCGAAACGTCGGGCCGAAGTTAAAAATCATTTTCAAATAAGTTTAACTATATTTTTTTTAAAACCGTAAAAGTGTTTTTTTTAAATGTGTACTACTCGCGTAAACTATAGACAGTATTTACACTTCTCTTATTAAACTTAAAACAGAATGACTTGATATTTAGTCGAGTAGGTTACAAATAAAAAAAGGTAATCGTTGAATACACAACATATATTAAACAGTCCATTCTCGAATTAAAGTTTCAGATGCTTTTTAATGATAGAGAAGGACAAACAAGGGTGGGTTTTCTTGATGAAAAGTAAGGTACCCCAGCCTTATAAATTCTCAACAAGATGCGCTGTTAATCTATTGTGGCTTTATATATTCAGAAATCTACAGAGTAAAACCGAAACGCGATCAAACTTTACGCCTTTTTCATCTGTGGACATTCCTCTGTGGACATCTATGCGTACCACTATCCAGATTCTCTGACAAAGTCTACCATGTTTTAGAAAAATGATAAAATTACAGACAGTATTTGTAATACACATTTAAATAAAACACTTTAACGGTTTAAAACTCGATATATTAGTTAAACTTATTTGGAAATGATTTTTAACTTCGGCCCGACGTTTCGGATGCTTTGCAGCAGCCGTGGTCACGGGGAGACCACGGGGAGTATTTATAATTATAAATTGTTTAGAAACATTTTGGATCCCTAGGGATCAAACTCACGACCCGTGGATTGAACCATATTTTGCTACCGTTAGACCAAAGAGCCAGTCCCATCCAAAACAATGGTTTATATGAAACTTTGTGGCTGATAATCGTGTATAGAACAACTATACTTTGTTACTGAAAATGTTGTACCCGTGAAGAATTACTCGCGGTATCTGAAAAAGCTCTTTTCTACTTTCCAAACTTTCGATATCAGACTTCGTAGTTTGTTGGGGTAAACCCCGTTTTTTATTTAACAAGTATGAAACTTTAAGTAATAATGTTTTGAATGTACATACTAGTGCTTTTAAAACTTTATTATTTAGTATTCATAGCTACTCAATATTAAAGGATTACTGTCTTGATTGAAAAATTACGTTTCATTTTTTCTTTTCTTTGCTCAGCTTATCTGGCAAACGCCCTTTGCCATGTGAAGAATTTCAATGAAGTTTTAATGCAATAGAAACGGTTCTTGAAAGTTAATTTTAAAAGATACGATTATTCTATCGTGGATTTTGTTTTAGTTTATTTAAAGAAACATAGAACTGTTATACATATTTTTGGATATCTCGAACGGTTTTCGCAGCGGAAACCCTTCAAGTCAAGTTTTTTCTCGTTTTTCTACATTTTCTTCTGTTTCTTCAATCCCATATTTCGCAGCCTGATGTATTATAGCCGAAAGTCCAGCCAATTCGAACCAGTTCCTGAGATTAGCGAATTCAAACAAACAAAACAACTTCACTTAGATATTTTATCTAGCTTAAGAGTTTGTACGTCATATATATATTTTTATGTTTATTATCAGTGTTTACCTAACTAAAACATCGTTATGTGTTCTCTGGATTGGAAAGTCTTTTTTGCTATATGTAGCGAATATTACGAGAATGTGAACGTAAATCGAATTCTTTTTAACAACTGAGTTGCGAAGATCAATTAGGTTATATAGCACAACACAACATAAAAACAGTACACTATTAGATGTATGTAATAGCTAAAAAACACAAAATTTCCTTTTTAAACAATATCAACACTTAGTCTACTATGACCTCTATTATAATAACAGAAACGTCAGATTATCAGCTAACCATCAACTAATATATTTCTCGTTTTAAACCGTTACATTAGTTTTTATGTACCACTCGCGTAATTAATAGACAATCGAAACACTTCCTGTCTTAGTATTGTGTTACGAAAAGGTATTACAGGTATATCAATCATTAGTAGCAAAGTATTATATTGAATTTAATATTTATGTGCCGTATAAAAGGGGAAAGAACAGCTGAGAAGGCTTGTATCTCGTAGTCTCCTCACGTAGCTCCAATACGATACTCGACCACATGTGTACGGTGTACCCCATTATCCTTATGATCTATTGGGATATTTATTTCCATGTGCTTTTAAAGAATACTGTATTTTATAATACGCCTATGTTGTATAACAGTTCTTCCTTGCTAATTTTGCCCTTACGTCTTTGACTAGAATTTGAATAACTCCCATCAAATACATATACTCGTATATAAACTTACATAACTCTTTCGCAGAGAAATGTAATTTTGTACAACAAACTTTAGGAAACTTTGTGGTAAGGAAATTGTAATAAAATGTAGTTTTCCCTTTTTAAATACTACAAAACTCGAAGAACTTAGTGCTCGAAAGGTAGACAAGACGCAAAATGTACAAAAGGAATATTGAATACTTCGTCAAATCCATGAAAAACCACAAAGTCGAACTACGAGAGCTTCCTCGGCTTATTTCCGGAGCGAAGGTAATAAAATCTGACCCTCGCTATTCAAATGCAAATTCAAACTCTGACAAACATTTATTTGCGATTCAGAACTAGAATAAACTCAGATAAAGCTTAAAAATTTAAATCGCAATAATTTTATTATCTGTGGAGAAGTTGAAATTAATAATAAGTAGGAGGTACAAATATGTATATCTCCTAGAGAAATAAAATACCAATACAAGAGTCTGTCTTTGTGGATTTGTTGCTTATTTATGACTTAAGAGGCATTTTTGAAAAAAATATGATAAATAAGGACAGATAACAGGGGTTTCACTTAATTCGGAAATCCACAGACTGAAACGATAAAACTTGACGGCTTTTTCATCTGTGGACCATGATTCGTGGCCCCGATGGAATTTCGATATTCCTACCGCCTATTTAATATCCAGATATCCAGACGAAGTCCTACGTTTCAGAAAAAAAATATCTATCACTACTATGGATTTAACTAAATCTTTGCGGAAAGCTGCGAAAGACTTTTAGAAAACTAGCTTTCGTCAGCTATCATAAACTTCCAACTAATTTCGTAGTGCTTGAATAAGTAATAGAAGCTCATGAGAGCGGGCTTACTGCTGGGTATAATCTTCGCGAGGGCAAATTAAATTTAACATCAGCCGAGCCTACTCTGCGTAATCTTTAATCAGGAGCGACCGTTAAGTCTCAGGCATGCCTCGACATGTTCATAGCTTATTCAAGACCATTCTTATAATGAAATGTTCTCTGTAATGGCCCACGAAACTGGGAAGGTTGGAGCAACAAAATCTACGTTAATGGTCCGTAACCACGAGCTTAACTTTGCACGCACGTTGGTACGGCTTTCACTAAGGGCATGTTATATTTGTTTGCGTTCTGTTCTTTTTATACAGCCTTGTCAACAACTTCTTTGATGTACTTACTTGAGTTACTTGAGTCATTTATGTTGCAATAGATTTGTAGTACATAACTGACTTTCCAGACGATCATTTTTAGAAGAAGACTCTCCAATACGACGAACTTGTACTAATCTCACTTGGGAACTATTCTTAGGTATTAACTTTAAATCAGAGAAATTAAGAATAAACTAATAATAATACAAAAGAAAATATTCAAGTTCAAAGAGATAATTCCGAAAAGAACTTTGACAAATATTATGCAAAGTTTGATGCCTAATACTAAAACTAAGTAGCTCTGAAAAGAACTTTTTAAGTAAAGCATAAAACTGTTTAAAAAAAACTCGAAATATTCAATGTCGGTCGCGTCCACTGCGTAAAGAGCCCACTGCCCCTTTCGAGTTAGTTACTCGATGCGTGGTTGCCTATGTTACTCAGTGATAATGTAGCTTTCTAATGAAAAAAGAATTATTCAAATCGGTCCAGTACTTTTTGAGTTACATACAAAAATACAAATCTTTCCTCTTTATAATATTAGTATAAATTAAATAAGAGACATAAAAAAATAATAATATAAGTAATTTCCCTTGTGCAGGTGCCTTTATATCCCGTGTTTGGGAAATGTAGCGCAAATGACACGTATAACTCTGAGTATACAAAATTTTACTATTTTACACACATTAAAATTTGTCATAAAGGCGTAATTTAAAGCACATGGAATGGAAAATTTATTGGCGAGTGGTTATACAGCGCAAATACGATACATTTAGCAGCCGAGTATATATATTTTTTTATTTTTGTATAAATAATAATACAAAATTTAAAGTGCTTAGTAGGTTCTATCCAAATATAAATTTCAAAAAATAAATAGAGGTTAAATTTCAAAGTTAATAAATCGAATATATAAAATCCTCGAGTCACCGTGTTACACATTGTTCTCCGGAACGGCTCCTCTGATTTTAATGAAAACATGCATATTCAGTGGATATGCATATTTACATAAAAAAATCAGTCGAGGAGTTCTTATGATGTGGCAAAAAAAAAATAGATATACTTTTCTTTTTTTTTATAATTAATCATCCCACCCGATAGCTGATCCACCATTACTTGGTAAAATATCCCACCCAGGCGTCCACTAATTTGAATAAATTAAGATTTGGTGTTTTGTTATTTTTTTATGCACTCTTCGTTCAATGTTCAAGGCTCCACGCTTCTTTCACTAATGCACCTGATCCTTCCGGGTTAACTGGTAATGTATAAACCCATATTCAGACGTAATATTCACATATACGTCATAACATGTTCCACAGAGCCTGTGATTAAAGCAAATAATTATAACTCATAATTTGTCCGCGCAATCATAATATGATTACGAATAATTAACATGGGCACTAATGTTATTCAGATTCGTCACAATAGATTTCGGATAGCAATTTGAATGGTGTGACATTAATTGCTACATTGGAATGCTTGTCATTAATAAATCACAAGGCAGGCTAATTACTGCATGCCTGATAGACATTAATTCTATTTCAATTATGGTCTTCGGTTGACATATTAATAATTATCATTATTGTGAGCGACGCGTGAGTCGGATGGTGGCGCCTCTACATCAAACATGCGAAAACATATTCTCTGTACAGTAATTAGACAAAACACAATCATTAGGCAAATGTGATTACTATTCATTGAAATTGCGGCCGTGACTCCTAATTGCAAGGTTATACTTGTCTTCTTCCACGTTCTTCTGGTCCCGGCTCACAAGGTATAAAAATATACTCCAAGTCACTAAAATTGTTAAATATATAGAATTTTTAAAAGCTATTAAGTATTAAAGTTACACTACTAGGATTTATACGCAACAAAGTAATTCTTACATAAATTCATAAAACGTACCATTAATACAACAAATATTAACTAATAGTGATATTAAACTTTTTAAACGTACTAACCAAACTGAATACAAAGTGGCTACGTTTTATTTAAATCCATTTTCCATTTTTGACCTCCTTAAAAACTCAAATTTTGTTTAACTCTGTTTAGAAGTTGAAAGCTTTTTAAAAGAAAAATTTCTTATAAGAAATCCTTATAATAATATTAAACTGTTCAGAGTTTTGTTATTCTTTCATCTAATATAATACTAATAAATGCAAGGGATTAAAAAGATTATGACAGTATTCTTAATAATATCGAACAGTGAAGTTTATTCGTTCAATATTGTGGACAGATTATAATTTTAAACATAAGAAAAAATACTAATATCATATTTGTAGTAAAATGATATTTGGATATAAAACAATTGTTAAACAGACAAATAAATGAACGATACATAAAAGCAAAACTTTTTGTCCATACAAGGTTTCGGAATTTCACTTAATGTTTCTTACAGTTTTAGATAAAATGCAGTATGCATTCCAGACCGGAAGTGTTTTAGACTGCCGGAACTAGAGATGGAACGTGGTTCCATGTGGAACTTCAACACAATTTCCATAAACTGTAGAAACTGCTCTGTCTCCTAAGCCAAACTTATTCTTGTTTTATTGTCCAATTTTTTACAGATACAACACAGCAATGTATGACATTACTATTATTTCGAAAATTAATAAAAGTTCTTAAGGTACCCGAGGGCCAAGAAAAATTTGTTCTCAAACCACTCAACCTGAACATTGAAGAAATTTATAACATTTTTTGCAGCGATAGAAAAGACAAAAAATTTGGTTTTTAATGAAAAAAGTTTGAGTAATCGTAAAAATCCTTACGAGTTTCCCATCGCCGAGAATAATTACTTTGTCAAACTTTACCCTTTTTCTTTTCCCAAATTGATCGTATTGGTTACAGCATATTGAGTTATGGTAGGTAAGATTGTTTAGGTATATTCGAGTGTGTGTGACATACCATTGCAAGAGTGGATGACAAGATTTACATTTTATAACACAATTATTTGTTTATAATATAAAAAAAACTTAAAATGTAAGATTTACTTTGTCTTTTTTAGTTCGGTACACTACTATTTATTATATATTTATAATTCTAATTTAAAAAAAAAAGACATTTTCATAAGGAATTTAACATCGTTAAGTAACATAAAGACTAAATACTAAAAAGTCTAAGTTACTGAGTAATTGCCCTCTAATGCCACACAAATATAAAAAAACTCAAATAATTTTTGCATGATGATATAATTATTTTTTATACTGCCTTTAATGGACTTCTATCACCAGCTCAACTTCTGTTCCAACGCCATCGTAAACTTCAGTTTCTCGGACAGAATGATTCTTCATAAATATGCTGTCTCTTTCTTTTAATTACTATTAACATTAATATAACTCGTTAGAAACTGTCTTCACAAAGATAAAAGTTACCCCATCAATTCACGCAAGTCCAAGGGAATCTACGAAACAATTACTGCGTATCAAAGAGCAATTACTAGATTATAGCTTATATTCAACAAAGTGAGTTTCTCAAAGAGGCTATCAGACCAGCTATACGCCGCTTAAACAGTCGAACTATGTCACCGAATGGCGCCAATTTACAACCCTAGTTCATCATTAATTTATGAACATTGTTAGCAGTTTGTAACAATTTGTTAGGTATCGATTTTCGCCGAGATTAACTGAATTATTTCCGTCGAAATTATAACTATGTTCTGGCGTATAATATTGTCTAGTAACATAAACATTGCCCTTGCTTCTAATAATTGCGACTACGATTTATGATTGACTTTAGTCAACGAACTTATAGGTACATAAGAATTGTCGTTATTACTATCTTAAGTAGTTTAAAACATTTAAATAAAATACTTTTAACGGTTTAAATCGTGAAATAAACATATTTATAAATTGTTTTAATGTTACGTGTCTACGTTAAAATAATTTATAAGTTATTCAACTAGTAGATGTCTCATTTTAAACCGGTATATAATTGATGATGATGATAATGATGATGATGATGATGATTGACGATGATATATAATTTTATTATTCTTCGCCATAACGATTTACTACAAGTGCATTCTAATTACAAAAAATAAATGCAAGGCTGGTTAATGAATTATATTTACAAATTGTCTACTTTGAAAACTTTAATATTTTGCACGTATTTTTACGTATTATTGCACACGATGGTGCTATACTCGTATCAATAAATTCAATTAAAATTGACAAAAATTATTATACGTCCTGCCCACGTCATAATTTATAATTGATTTTTAATTTATATCTCAACTTGTCTTAAAGATAATTTTCGTAATTCGTCGGTTTATCACATACACACAGTTGCCTATAGTTATTAATTAAAGGTAGAATAATTAATCTTCATTCTGCCTTCGGAAGATACTCGTGCGTACTTAAGCCAGGTTTGTGCCGTGCGCTCTGAAACCCCTTTGGAATTCATTCATCAACGTCAAGCAACTAAACAAATAACAAAGTGATGTATGACTGAAACTCATGTGGAACGTATATTTACTATTTTTTGTTTATTTCTTACGATTGATGAATAGCTGCGGTATTAATTGCTGTTATTGTAGACTAGCACTGGTTTTTACAGCCTCTGCTTCTTTAAACAAGCTGTAATTCGCTGTCTCTTTTGCATAGTGGTTCCTGATCCTAACGCGCAATACTGAAAGACTGGGTTCAACGGTCTACTAATTTGAAAATGTGAAAATATATAGCCTCAATTACTGTTGTCAGTATTAAGTATACGTTTAGAAATAGTAAAACAGTCACATTAATAATAACAATTGATTTAAATACAAAAACGCATATAAAATTTGACTTTCTTAAACATTTGTCACGTGACACAAAACGCTTCTGATTGGTCGGGTTTATGACGACGTCACTTGCTTATAAACAGTGCCATAAACCACCGTGCTTCATAGTGTTAAGACTGTAACCGCAAAATTAGCGTTACGGCGCGCAGCTTAGATGTTTTAATTTGATATATTTCAGTAAATAAATACCACAATTCAAAAATACAATTTTTCTGTACGTACGTACGTACTTTATATTATTTGGTACAT
Organism: Leptosia nina; assembly: GCA_963661955.1. Classification (NCBI taxonomy): domain Eukaryota; kingdom Metazoa; phylum Arthropoda; class Insecta; order Lepidoptera; family Pieridae; genus Leptosia; species Leptosia nina. The sequence continues at coordinate 4,818,292 of CAVLEF010000003.1, forward strand.
GCTAAGGAACCCTAGCATGTACCAAATAATATAAAGTACATTTTAAAAATCAATTAAATAGCCCATTGCCCATTGCTGAAAAAGTAATATAATAATTGTGGGTTTATTTCGTTAGCCCTAATCTTCATTAAAGTAATAAAGTAGCAAATTAAATGTTACTTCACTGTTTCACAATTAAATGTTACTGTTGCTTCAGTAAAAAATATGATGTCATTGATGAAGAAATTTATTGATATTCTGTCATTATAAGCCACTATTATTATATAGTTGCTTAGAGTTACTAAGTATATTATGAATGCCGAAAATGTTTGAGTAAAAATGTTTAGTTCATATTATTAAGAATAAGAAACTTACGAAAACAGTTGAAAGAAAACGTAAACTCTTCTAAGAATTTCACTGAAGTACTCTTGACGTTAAAGGAATCGTGTAGGATAATTTATGAAACAAACATTCGCGTTTCGAGTCACGTTCCTGTATCGACAATTGGATATCGAAAAATACACTATTACTGATTAGAAAATTAATGATCTATAAACCTATAAAAATTATAACTAAAACAGCATCTTGAAACATAGGTTTATCTACTGTCAAATACATCAGACGAGAAAATTGCCTACGTCATTCGTTTTTGCAGTATTTCTATGGTTAGGTAATACCATAAATGTTATACATCGCTATATAGCGATGTATAACATTTATGGTATATATATAAAAAGGGAGTTATAATGTTATGAAGAATCTTAATTTTCATAAATTATTTCATATAACTAGAATAGAAGAAACTATTTACAAAAATGTTCAGTTGATACTTTTAATAATAAAAAGTACGTCACGTCACTAAAACCTCCCATAGCCGTTGTACGTATTACCTCATATAGGTTACAATGCGATTTTCATTGTTTGATGACATTTTTGTCATCAAACAAAGAGGTGTCGTTCAAGTCGTCTTCTTGAACGACTTGAACTTCGAAAATCTCGCTCAAGAGCCTTTCGGCCAAAAAGAAGTTTGGATTTACAATTTTTTTGTTTTATAAAATGCTTTGTATAAACACTAACAATACTACTTAATTAATAAATATATACTAGATATAATATTAATATAGACATGTAATAAAAAATGTACGCGATACAAACTCAATTTGATTCCCAATATGTAGTCGACGATTTAGCCAAGCATAACAGCCATGAAGTTGGAACACGTCAAACGTATTTTCATGCAGAAATCCTTCCGAGCCTTATAGTCTTCCTCTCAGAATACACCTCAATTTACTCGGTAAACGTATCTTGTTGCTATCGAGATCTTAATTGAAAACTTAATACAGTACCGAATACCATGAATTATATGAAAATGCTTTAGTGCTAGTTAGGTAAATTTATCCTAATAGACTGACTCGGGAACATGATTATATCGTTATGCTATAATCCTAAGTACTGTCTGTAGTTTACGCGAGTAGTGCACATTTAAATAAAATACTTTAACGGTTAAAAACGCGATATATTTTAGTTAAACTTGTTTGAAAATAATTCTTAACTACGGCTCGACGTTTCGGATGCTTTGCAACCGCCGTGGTCACGGGGACACTAAAGATGGAGGATGTTTCTGACGTGAAAGGCTGCTGCAAAGAATTTGAAACATCGAGCCGTAGTTAAAAATAATTTTCAAACAAGTTTAACTTAAATATATCGCGTTTTTAACCGTTTAAAGTGTTTAACATTTTTAATGTTATAATACTGATATATAAGTAAATTACCAATCGATCTATAGTCTTTTATTTTTGTTTTCCCTTCACATTTGGTTGCATGGAAGAGATCGTTCTTTAGTGATAAGGCCGCCTTATATTATATAAGTAAGCTCCTGTGTTTAGGATAAATAAAGTTTAATAAATAAATAAATTATATATTAATAACTTATAAACTGTATTATGCGAGTTCAAAGGCAAATAAGAAATTCTATGGTTCCAACGATCACAGGCAAAAGCTTTCTCTCCTCTTCTTCCCTTGTTTTATATTTAAAAAAAACCGTTTTTTCGCTAATCAATGACGGACCCATCTTGCCAAGTGCAGAACGTACTGGTAATGTTTTTTATTGTAGTAACAAAATGAACGTTAAGGATGTTGCCAAGATAGTTAGACATTTTATTTGGGGCAATTTAGAGACCAATTGCTTGCAGGCACAACTCTCGAAGAAAATTAGGCCACTTTATATAGTATATGCTAATGAAAAGTTATTGTTGAGGGGATTTATTTGACAACGATATGACGTTTTTGGTACTCGTCGGAAGCTGTGGTTTACGGGGCTTAAGATAATCGAGGTCAATGCGATATCGACACAAAAGAGTTATGTAAAAATCGAGTTAAATAAAAAAAATTAAGCTATAATTAGTTTCAATAGAAGTTAAATTTTCATTTAAATCTATTATTAGGTATCTTGGAACTTGGAAAAACAAAAATTGTTGCTTTTATCGTTGCCATTTCCATCGTGAACATAGATTTTCTTTAAAATTGTGAACAATCAATCTTCATACTAGCTATAAATATTTCCACAACACAGGCACTGCCTTCGCTAGTGTACCTCGGAGTCGCTTTATTGTAACGGTTTTTACCCATAAACAACATACACGTCAGCTGCAGACCCGTTAAGCTGAATTGATGGTTCACTCCATCGACAATGAAATGGTCCTTCAAAACGAACGACCGCCGGTCACTAAGTTACCTTCACGATTCATTAACCTAAACGGAGTTTGCCGAAGTCCCAAACAAAACTAGCGGAATACTGCGAGTATTTTTCCTTAGACCAAGGTGGACAGCAAGCGTTAGGTCCACTTGTAGAATAACACGACGTTGTTTGGAAATTAAGTTTTAATCACTTTCGCAGACAAATCAAAAATGATTAGAAATTATTTACAGTTAAGCTCGACCCGATAGAAATCGAATCCACGTCCCATTAGTTATTACACAAGTTGCTAGCGTTTATTTTGCTAACAGGTTTGTAGTGTTAAACGGTTTAGGCGTATACTCCCGAGTTTCGGGTACCGGAGACTGTTGTGTATAACAGTTTAGAAAGTATACGTGAATGTATATGAAAGTTATATACAATAAATGTTAAGGCGAGGTAACCAATCCCAATGAGTACTGTAGTGGAACTTATTTATTTCCTATTATAATTGTTCTAAGATAATTTACAAGAAAAGAGGAAAATAGGACGCTCACTAAGCTAACCTTGTAAATTTGCTTTTAATATAAACATTGAAGTGAGCACGACGTTGACATAGATTTAGAATTATGCTAGCTATGCTATAAAATAATATTATAGTAAAAATACAATAAATGTGTACGGGTGTTTTTAATAACATAAATCGGTGTGAGTCGAACTCACGTCCTCTTGGTTATTAGACACGTTGCAAGCATTGATCCATCTAGGCTATTTACTTAAAACGTTTTAGTCGTAAATAACGACGCGTGAATAATGAGTGTTATCCAAAAGGATATTAAAAATCCCCGTGGCCATCATGCAAATTAAACTTCGTGAATGGGACTCGGCGGAAAATTTCCTTCAATTCCCGGGGGACAATTGATAACGTGGCCTATCATCCGTCTATCAATTTGAGAGCGATAAACGTCATTGCGAGTTTGGAGATGACAAATGTTTCTTGATTCATTGTTTGTCTATACAATACCTTGTTATGAAATTAAAAACATCAAAAAACATATTTAACAACAAAAAGAACAAATGGATATTATTCCAGAATTTTCTATTAAAATACTACTATTATTAAAACTACTACTTAAATTGACAATACTGTCCATTAGGAGCAAAGAAACAAAGAGAAACGTTTACAAAACGGGGAAAATTCCGCTAAGTAGGCCGCTAAAATGCCAGAAGATACTAAAATAATATGTATAAAAAAAAATTTTCCTTTAATAATAAAAAATATCCATGACAACTGACAGTCAATCATCTAGATAACTTACAACACCCTTTTTTTGGTTAAATTAATTTACGAATTAGATATGGCAAAAGAACGTTTCCTATGTTAGCTAGCATATTGGTTATTTAACCAACATATAACTAAGAAATGCCCTTATAAAGTAAAATATTCCTAAGGTTAATATTCAATAGAAGCAATCGACCTGAATACGGTCACACCGACGCTGACACAAATACGGCTCCCCATAACTGGATTAAAGAGGCTTAACTGAGAATTGCGAGCTGAGGATAATAGCTAAAGAATGGCGGAGAGGACAATATCTTTAAAATCCCCTGAAGAGAGTCATAACTTTGCCCATTCAGGGCAGTAATGTGATATACGTGGTGAAGCCATGATGGCTATTAGCTAGACAAACTAATAACCTAGTTGGGATGTACTTCTTTTATGATGGAGAGCTTGAAGTCTCTCTTAGTCAGATTTGCATCTCGACCTTTTCTGCATTCGAAAAGTAATTTCGATTCGAAACGTATAATTTTTTTACATAAAACACTTAAACGGTTTAAAACGCAGAATATATTAGTTTTACTGACTAACTGCAGTCCGACGTTGCCGACGATTTGCAGTAGCCGTGGGAGACTAAAGATGGAGGGTCTCCGTGATGTCAAAGTAAAAAGTGCTACGCCAGCGCCACCTTTTTCCTCGTAATTTACTCTAAAAAAATTTCATCGCGACTGTACCGTATTTACGTAGAATATATCTTCAGTATTATTTACGTTACCACAGAAACTTAATCTAACATAAAATAGACCTTTCTAATATTTTCCACCCGGATGGCGCACAATGAGCTCGCAATTCTGCATGTACGCGAGATAAAATTCCATTCGTCTATTATGCTGTAGTCGCTCCTACACTGCAATGATATCCGTCTTTCACTATTTTACGAGTCCACTATACTTTCATGAAAATAAACGTTTCACGCTCTCGCGGGTGCAGTCTATTAAAATTTTGCACTCAAATGAAATATAATGAACCAGAGATTGCTTGTTATTTAGCGCTTTTCTTTATTTCAATAGTGGTTTTCAATTGTTCAAATGATTACACTTTATTACGTTTTTTATGACGGAGGCGGATAGACAACTATAGGTTTATGAAACTTGATGAAAGACTCAAACATCAAAACGAGATACGTCGTCGACGTTGACGGCTTTAGACAATTAGAAATCGACAGAATAAAACCATTTTACACTTCACAGCTTTTTATCTGTAGACGGCAATTCAGGTATAGAGATTTACAATATGTAGAAATATCACTTCCTCAATAACCAAATTTTCCAGACAAAGCCACACTTTTGAAAAATTATTTTTGGTTAGACTCGGTGGACCTCAAACCCACTACTAGTCAACAAATACGTCGCTCCATGCCCTCAAAATGTCGAATATTTGCTTTAACGAACTTAAACATACAGAAAAATAACTTAGAGATGTTAATTATGTTTACACTGAGAATCAAAGTTATCTCAGAGCTACGGTCTAAATGTAAGAAAATTCTACGAGATAAACTATTTCAGATCTCTATTTAAGATTGTAGATTTAACGGTTTTATAAATTCTCTGTACGAAAAAATTAATTAAACATCTCTTCCGAGGGAAAAATGTAGCTGGCTATAGTTGTTAAATAAGTATAATTTTTCGTATATTTCAGTAGATTTTTTCAATACTATGCTAGAATGATCTTAAACAAATGTAAAAGATTCATTAGTAGAAGCGACTAAAATGATGAAGGACGTTTTCCACTTTAATCCAGCCATAAATAATTTTCTTCCAAGATTCTTTTTAATATAGGTGAAATATTTCGTAATATCGACAGAAAAATATGAATCGCCATTGACGACGGAAAAGTGCCTCGGGGCAAGCACTAAAGAATGAAAATGCTCTGAAAAAATTTGCTGCGCATCGTTTATTAAAATTACTTCGGCGAAACCAAATCTAGACAAACAGGCTATTCAACAATGCACATTTCGTTTTAAAAGATTTTAAGATATTTTGAAAAGTAATGTCGAACTTAGTTCTAGCAGACCGATTGCTAAATGGTTAAACGTGCTGCCCAGCATTGCGGTAAGCGTGAGAGGTCCTGGGTTCGAATCCCAGCGAAACAATAAATTATTTCGGTCGGGCAGGGTACAGAAGTCTGATCAACTACTTGCCTGTAAATAGAAACCGATTAGTGAAACGGATACAGAATTGTGTTCGCCCCGTACCCCACGAGGGAAAACGGGACTTCATATAACAGTCGTGAAAAAAATGCCAAAAAACTGTATAAGTAAACGTGTTTAAAAAACGCAGAACCGGCTAAAACAAATGTATTCTATCCGGTTTTGCTTATAAGGCCCTGACACTTAATCTCGTAATTCCGGTTCATAATCCCTAAATGCTTTTAGTCAAAACGAGGTGATTAAAAATTCTGGCTTAGTAATTGTTTAAGCGCTCAGACGAGATTTTCTTCAGAGGAGCCACCGCTAATAAAGACCCACCGTCACGCAATTAATAAAGGGATTTAAGCTCTTGAAAACGTTAAATAAAATTATATTATTTATAACAATTACAGTACCTAAAAATACACACTTTGTGTTGACGCTTATAAGCTACATGGAGTAAAATTGACTCTGTACCCTGTGCTCACATTCAAGTATATAAAATTCCTTTTCTCTTAGTGGGACATGGGGTAGACATATTTTTGGGACATATTATATATCCCAAGGGAAACTATTTATTATGCTTCCCCGAAATTAGAATCCAGAACTAACGTTACAGCAAATAACCTTTAAACAATGGAGGTGGGAGGTAGTAATCAAAGAGCTATTAACGGGGCTTACTTTTTTGTGATACAGCAGCATCTAACACGATGCGCTATCGACCTATTTAGGCTAAGAATATAAAGGAGCTCTTATAGCATTAATTGTACAGTTACATATACTTGTAATACTTTAATTGTTCTGCACATACCACGTGATCAAATACGCATTTAATTATTCACATTAATCAATAAAGCTTTTAGATAAATCAAACGGTAAATATATTATGCGATAGAGTGTGGATATGAATAATTATTTTCAATTATCAATGTATAATTGTTTGCTGAATTAATTTAAGCAGCGGCATGGCTGTTGTTGTTATTCATTATGATTCGGCATTAATAATTCGATAAGTCTTATTGATTGTGGTTTTATTTAGTGTAAATACGGGCTGTAATTTATCGTTAATTTATAAATGCGTTTGTTTTTATGAGTGTTCCAACTGCTTTATCTGCTTTCCACGATTGATAAACATTATAGCTGTTCAAAAGGTATTTAAAAATACAGGACTGTGCAAAAAGTCGTGGCAGAATTTGAAATGAGAATCCAATGCTTCCAATAGATACAGAGGTAGGCACTACATGGGCGTTCGACATTATTTTTGTCTTGTCCATGTTCATACTCAGGCCTACCTGCTTGGAAACACTGTTGAGGTCTTCGAGCATTGTGTTTAGATCCTCCAAAGACTGTGCAATTATATTTTACATTGTTCTTATTTTTTATGTTTAACGGTATCTCGTCTGCTATATGTTATTACGATGCGGGCCTGGTATATATAGCACATTTACGGAACAAACCGCTCGCTCGTGTTCGCTCACAAGTCCCTTGCGGCAAGCTAACATCGAAATCAAATTAGCAACATTCCCTTTGACAAAGTCTCAGTTTGTTCAATCAACATGTCTATAAAGTTTCTAACTACGCGCCACCATTATGCCTTTTAGTGAAATAATCATTGCAGAGCACCGACAACTCTGGGCTTAAGTAAACTTTAAAGTTTTGTATTCTATCGCGAGTATTTACTAAAAAGATAAATAAACCCTGGACGACTTCGCATGCACAGCTAGTAGAAAATAAATTCTTATAGAGATTAGATATTATTGGTGTATCTTGTAGACGATACCATCACATTATAAAGCGAGAAAAAATACTGTATTTTTATATTATGTAGATTACTTGATTTATTTACACACTTAGGATTTCGTATTTTTATAGATATTTTTCTACGCAGTATACACCTTCCTATCTTTATCTTGAGCAATTTATGTCGACTTTTAGTTGGGTCGCGAATATTCCAGCGCACAAACTGCGTAAGCCCTTAGCCCTGATAAGGCCTCCACTGTTCAGCCGCACCAGTCCCTTAAGCTGATTCTGCAGAAGAACATGTAAGGATTCGGTCATATAAATTGTTAGCAACTAGCGTTGTAGTCGGAGAATTATTATTTTAGTAATTGGTAATTTTCAACTCTAAAATTAATCATTGTATACTTTGCTGTATGTCACGTTTAACCATCAAAGTTGAGAATCTGTCAAGTCAAGTCACAGTGATCTGACAAAGAGTCCGTGCGCGACTGTTGCTCTTGTTGCGCGTGAATTCTCGACTCATTGGCGTTCAGAACGTCGCCTGCGCCTGATAATTAATAGCTCAGAAACTTTGAATGCCATTCAGTTGTTTTTTTCATTACCTATAACAACATCTTCTTAAATATTCTTTTATTTAGTTATTTATTATGTAAAACAATAATACGTTATACAATAATTTCAATTACTTTATAAATGTATAAAGTAAGAAGAAGAAGAAGAGTTAAGAAATTGTGCTGTTTTATGAAGAATAGAGTAAAACTGTCTACTGTACGAGTAATATAGTAACTTTATATTACTCGTATGCAGTCAGACCAATACCTAAGTAAGCCGTGATTTCGGCGTGGCATTTGTGTCAATTGCAGGTAAAATTTCTTTGAGCAAGTGAGCTTTAACTCCATTCATGCGAAAATGTTCTCTCTTATCGTGTAATATTTGGAATCCCGAGGTTTGTTTGCTTGCAAAAAAAGTGTGCGCATTTTAGAGATCCTCAACTTATTTTAGTTCTTATATCGCACTATCTATAGGATTCTTTTTAAACTGAATACACTATTATAGTGCGAGAAAAACATAATAAAACTATTAACAGTTCGGAACGCTATCTATGATAGTTAGTTACCGTTAAAATTATTTTATTTAATGTTACCAACTCGCATAGACTACAGAATTGTTTATATATTGTGATATTCATATTACAATAATTCCGCAAGAAAAATGTGTCTACTAATGTCGATTAATTTTATTTGTCTTTGCTACGTCTAGGAATGTCTAGGTCGTAATTAACACTCCAAAATGATAAAAGTGTCTTTACTGCGTCTGTTGTAGTGCTAGGCTTACAATTATACTAAATAATAATTTCAATCAGAATAAATCCGTCACTATAACGTGAATCATACTATAAAATAACTTTGTTTTATCGTACAATAAAAGACCAATAACTGTTATTCGGGTATACGTCATCTGACACCTTACAATAAACGAATTTAGTAACCTTTGACATCCAATATCGCTTTGAAAGGAGTTACGTGTCGTTATTGTCGGGATTCAGCTCCAAGGTAAGGTGATATAACGTTAAATTGTAAGTGTACGTTGAATACTGGAGAATTACTCTCCGAGTACCTCAATAAAAACTAATTAAGATGTCCCTCATAATCAGAGCAAACTCTCTCTCTCGGTTTAAATGTATAAATGTTACAAAACTTATTTTAACAATTATAGTAACATACATTTATAACTTTGATATGTATTTTATTTATTTATATATATATTTAGGAAAGAAACATAACAGAAACACCAAAGGAATACAATTTTAAAAGAATAAAATATAAAAAATGGTTCACAGATAATAATGTATATTTTATTTATATTTTGAAATTGTTTATCATTTACCCAAATGAGGTAAAATTGTACGCTTTCATGTCAATAAAGACAGTTATTGATATGAAAAAGTTTGAATACTGTGTGTGTGTGTGTAATGTTATATATTAATTACATGAATGATATTGAACTATCGGTTTTCTGTAATGCTTTGAATTCTCGTGTAAAGTGCAGCGAAAAAATCGTTCATTCAAATACAAGGTTGGCGGTGGCTGAAAAATGAAATTGGGAAATGGCTTAATTCGAATCGCAGACTAGCAACGATCAGAAGCACGTTTGAGTTCGAAACCATGGCTTTAACCGATTACGATATCCAAAGCATGCATTTCGGAGGTTTTGACAGCGATGTCCATTTCATCGGATTGAAAAATCTCACAAAGCTTTGTGCATATTTCTATTTTAAGTCTATCGAATCGTGCAAAATTGCACTCGCTCGGTGCTTTTTAGTGCTCCTTTAATGATATGAAGGCCGAAATGCTTTACGATCGCTGCACGAGGAATATTGACTTTTGAATAGTTTATCGCACCGTATTTTTAATAAAACCGACCAAGTGCGAAACGCGGATATTGTATAGCTTGCCTTCAAACTTACATAATTTTGATTGTTACAACGGAAATATAAAATTCGTCAAATATGTAACTGTCTAGCTATCGCGATTTTTGAGACACTGCCTTGACAAGACAGACAGATAAACAGACGCACAGACAGCATTATTAACGCTGATCTTATCCCTTTGTGTGACTGTGCTTTGAAATAACTTCTTAAATTACTAAGTGTAATTTTTATTTTAATAATGTACATAATTTATAATACTAGTTTTCTCATTAAGATTGACCTATCAACAAAAATATGCTTCCGGAAATAAAATCGTATACACACGTAATTTGTATCATCTCTATTTCGGCTTTATTCCCTCTCGTGCGATACATCAGCATGCAGCCGCTCATGTTTATGCATATCCTTATGCAAACTGCAACGTCACCTTTTATTGAGTGAAAATGTTTCAAACGTATCGCGGTACTATCCCAACTGCCTTTTCGACGTTTGATGAATATTTTAAACATTCTAACCATTTGATAATATAATAAAATTCGCATGACGACTCGCATACAACAGACTTCATTGAGGGAAAAAAGATAATAGATGGCGTAATAGTAAATTATATTTTGTTATTAGGTTACAATTTATTTATAACACGACTAAGATTAGCTAATAATGAAAACACTTTCATTTTAATTAAACATTAGACAGGCCAAAAATGCCTACTCTTAAAAAAAATATTTCAGCTGCGGAAGAAAAACCTTTCGTTAGGCAATTTAACATTTTCGCATTATATAATTCAAGGCATTAAAGTTATTTTTAATTCTATATAAAATTTACACGTTCTAGAAAATGACTATACATATTATATCTATAAGTGAATTAAAACGCTCGATATCGGATAATTAAACGATCCTTACTTTTTATCGCAACATATATAATACGTAAGCAAATACCCCTAGTGTTTGAACACGCAAATCTCGACTTGAATTTTGGATTCCGAATTCGGAAGTACCCACGGGCCTTGAACGCATGGCGGTAGGTTTTATATCCTGAACCACGATGCGTTTGACATCTATACCCTCTTTCAAACAGTTTGACCGGCTGTGAAATAGTAATCGTTCAAATCGAAGTTTATTACGAACAAAGACACGTATCGCTGAAATGAGAATTGAAATAAAATATGGAGGTAATCTGCAAGAGTTGACAAAGTGCATGCGGTATGCGGCAGTATCCCGCTATTTATCTCACCGCTATCGTGACCACGCGCGTTCATTTTGTACGCTACGGCTCAGAGCCTGAGGATTATTTAAACAAGATCGAGCTTTCGGGATTTCATACGACCATATAAGTAGCTCTAGACTAGAATATGCTGATCTTAACGTTCAAGCACTATCGCCGGCACAGAGAGAGAACATTTCTAGAAGTTCCGTTACATTTTTGTTAAAACATACAACAGAACAATTTCATGATCACTGGTGACCTTTAATCTCTTTACTTTAAAGAAAAACGCTTTTAAATATCATTATTAAGGACTCTTTTTTTTGATGTGAAACATCTATAGCCCACGTAAAACCGATTTCTGGCGTGGAATGTGGAGGGTGGTATAGATGGTATATATACATATATATACAGTCTATATGAGTAGTGTGTAGGTGGGGGTATTTAATAATAATTTTATAATAAATATCATTTATTGAAAAAATCTAATATTTTATTTTATATTATGAATATTTAGTTCTATCACAATATTTTTGACATTATTTTAAAAATAATGATTTTATTTTAAATTAATTTTTTGACTTTGCATCCAAACTTGTCTATATCGTATCGTTTCTTTTATAAAACTACTTATTTTTATTTTAAGTCATAAGGATCTTTTGATTGTAAAAATATACTCTCTTTATTCTATAAGTGAAAACTTCCTTAGGCTTCCCTGTTCTATACTTCTTATTTCTAAATTGTTTATCACTGTAAGCCGTTAAGTTTCTCAAATTTAATAAAAATTAAATAAAGATAAAACATGACGGACTCTCATAATATATCCTATATTATGAGGCTAAATATTTTGTTTCTGCTCTGCATAGCCGATTATCATTAGATGATTAAAATCAACTGTTGATGTGAATGCATACTAGACGCAGGTACACGTCCGCTAGTTGTGACGAGGGATTGTGGAAAATCGTACTCCACCTTCTATTTTCAACCTGGTAATACCGAACCCCAGAGGCGATAGTCGAGCAGAAAACACCATTACTTGGAAGCACGTTTTTACGACTCCAAAGCACCCAGCACCAATACCTACTTCAGACAAAGAAGCATCGCCACTTCCATTCTCGTCTCGCTGCTCGATTTAAATATCACAGTCAACCTAGCCTTTTATTTCCGTTCTGTAATCTTTCTATAAATTATTGACCTACATTGGAGCTGTATATAATTTGAATATTTGTAATTTTTACATATAGGGAAACATAAAATTGTTACGGTCGGGCAGGGCATAGAAGTCTGATCTAATACTTGCCCGTTAAAAGAACGGATCAGTGAAACGGACTCGTTCGCCCCATGCTCCACGACGGGAAGACGGGCTTCCACACATAAAAATGCTTACGTAAATTTAAAAGTATTTTTAGGTAGAAGATCAGCGTGATACAGTCATGAGTTTGATTCGACCTTGTCAACAACAATCTCTGTATATTTAAACAATGTTTTTTTGTAGATTTGTTTTCAAAATATATTAAATATTACTAATGGCTACATAGAATAACTAAACACAAACTTACCCTATATTAGTTGCCTATGATGAAATTACAATAGCTTTGTTTCCAATACCCTGAATACATTTTATACAGCGTTACAATGTATCAAACCACCCTTTATGACCGTCATAATACAGCGCCCATAAAATATTTATCTTACCATTAATAAATAATGTCGATAAGTGCACAAGTTATAAGTTTTCAAAGTTTGGATCGTCAACGTACATTATAGTCCTAAAATAGAGTGTTTTTTTTTAAGTATTAAATATACTTATTTAAAAATCTATTTAAATAGAAATCAATTGACGACCTGCGCAGAATTCGCTTCAACGACCACGGCTGATTTTTTTAGGGGAAACAAGCAAATTCGCAAGTTATACCTGCTAGCGATCCATAATAACTATAGACAAACGATTGTCAGTTCATATTATTTACTAATATATGGAACCTCATTTTAGAAATAACATTTTGCTGCCTATTTTAAATGGAATTTAATACAGCAACACTACTAAAATGGTATAAAAGCTTATTTTACAATCTATTGTTTCAAATCATATAATAAAGTGATGGGGGGGGGGTTAAAAAAAAAAAAAAACAAAAAAAAAAAAGGGGGGGGGGTTTGGGGGTGGGCCCCGCGGGGGGGGGGGGGGGGGGGAAAATTTTTTTTTTTCGGGGGGGGGGGGGGGGGGGGGGGGGGGGTTTTTTTCCCCTCCTTCCCTCTCCCCCCCCCCCCGGGGGGGGGGGGGGGGGGGGGGAAAAAAATTTTTTTTTTTTTTTTTGGGGGCCCCCCCGGGGGGGAGGAAAAAAAGGTTTGGTTTTTAAAAAAGGGGGAACCCCCCGCCCTTGCCCTTTTCGGCCTTATAAGAAAAAAAGAATAATCTGTATAACGGAGATACCAACTTAAGAATATTCGGGCTTTATCTAATAGTGGAAGACAACAATACCTCTATGTACACAACACATGTTGTAAAATAACATTAGGAAGCCTTTGGGACAATGTTCACATCACATTTTGTGAAAGAAAATTATAACATATTTTGAAATAAATAATCAGAAAAATTTACGTTACATTTACACATTACATGTTATGAAATAAAATTAAGAAACCTTTAGGACCATGTACACATCACATTTTATAAAGAAATTTACGAAAACTTTTGTATACGAAAGATGAAAACATCGTATCTTTAGTACTTGACATTAATTTTCCAATCAATACGGTATTAAGGTCGTTAAGATTCGTTCCTTCAGATTATTATTTACAGCCTAAGATAAATGGAAATTTATAACTGACATTACGGATTTGAAAGGAAATTGAAGACGAAATTCGATCGTCGAAACTAATTTGAACGCCTACTTTCAATTGTTTCAGTCAATAAATCATTTGAATGCAAGGTAGGTCATTTAGTTATTAAAATGATATTATAAAGCTTGTTGTTAAGCGAAAAGATATATTATAGATTAGTACTGTAGTTATAACCCAACTACATATGAAATAATTGTAGCCCTGTAGGTATATTAAGTACTTAATGGTAACCCGTGGCAGATGTGTTTTATGGCAGAATATAAAAACACCTTTATAACATTGTAATACAATTTTAGCCCACAACAAGTCATTTTGTTTTATAGCTAAAAGTATATTAAATTTAAAGCCTTGAACCTTTTAAAAAAATGCTTTTGTTATTTCTAATTCTCCGTACATAGTCCCGGCCAACCGTAGCGAGGTTTCCTGAAAATCTGAACTTTTTTTTAAAAAATTTTTTGAAAGTACAGTTGCCGAAAGATTACAAATTGACAGGAAGTTTAAATCAATGTACCTGGAATGTTACAGGTCAAACATCATACTCATATTTACGTTTGAAGGTCAATAAAAATTTGACACGCACCAATCCCTAGTTGTAGTACGTAGTAACCCACTCGCCACCCACGAGAACCGAAGTGAAACGGGTCACAGTACATTGACATGAAGACAATGAGTAACTTTAAAAACATGAATTAAAATATGTTATAAAATGTAAACAGGTCAGCTGAAATGAGGAAATCGAATTGAATACGTCTTACAAAATACCGATGCTTTAAATTATCATGTCAATTTTCAAGAAGCGCATTTCTTCAAAATGACAGAATCGGAACGGAGAAGAGCTGTGCTGCCATTAAGTTCAGTATTTCGTGATTTCGAGAAGTCTTTAGGTTTCAAAAATGACGTAAAGTGGACTACTGCGATAACGATAATTTTGTACCACTTTTTGGCGGTGTATTGGTGTTACTATTACGCATTACCCGTCAAATGGCAAACTGTGTTATTCGGTAAGTTATAAACAACGTTTTTTTAATTGTTTAAAGAATAAAAAAAATATATATATTATATGCAATAAGCTAAATCATTCCTAAAACATGGCTTCTAAATGTGTATCCACCAAAATTATTTATTATTGTGTTAGATTCATTTTTTAAGCGAGAAATGAGTTTAATAAAATACCAATTTAATATTTACTATAGATGTATGAACATGGGGAGCAACGAGGGCAATATATTATAAGAAAAAACTTTTTTCAAAGATATTATTTTAAGGATTCTTTGTAATCTGGTTAATGTAACCTAAACAGGTAGTTGTTGGTGGCATATAATTCCAAAGAAGTTTTGATGTTTTTAAGAATAAATAAATAAAATTAGATTAGAGTTAATCAACTCAAATCATATTCTCTGTTATACTTAATCATGTGCTTATTATTCCAAGCAAACTATCGACAATGCACGTCCACTATCATAATTTGCATTTAGGAAGGATAATTCAGATATTCATTAGCATTTCGGGGCTATCATAATGTGACCCACGCAAGGCCTACATTATTATAGTCTTAACTAGCGGCCCTGTCCCGGCTTCGCACGGGTAACTAACTAATAAATAAGTACAAATATTTAAATTATAAGCATGCTAATTAAAACGACACGAATCACTAAATTAGAAAAAAATTGTATTGCGCGTCCTCTCTGTTAACGACCGTGGTCTATCTCACTGGTTCAGGAGCCGCTGCGAGATTTCAGTGTTAGTGTCTCGTGCATGCGTTCGCAAATTCCTAGCTCATTTCCTTCAAGTCGCTGCGACGATCTTGCATTTTGTTCTGCAAGACGAACCTGAACGTTCGACGATAGAATCTCTTGCTTGCGATGGGGACGCGTACACTCTAATACTTTCCAGCGTTTATTTTAGGAAGTAGACTCTCCAATACGACAAACTTTTGCTAATCTCGCTTAGGAACTATTCTTAGATAGCTGCGACCTTCCTCTTCTAGGCATATTGCTATGAAGGATATTTATTTTAAATCAGAGAAATTAAGAATAAACTAATAATAATACAAAGGAAATATTCCAGTTCAAAGCGATAGTTCTGCAAAGAACTTTGAATTTCTATTCTACCCGTTCAATTTCCTAAAAAAAAAAACAACGTAATATCGATTGCCAATTAGAATATAATGGAAAAAATATAATTGTACATTATAAACACCTTACACGTGATCAACAATCTACGCCTTACCTATTTGCCAATTAAAACTAATTTCTTACGTGCTAGAGGAAGGATACAGATAAGATATTATATTTTTGCCAATGCGACCAGTCGTGATTGTGTTTATTTTCCTCTTAGCCTTAATCATAAAAACCATATGCCACAATATATGTACACGACAAAGAATAAAAACAAGGAAACTATTGACTTCGTTATCATATGGTAAATTCAAAAAATAGTTTGTGGAATTTGCTCATGTCGATAGGGGCGAGTTTGCCACGATGTCAGCCGGGTAAGGTGCCTTCGGTGCTTGTAACCACTCGATTTGAGGGGCAACGATGGAACAGGAGGCAGCAACCTTTGCTGCAACCATAAAACTCATCAAAATTGTTACTAGGCTCATAGTGCAGATGCTTCAGAAGAGAGGTATGGAACTTTTGCCGTTCCGAGCCACTCTTAGAGTCCCAGTTGACCAGATCGCAGCAAACATCGCTGTCACGATTACTCATAACGATATTAGTATAACATTTAGCGCAACTAACGTCGATGGAACGGTGGTATTCACGCAGGTATGGCGAGAACCTCGGGGTACACGTCGGCCCTTGGTTCCTCAACCTCTTAGAATGACTGTGAGAGAAGGCAAAACCACAGAGGCATATAGTTGTTCGCTCTGGGATTAGAGTCGATGGACCAATCAGCTCAAGGCCGTAAGGAATCTGGCGTACACGATCGACGGAAATGCATTGATGCGATACAGAGAAATGGCATTGCAGGCACTGGTGTATTTTCATGAAGCGATCACCGTTGTTCATGATCTGAGACATCTTGCGACATATATGCATGAACGACTTCTGCAGTAACGCCTTTTGTTCTTCAGTGAAGTCTGTATCTATCAGCATCTTGCTGTCCTCACACTGATCTATGTTTTTCTGCAATATACGGAACCAGTAGTTCGGATCGGATATTGACTTTCTTGACTGGAATTCATCTGCGCCCGGTACACTGAGCCAAGTCTTTTGTTGATGCGGTGCTTGCATCATCGCTGCTGGTGGTTCTTGCCTTTTTGGTTGCACCTCCTGTTGTTCCATTCGTTGGCGTTTCTTCCTGTCAACCGACTTCGCGACAGACATGGCTTCCGTCTGCCGCGGTCTCTTAAAAGCGACCTTCTCAACTTGTTCCTCGTTCATAGGTACACGGTCTTCATCCGCAGCTGCGTAAACGTAGCGCCGCTTCTTGATTGACAGAGCCAACAGTTTAATTCCTTCAGACCCTTGATCGGGGCTTGACGGTTCTTCTTTGATCTTGGTCTCAGTATATTTTGGAACTGGATCAATTTTCTTTACTGCTGGTGGACTCCGTGAAGTCTTTCTAAAAAACAGCAGCGGACGATCTTCACTAACTAATTTCCACACTGCATCAGGATTGTTGGAAATTCTTTCCGCAGCTCCGTATGATGACAGTTCCACGTGAATTGCGGTTTCTCCAGTTTAAAACATATCAACTTGGTGAGAAAATAGAAGTATAACGTAGACGTAGCGAGACGAGTGAACGCTCCAATATTGTATAAAATACTGTCTGTGTTATATCAGTTCGCGCGGGGAATTACATGGTTTA
Organism: Leptosia nina; assembly: GCA_963661955.1. Lineage (NCBI taxonomy): Eukaryota > Metazoa > Arthropoda > Insecta > Lepidoptera > Pieridae > Leptosia > Leptosia nina. Next base: position 4,836,443 of record CAVLEF010000003.1, read on the forward strand.
TTGTTCCGGTCACGTACCGATGACGCAACCGTTTCCATTATGTTAATTGCTCCGGGAATAAAAATCTCCACACTTTCTTGATGCTAGCTTATCGCGTGAACTTCTGCTGGTTTTTCCGTTTCGTACGGTAGTCCTCGAATTCGAAAGCCAAATTTTCCAATTATTCTAATTCGAAAATTGAGGAGAATAGAGTAAACGCAACACTTCCAAAATAGCTGCCAACTGTTATCCTTTATATACGCGTTTTGACAATAACAGGACACGATTATCGTAAAATAGTTGTACACCAAACGCGGCTAGTGTTCCCTTAGACCTATTGATGATCTATTGACCTTGGTTTCGCCGAGTATATTGATGTTATCAGTAGCATTTGTATACATCGTTTTGTTTTCGTGCCAACAGCCGCGCCGAATGGGCCCCAAGAGCGATAACGGAATGTTTATTATTATATATGTATATTATTTCATGATATCTTTTGAATGGCATGTCCGATTTCAATAATTAAAAAAGTAATCATCAGGTATTGAGACAGTCTTGAATATTAATTTATTTGGGTAAAAATTTATAAATGGTATATGGATACCACGGTCTCATTTTGATCGGAAATTCTAATAATTTGTTAAATGTAAGAAAGTAGTTGTAGCGACGTAACTACAATAGTTAGACATATGTTCTCGCGATGTTTTTTGTAGATATTGATATATTATATAAAATTGTCGAACTGTTTTTTGGCCTTTTAGTAAGAATTTCTATAGATGCCTATAGTAATCAAGTACTAAATATAGCCTATGTTACTCAGTGATAATGTAGCTTTCTAATGAAAAAGTATTTATTAAAATCGGTCCAGTACTTTTTGAGTTTATCCGTTACATACAAAAATACAAATCTTTTCTCTTTATAATATTAGATAGATTGTAACTTACAAAGTAAGTTACAAATTGTATTTAATAAATAAAAAAGGGTACATAATAATTAATAATTTAAATAAAAAACGGATTATATATTGAAAATATTTACGACATGGGCAGGAACGGCATCCACGGCAAAATAATTTTACGCCGATCTAAAAATGAACGCTGTCAATTGTCACCAATATACAAGGATATATAGTATTGATTGAGAGAATTTAAATGTAGCAAAAAATGTTTTCCAGCTATATTCATGTATATTTTGACGGGTTTTGGAATAACCGGAGGAGCACATAGACTGTGGACACACAAGGCTTATAAAGCGAAACTTCCAGTAAAAATTCTGATGCTGATTGCTTTTGCAGGCGCCGGGCAGGTAAAATTTTTCGTACAGGCCAATTTTAAGTTCCGGTAATTTGTGGTGTGGTGTTTGCATCATCATAGATTACATTTACATAGTTACAGATATTTAAATATAGTAAATATTCCTACAGATACAAAATACCCGAAGTTAAAACATAGATAATAACAATCTTTCATAAGGTGCATCGCCATCTATTACACAGATTAAATGAAAATCCCAAATTGACTCTAAAGAACGCCAAATTATGCATTCAAAATTTAATGAGCGTTATGAAATCGGCCGTTGGCAGCAACAGCTGCGCTTACAATTTAATTAAATAAGAAATAAACCCACGTAATATTTTTGCGAGCGTCCTTACGTTATTACATGCAAAGTATTCCACTCGACAGAAAATTTAAGCACTTTTGTGGACAATGATAAAATCATTTCGATAATATTACCTGCTTAAAAGATTCAATATCAAATTGTACTGACAAAAACTAAACTTTCAGATATTTTGAGAAACGATAGTAAAGATTAGAGATGGTGTAGATAAACCTTTTCAATTATTAGCCAAAAGGTTCCATTTACAGATTTTTAAGGCTGTAAAATATACATCTTTCAGAATTCCTTAGTACAATGGGTTCGAGATCATCGGGTCCACCATAAGTACAGTGATACAGACGCAGACCCACACAACGCCAATCGTGGTCTCTTCTTCTCCCATATCGGATGGTTAATGCTCAAAAAGAACGACCAGGTCATCCTTAAAGGAAAGCAGCTTGATATGAGTGATATCACTAATGACCCTCTGTTGAAGTTTTACAATAAGTAAGTACTTTTATTAAACCTGTTTTCATATGTTCATAAAACATGCCAATAATTGAACAACAATTTGGAGAACAATCTTAATAATATTTTTTTTGAAAAGGGAATTTTTGATATTTAACCAAAAAGCCATTAATTCTTTTAAGTATGACTTATATTCGCCGTATCGTATATTATTACGCCGTATATTTTCAGTAATGAATAGCAAACCATTTTTTTTTTATAAATTACCCTCAAATCTAAGTAAGATTTATATGTATTACATCTATTTTAAAAGCAACACAACGTATTCAAAATAATTTGTATTTTTCTAGATACTTTACATACTTCAAATTATTGATATGCTTCGTATTACCACTTACAATATCGACGTACTTCTGGCAAGAAAATTGGAAGTGTGCGATAGCATGGCAGTGGTTTTTGAGATATTTAGGCATGTTCCACAGTGAGCTAACAGTTAACAGCCTCGCCCATACTTATGGGTACAAGCCTTATAACAAGTAAGTTACTATAACTAAAAATACAATTTTAGTAACATACACATATGAAAGCTTTAATATTTTTTACATGTTATTGCACATGAAGGCACTATATATTTTTAAAATTACACATATTTTGGGCTGTATGTAATGAAAAATTATTGTTTGTATTAAATATAATTCAGTATCTATTTATCTTGATTTATAGACTTTGAACGCGAATTATGAGAAACATTCTGTATTCACAATAAAAATTTGTTTCCACACAGAAGGCACGAACAGACACGTCTATGACTATTTATTGATCAAAATAATGCCACACTAGTATTTGTCTGACTTCTGTGCCATGCCCGACCGAAACTATTTAATATGTTTCCTTAGGATTAGGGCCTAGAAATTTGGGCCACGCCCAAAAGCAGTCTGAAGGCCAACGTAAAGTTATTGTTTAAAGTTTCTTGCTTGTATCATATCATTGATATTTTAAAATCAAAAATTAAAACATTTTTAATAAGTTCTATAAGTATATAAGTATTAGTTTTCTGTATATATATAAACCCGATACGATAATTAAACCGAAAATAGATCCGTATTTTCCTTTCCCTTATTAGATTATATGATCAATTCCCCGCTGTATCCAATTAATTAATAAGTTTGGACATTTCCCAGGAACATAGTCCCAAGGGAGAATCGTTTCGTATCAACGGTGACCCTCGGTGAAGGCTGGCACAACTATCATCATATGTTTCCTTTTGACTACAAGGCGGCTGAGCACTTTGATTGTTTTAACTTTACCTCATATTTCATACGATCTTTTCATAAGTTGGGGCTCGTGTACGACTTACGAGAGGCCACTCCGGAAATGATAAATTCTGCGGCTAAGAGATTAGGAGATGGCACGCCAGTACATTTCCCGATTAACACAGATTATTAAGCTTTAATAAATAATTAGAAAAATGTGCTCGAACTATCAAAGTTTATTTGGACTAATGTATTATCGTTGTGTATTTGTTACTATTAATGTAAGGTAATGTAATTCTAAGTAGCATTTTGATGTTGAACACGTTTCTTGTTCGTGTTTTTATGACAATATAAGGATATAAAAATATTTTAAATTTAGTAGCTTAATATACTATAATTATAGCAATAATCCATATAAAGGCTCCTAATTTTTTATAGTATTATTTCATTTAATAATATGATGAAATTTAAATTACCTGACATACAAGTAATTTAATGGCTCTGTAAAACATTTTATAGCATGCAAAACGGCAAGAACTACACGTGAAAATGAAACGTATGTAAATAACAGAAAATTATGCAGCTATGATAAATCGCTGACGTGTCTAATTTAAAATCTAGTTACCGCTTGCATTTAAATTAGCCACACAGTAGAAGTTAGATAGAATTCATAGTCCTACCGCGGGTAGAATATGCAAGTCGGGAATCGTTTTTATACGGCTTTCCAGAAATAATATATTAGCTAGGGTTATCTAGTTTTGTAATACAAGCGAATGCTATTTGACTTTATAATAATGAAGCTGGTCATAAATTATAACGGTTATTTAACACACACTGTCATGTCATAAGTAGGTTAGTCTTTTTTGACAAATATTGTCGTTTGGATTGGATGATTTTATTTTGTTATAATTTTACTTTTATCTATTTAATAAAAATGCCAATCGACTACACAAATCCGGATACATTAAAATTCCTGATAGAAAATTTCACAAAAGAGAATGAGCGACGGATTTTATGGTTCAACAAAAATAAGGAAAAGGTCTTGCAATTGGCTGTCTCAACGGGGAAAAAGTGTTGCACTGAAGACGTTTATAGGGCCTCTGTTGAACCATGTATGACATCATTAGCCGTTCATCACACAAGCAGCGGCGTGAACCGACGACGTAAACCAATTCGTGATGGCCTAATTAACTTATCCGCAAAATATAATTCTCGAATAAAAGCCAAGTTGGGCGAAGGCGCATTAGTGGAAACGGGAGAAATGCCTAACTCACTTATGAAGCCAATCGAAAGCGACGTGTCAGAAGTGCTGTACGAAACTAAACCTGACGGCGGCCGTATTCAATATCTCAGACGAAGAGCGCGAAAATTACCCGAGGAGCGATATTTTTTCTGCGAAACTAGCAATAACGTGTGTGGGTGGAAATTAAATGAGAGTAGGATGCAGCAAACGACGGAGTACAGACGCGTTTATACTTACAAACGCGATGCCCTTAGCCGCTCCGGTCCCCAACCAGATCCGCCTTATTGCATTAAGCCGCTGAAGGAGGAAAATTTTAAATGCTCTTAAATCTAGTTTATACTAATATTGTACTAATAAAAGTTTTATGGCATTATAGCTTATCATTTAAACTATTTACGTAAAGTACGAATAAGTAATATTTGAGGAAGGCGTTGATTCAATACAATAAAAAAAATGTTCGGGCCAACGAAAAGTAAAGCTTCTTAAAGAAAAAAGGAATTAATTTCACATTTTCAATATTTAAGTTCAGACATTACAAATATCCCGTAAGAAGTTTAATATATTTTATTTATTTATTACAAATATACGCAATATATTACAGTGCTAGGTTACACAGTAATATATTGCGTACATTTAACTTCTTCTTGGATGGCGGCCTCGCAATTTACAACATTTGCCGGGCACGGGCACCTGTGTAGTTGAATTAAGTATGAGATAATGTGAACTGTAGAAAAAAATAGTATTGCATGACAGCATGAAAAAGTTAAGATATTTAAATAAAAATATATATAGGGAATTCGGTAACATTTCTTCCTTCTAAATAATAAAAATTTATATCTTGCTTAGTTACTTAATAAGGAATTAACTTACCTTTAATAAGGAAATTTAAGTTAGATTGGAGAATTATCTTTATACACATCTAACGTGATTGTCACATTTACCCTGTAATCTGTCCCTGTTTAAAGCAAATCCAAGTTCAACTCCGTCGCTGATGGCTGAACAATCTTTAAGTCCACTTACTCGCCTCTGAAAAGCCCTAATTTGCATTTTTATGTTAGTTTTGTATTGGTGTCATCTCAACTTCCTTCATCCTTAACCCACTTTGCTTTTATGAATTTCTTATCTAAGGCATTATAGTTGTCGAGTTTTATAGCTAACGAAACAGAACGTAACTCTATAAATTGTTCCTTATCAGCATATTTTGGTATTATTATACAAAGCATAAAGGACGATAAACCTCGATTCTCTAGTAAAACAAAATGTCCTTTAAAACAGAAAATTTATTAAATCTATTTACTAATTCAATACATTCTTTAACTATAAATATATACATGTGTGGAGATGTCACAGTTTATCCTAATACCCCATTTATGATCCCTAAGAAACATACTGTAATGATCGAGCAGGGTCCAAAAAGTTACATCCACTTGTTGTCTAAGAATGGTATATCGCTAAGCGGTATGTTTCCTCTTAGCGGAAGGTTTATCGAACACTTGTTTCATGCCCCCTCTGAAGTTAGTCAGCCTAACCGCCGCACCTTCGTTGCTCCAAGCCGAGTCGAACTCGGTTGTGTCTTGATCTACGAGATGTGTGTACTTTGTGCGACCGGAGCGGCCAAACTTTTTCACTTGCATAACCTACAAGAGATAATGCAATTTAAATGGTTTGCCCAAGTAAACCCCCCTCCCCTTTCACCAACGGAAGGGGAGGGGGGTAGCATATAATATTTTGACAAGATTTGCTGTGGACCAAATCTGAGCTTTGGACATTTAGACCCGAACGGAATTTCAATGTCTTACCACCTTAACAACCAAATTTTAAAGAATACTTTCTGAACAAAAGTTATTAATTGTGTTTCTTAAGATGTGGAAAACGATGATTATCGATATAGATTACTACTATTGCACTAACGAGCCCATGAAATATATGTAGACGCGTTAATTTCTCATATATAGTGTGACAAAATACAATGAAGAAATAAATATAATTTTATAACGCCATCAGTCTCAGATTTACTAATGTTTGAAATTAATTAAGTTCATAACAAGGTAATGTTTAATCTAGATTTCGGAATCTACCGATATGTGCTATCTTCACTTACCTTTGGCAGAACAGTCTTATCAAAGTGGTCATCGAGCGTGGCACCCGAGAAATCTTGCTTGAACACTTCTTCCTCTTTGTCTAAATAGAAAGCCCCTCTGCAAGAACATTGTGTTTCAAAAAAAGGTATCGAATTTTATACATATGTATCAGTATCACAGAATATAGGAAATTGACTTATGATTCAAAAAAATACTCCAAATTAATATACCTGTGGTAGTATTTCTGCAAGAACTTGTACTTCCCCTTGACCGCTTTGTTGGTGACTACCTTTGGGTTCACTCTCTGTTCTGCTCTTCGCTCTTCTTCCGTCATATTGCGAAGTCTTTCTATTTGAAGCAACTCCTTTTCTACACTGTAAAAGTAAGGAAGAGGATAAAAGACCGCTACACAAAAGAAAAAATATTAAAACATAAAGTAAATTAAGTATAGTCTCTGGTTAACGCAAGTAGTACAAATTTAAATAATATACTTTTAACAGTTTTAAACACGATATATATTAACTCATTTTACTTTAACTACGGCCCGACGGTTTGGATGCTTTGCAGCAGCCGTGATCACGGGGAGACCCTTTCAAGGTATTTTATTTAGAAGTAGTACAGTAATACGACAATATTAGTTGTTGGGTATGACATGATAAAAATGAATAATATTCGAACGTGATAAAACTGAATGCAAAATCGATAACTTAGTAAAAAGCGATACTATTTTCATGGTATGGTATCCCTGAAGATTTATCTAATTAGTGAATGATAATGACTTACGCTTCACGCTCCTCCTTGTCACGTTTGATACGCTTCATCTCTCTTAGTTTCCACGCCTCGTATTCCAACTCGTCGTTTTCGTCATCCGTGCAAACGTCTTCGATATTTGCTTCTTTAGCTTCAGCCTAAAAAGACAAATTATAATCAAAACTCTTTTTAAAAGAGTAGAGCATAAACTTAAATCTTATCGCCATTTCAATTGTTTATTATTCTGTTAATAAATATATATTGGTATATATAAAGCTGAAGAGTTTGTTTGTTTGAACGCACTAATCTCAGGAACCGCTAAATTCTTCGAATTAAAAAAAATATTTTAGTGTTGGTTAGAGGATTTATTGAGGATGGCTAAGATGGCTTAGAACATCGCGATGTAACTAAGAGGAGCGAAGAAACAGCGGAAAATGTGGAAAAAATGGGGAAAATTATTCATACTAGAACCCATGGAGGCAATGGACCTGCGTTGACAGTTAAAGATATCCAAAAAAACATGTATGAAACAATGATTTCTCTTTTCGCGACAGTATATTCTATCTTGTAAGATTAACTTGCAAGAACGACGGGAGCGCGGACTACGTCGTGGGTAACAGCTTAAATTTATTGGTTAAACAGGAAGTTTAAAAAATAAAAAAATGATACCCAAAATATTCTACGCGTACGAAGGCTGACTGAGCTAGTTAGCTATATAGTGTCTGGTTGACTACAGGTCTTCGAGGTTAATACAACATCTTTATTTATTTATTTAACATAAAAACCTATAGATATATAAAATATTGTTTATCTTAGGATTAAGCCCATAGACCAAGTTCTATCATACCTGTGTGTTCCTCTGCTCTGCCCGGATTGTTTCCTCTACTAGCTTAAGTGCTTCCCGTCTCCTCTCCTCTTTCTCCCTTCGAGCTTCTACTTCTTCTTTCTTTTGCTGCTTTACTTTTCTCTCACGTTCAGCTACTGTCATCCGGTCGGAAGCTCGCACGAACACTGGCTTGACTCTAGGACCTGAAGGACAAGGCTCATAAAATTACATTAAAAAATCCAACCTCTTCTTTCTTGGTAAGATTGTGCTGGAAAGATTTGTAAGCTTGATGAATTTGACTTTTTAGCTTGTGAGTTCCAAGTTGTATCTATAGCCTATACAAAGCTATAGATACAACAGGCTCTTATTGCTCTGGCCTATTACTACTTAGCTTCTAACCTGCTTCCTCCTCACTATCAGTGTACTCTGTATCGGAGGAACCACTCTCCTCTTTATCACCTTCCAACATTTCCTCTTCTTCATCTCTACCCAATGCTTCTTTTTCAGCTTCTCTGCAATTTAATTACATACAATGATTTAGTTTTAATTAAATTCATTGAATTGATAAAATTATGGAAAGATAAAAAAGCAATATGAAAACCTTGCAGCGAGTTTTGCTTTAACAGCCTGTCTACGTCTCTCAATTTCTTCCTCATCAAGATCATCCTCACTCTCAGAACTGTGGCGAGCCTCATCTTCACTTGATTCTGGCTCTGGTTCTTCTGGTTCGGCATCAATTATTTCAGGCTTATGTTCAGACCTACGAGGTGGTGACCGTCCAGCAATTCGTAGCCTACGTAATCTAGGATCATCTACCTACAAAAATATTGATATAGACATTACCAGCTACTCTTCAAGAGAGTTAATACTAATATTTGTAGCAACTGGAGTATGTCATTTTCAAATGTGCTAATAATGATTAAAAGATGTTTTAAAGGAAAATTTTAATACTAACCTGACTAAATCTTTTTCTTAGCTTCATAATTAACTTTACCTTTGTTAATAAGACTGTAGTTTTGCTAAAATTTTGCAGACTTTGGGTTTTTTGAGCTATTTACTCATTTTAATTGAGATATTGTTCTTGATGTTTTGCCATCACTCTCATTACATTACAACGGCTTGAAAACCCAAGAAGTTAATTGTTTACTCAATATTTAAGAAAATCAATGTAACTTACTTCTTTTTCAGAATCACTATGTTCCTCTTTACTGGTTACAGCAATCTGATGTCGCCTTTCTGGTCTCTGTTGTTCAATGAAGTCTTCTGCGTCTGAATCTTCAGATGATGACACACCTTGTGCATATTCTGGTTTTTTTCCCGATATATACCTTTGGACTTTCACCTTTTGCATAGATATTTCCCCTAGAATTTATAATACAATAAATTGATTTTACTAAAAAACAAAATTAGATAGTTAGCTTTTGATGAACAATCTCTCAACATACTAATATAATAATAATTGAAGCAACCACTAATTTGGTTGTCTAATTAGTAATCTATCCAAGGAATAGAGGTGTATACCATTGTATTTAGTTTATAATACTTATCTAAACTGACATCTGTTAATAAAATATTTATTATTCAACCTTCTATTCAAATATTATAGATTTTAGTTAAAGTGACCTAAATTGTATAATTTAGGTCGCTTTTAATATATCGTAATATTAGATCACACTGTAGCACACTACAGGTATTGATATTTGTGAAAATGTCTAAGCATACGAACCTTTTTCATTTCGGATTGGGACGGCTCCAGCAGTACTTTGTATACCAGTCGGCTGTGCTGGCAAAACGTTCATCGACATTGTGGAAAAAAGATACCTTTTCTGCGATTAATTTAACCTCGACAGCTAATTCTTCTAAGAGATTAAAAGTAAAACAATATCCTAATTTTTAACTTCTAACGATACCTATTCACGTATAATTCGTGTTTATCAAGACATCATATTCAACAAATAATTATAAAGTTATTACTAAAAGGTCAAGTAAAAAGTACAAAGTTAAATTTCTGTGATTAACATTTAATAATTTAATATACGAAAGCAACTCAAATAATAAATATTACAAAGCACTCGAGTAATTTGACATTAGCTCGTAGTAAAAGGTAAATATATTATTTGGTTATGACTTTTAAGCTAGGCACTACTCATCGCTACTCTTTTTTTTTTTTAACATTTAATGGCCTGGTAACGAGACTTTTAAGCCATCGCTCCAAACTATAGACAACTACATGCTAACAGGCGGGTAATATTGACGGCACCTGGCCAAAATTATAATAAAATAAACTATAGAGTTTTTATCTAACTTGAGAAAACACCACAACAAATATGTAGTGTACTTTTTAACTGAGCAAAATATATGGATTATGGAGTAGGTATTTGAAAAGATAGCGAACTAGTGATAAAGGGATAAAGAAACATGGATTATATATGGACCAAACAACCTCAATATTCAAACACCTTTTTCTAATCTTATTATTATATTTAATTATTATTTACCTCGTCATTACAAGCAGGCAGAGGGTAAGGAATGAGTTCTTCTTATTATCGTTGATCCTGCTTACATCCCGTCGCTTATTTTTTTTTTTTAGTATTGGCTTAAAAGTCTTGTTACCAGACCATAAGATATTATACATAAAAAAAACATCCCATCTCTATGTAAATATCAAGCTAAAGATATTTTAATCTGTCCAATCCTTTCTTAGTGTCGTCCTTATAGGTAAAGTCATTTAAGTATTTTATTAATTTAAAATGAAATTGTGGTTTTCACCAAGTGAATTCGAGGTAGTTCCATTAGTTTTACATGTAGTCCATTGTCTTAAAATGTTTTTAGTGTAAATCAATGTAAACCTCCTAAACTAAACTATTTGTTTGTTTACAAAAAATGTCAAGTTAGCAAAAATACATGAAACTGAATTATGGAACGATTAATAATTGCAGCTTTAAATTATTAGATAAAGTGCGTAAAAAATTACAAATAAATGCTATTAAGAATCAAATTTAGTTCGATTTCCTAACAAAACTACCGACATTTAATCGATAATTCTTGCGCTGCTCTGTAATACTTGTTATATATTAACAATGTATAATATACTTGTTATAAATATACTGGTTGTATAGACTTTTATATTATGGTTTGTCTTATCACATTTTTATCATAACATATACATTTCGTCATATTAAAATAATTATATTTTCTAGATAAGGTATCATCCTTATTTAATTTGTATTATTATTGTCGAGTATTTCTGTTTTGGTACATGTTTAAAGTTTAAGTGTGCTTAATCAAAAGTTCATTTTAAATCACATTAAAATCCTTATTAAATCTAATTTCTATTTTGTAGCAAAGAAAATGGCATCTACTCTACAGATTAAAAGTATAGAAGATGTTATTATACGATCTTTAAATGACGACGAATTAAAGGAGTTTAACAGAATTCATTATGGTAGAATAGATCATTGTAATATTTCTTTAACGGAATCCAGTGTAAGAGCAGCTTCTGCAAATAATTTCGAAATCGCTGCCTTTGATTTTCCAGCTCTTATAGAAGAAACTAGGCCTCCTCGTATTGTTCGAGTTGGTGTGATACAGCATTCCATTGCAAGTTCCACTTCTAAACCAATAAAAGAACAAAGGGAATCTATATTTAATAAAGTTTCAAAACTGATAGATGCAGCTGCGACAGAGGGTGTTAATATCTTATGTTTACAAGAAGCATGGAGCATGCCTTTTGCATTTTGTACTAGAGAGAAGACCCCATGGTGTGAGTTTGCCGAAAATGTAAACACTGGACCAAGTACAAACTTTCTAATAGCATTGGCTAAGAAGTATGGCATGGTAATTATATCACCAATTTTAGAGAGGGATGAACTGCATGGAGATCTTATTTGGAATACTGCCGTTGTTATTAATGAAAAGGGAAAGGTGATCGGTAGCCATAGAAAGAACCATATACCACGAGTGGGTGACTTCAATGAATCAACATACTATTACGAAGGCAACACAGGACATCCTGTATTTGAAACTAAGTTTGGAAAAGTTGCTATCAATATTTGTTATGGACGACACCATCCTCTGAACTGGCTGATGTTTGGGCTCAATGGGGCTGAAATAGTTTTCAACCCTTCAGCCACAGTTGCAGGTCTTAGTGAACACTTGTGGGGCATTGAAGCAAGAAATGCTGCTATAGCCAATAGTTACTTTACATGTGCTATTAATAGAGTAGGGACAGAAGTCTTCCCAAATGAATTCACTTCTGGTGATGGAAAACCAGCCCACAATAATTTTGGTCACTTCTATGGATCCAGCTATGTAGCAGCTCCTGATGGTACCAGAACTCCTGGTTTATCCAGAACTATGGATGGTTTATTGATTGCACAAATTGATTTAAATATGTGTCGTCAAATCAAGGATAAATGGGGATTTGCTATGACACAGAGATTAGACATGTACGCTAAAAGTTTAAGTGAATATGTGGGGGGCAAGGAAGCACAGCTAATTAAAGATAAATAATGTTATCTAGGGCGCCATTTTCTTGTCATGTATCTTATCTTTCTACTGAAGCTAGGTGCTATGTTAATTTAAAAAAATATATATATTATTTTTTAACATTGATAATAAGTGTAATGTATTGATGTCAAAAAAATGATTGAATATTTTCTTAAGAATCTTGTATATTTTATATTGTTTGTAAGAGGTTATACTATATATTTTACTATGAGATGGTTAAAATAAAACAGCTTTTGTAAAAACATTGTGTATTAATGAGAATATTATAGAAGGGAGCTATACAATAATAATTAATATTATGTAGTAGATTATCATGGGGTACATTAGAATCTTCGCCTTACGATTTTTATAAAGACCAATCATAAAATACAACAGTTTTATAGGTACAGTTTTCAATGTCTTTTTAGTATTGTGATATATAGACATTTATTATTACAGATGATTCTAAAGTAATAAAAAATATTGTATAAACCTTAATACCACATTAGCAAGACTGTATAAAGGCAGTATATTTTATAATCATTGGCTAAAAAGGCCAGTTTTAAGATTATATAAATACCTGTTTACAATTATTCTATAAAAATCTTATCTGCATAGACAATTAAGAACACACTATAAAGCACCTGGCTGAGAAAACTAATAACAATAACATAATTATATAATACAATTTAATGGAAATAAGAGAAGTTATATGTACCCCAAATCCAGATATTAAAATTTAATTATTACTAAACACTAATATTCTATGCAGTCTTTGCACGCATTGCTGCTCTCTTGCCAGTAACAGCCTGGAAACCAGATTTAATACTAGCAACAGAGCAACGAGAACCACATGTTTCACACTGAAGAAAGAACAATCTAGTATCCTTTTGCAAAATAGTATCAGGAGAACGACATGTATGACATGTAACATATTCCTTTATATATCGGCGTAACACATTTTCAATTTGTTTCTGCTGAAAACGACCTTTGATTATAAGTTGGCTGTTACCATCTACTGAGCCGCTTGTTCCCAATTCAGCTAGAAGAAAATCTAACAAATGTTTTGGCTGTCTGTGCAATGTTTTGCATATTTCTGTGAAGTTCGCAAATGAAGTTTTCTTAGTTCCAATTCTAACCACCTGTGGAGGGCGCATTATAAATTTCTGCTTCTTACCAGAAACCATACTGGGATTTTTCTCACGCATTATATCAAATACTCGCTCTAAGAGTTCATCATATGTGTAGTCACGATCGCTACCATGCCATTCACCATTCTGGTCCTCATCTCTCTCTTGCTCTTCCCCTCCTCGCACATCCTCTTCAGCGAAAATTTCGTCCAAATTTTTCTTCTTTTTCTTTTTCTTAGTTCTCGTGAAATCAATATCAAGATCTAAGTCATCAATAAGTTCTTCGTCTTGATGCTCTGGCTCTTCAGCAGGAGGTGCTTCATCTTTTGCTTCAGGCAAAGCGCTCTCTAATTCCTCTAAATTAAAAAATGTCTTCTTTTTCTTTTTCTTCTTTTTACCAAAATTGTCTAAATCCAGGCTATCGTCTTCGGGTACGTCGACGTCACCTGTCTCAGCAGGCACCTCCGCACTCGTGGTTTCGCTTGGCTCCCCAGCTAATGCTGCTTCCATATCGAAACCAGTCTTCTTTTTCTTTTTCTTCTTTAAAGAAGGATCAAAAATCATTTCGTCATCCATGATTTCGTACACAAATTCTCACAAATTATATGAAAATAAATCTTGGTTATAATCGTATTCGTTTGGCAAGTGCTTCTTAATATAATATGACAAAATGTTGCATCAGCATCACAGATAAACTATCAAAGTATAAATTATTCAGAAAAATTTTAGTCATAGATATAACATAACTATACTATCTGTGATGTAACATGGGTTGTCATTTTAAAAGTTTGACACAAGCCCTAATAAGTAATAACCTTAAAACAGTGCCCAAAACGCTCAAACTGTTTCCATTTGAATAATAGACTAAGACTTCTGATGGATTGTATGTTACCTTAATATTTTATAAAAATGCTCGCTCTTAGAGGACAAAGAATATTGTCAAAACCAAAACTTCTTGCTTTACGAAAATATGCACAAGTGGCTTTACCAGAAGAAAATGAGTATACAGACACTCCTGTCTATCCTGATATTCAGGATGCATCGTTGCAGGCAAGAAAATTACGAGAGAGAGAAAGTGTATATGCTAACATCAGGAATCTAAATACCGTAGAAGAAAAACAAATCGGCTTAAATATGCCTCGTTATTATGGATGGCCTTGTGTCCAATTTAAAGAAGATCATATAATGTATAACGCAATGCCTTTAGTTCAGTACTATACAAGAACTTATTTTAAAACGACAGATAAGCTTCCTGAACATTATAACCAATTTTCAGAAATAGCAAGCTCCATAGTTAATGAGATAAAATCTCTGATTGAGGATTGTATTGTTATTGAAAATGAAGGTCTTAAGTAAGTTTACTGCCTTTCCTTTCCAAATTGTTCACATAATGGGACAGCTTATACTTGTATTAAATTGTACTGTATTAAATTATTAATGTAAAACTTATTTTGTCTAGGAGAAATCCTCTAACTGACGAAAGTAAAGAAGGATTACAGCAGAAAGAAGATAGTTTATCCAAGAATATAGTAAGACAAATAAATAGGATTATTATTAATAATATTGCTGACAAAGTTCCACACATACTGTCATCACAGGTACAACATTCACAATCATTTCTATTTTATAGTTCACTGCTCAGAATAGGTCCCTTATAGAATAGAAAGAAGTTTTAAGACCTTAACCTTGTGGTGAGTCCACACATTTCAAATTATTTAAATTTTGTTTTATAAAAATACATTCTTCTTGAATATTTATAATTTCTAGTAGATTTCATATAATTTTAGGTAGACTATGATCCCAAACATGAAGCTTTTTGGTTTATGGGGGGTACTGATGTACCAGCTAAAGTGGTCAATTGGAGAAAACAATTTGCTTGGCTTAAAGACCGTTTGCACGAGCCTATTGATAGACCAATACAATATACAGGTAAAATATATTTTTATTGTGTTTACTCTCATTGTGCATTTATGTTACAATAAGGTTACATCTTTACAGGTTCACCTATTTTGACAATAAGAAATCATCTTCCTTTAAAACCTTTTATTCCATATAATGAGGCTGAAAACCCAGAATTCAAAGTGGAAAAATTTACATATGTGCCAGAGAGTGTTGGATATGGGGTTACTTTTAGACATGGCACCAATATACCAGGTTCTTATTGGTTTTCTTACTTCTTTAGTCAAACAATAGTAATAAAATATCTATGACATACGATGTTCTCTTATAGGGTTTTGGCCTGGTGATCTTGATGAATTTGGGCTGTTATCATATCACAAAAGAGGTCATATTCTCAAGAGGAATGAGCATTTTGGTACCCTAGACAATTTGGAAGCTTTACACTGCCAGGCTATGAAAGCCAGTTTTGGCTGGTTATTAGCGCAAGCTAATTATCAAGGGTTTACAACGTATAATGATATTACATACCCACTAACAACACAAACTGTCATAACAAATGGACATCTTATATCATTTTATGCTTACCAATTAAATACAATTACTATGAATAGAGACAAGATAGAAAATAATCCTAAGCATAATATCTGCTTTGGAACTAAACCATTCTTATTATATGAGAAATTAGAAAATGGAAAAGTAATGGGTCTTAATGAGGATGTATTGAAAATGCTTGTTCAATTTTATTTGAATGCACCAGAAGAGCGAGAACATGAATTAAAACCATATCTAGGTAAAGAAGAACAGGTAATTGCTGACATTGAAGACGATAATAAGAGGTGTTGGCTTGAAAGCAGATACAAACATTTAATGTCAAATACTCCTAGACATAACCTTCTACCAGAGGTCTATCACTGGGAAAAGATTTACAAAATACAACACAAAACTCGCTTCTTTGAAGCTAAGAGAAGGCCATTTGAACTAGGAATCAATCCATTTAAACGACGTTTAGATGATCATCTACCTTCATATATTCCTAAAGTCTTAAGGCCATATCCACGATCGAAAAAGAAGTTTGAAACAACATATTATCCTAAAGTTTGAATTACATGTAAATAGTTTTGTAGGATTCCTTTAAAAATAGAAATAAAAATGTACTTTATATTATTCTTGACTGTTGTTGCAATATTGCCCGTAATAAAAGTAATAGTATCGTAGATAAAGATTTTGACTTTGACGGGCTCGTTGGTGTAATGGTAGCAATGTACGGCTATTAATAGACGGGTCGTGGGTTCGATGCCCACCCGGTCCAACATGATTCAAATTTTCAATTTATAATTTTTCTGCAACATGTTGGACTTCGTCTATAAATCTGTATATTAAATGGGTGGTAGGAACCTGGATATTTCGTCCGGGTCACGAACTACCGTCCACAGATGAAAATGCCGTGAAACGTTATCGCGTTTCGGTTTTAGTCTGTGGATTTGCAAATATCCAATGCTACAATAGGTCGACAGCGCATCTTGTTCATGCTATAGGCAAAGTACCCCAATGTCACCTATGAACTGAATCCCATGGTTGTTTGTTCTCCTCTATCATTAAAAAAAAATATTGCATCTGTAATCACAGACAGCTAGATTAAAATATTAAATAGCAACACTATTACATTAGCTGTGAGCTGTCAATATACAAGTATTGATTTTCTAATTTTCCCGGCCCCTTTCTTGTGTACTTTTTAACTTGTTGCTCTATGTTTTCAAAAATTATTTCGAATTGTTAAAAAAATGCGTAATCTACAACTTTGGCGAAGTACTTCAAGAAAACTTGAATATTTAAGTGAAGAAATATCATGCGCGTGTTATGGTCACCATGGAGGTTGTCCAGCTGGAGAATTGTTTTTATGTACACATAACCTAATAGTGCGATGTTTTGGTAATGATGGAAGACTCAAGTGGTCGAAAGATCTTTCAGAGATCTCTTCCCTAAGAAATACGCCAGTCAACATAGTATACCTAAGTTTAGTAAACACCCTGAGTATTGGACTATCAAATGGTGAAATATTTGGAATGACTGAAACTGGTGCTAATTGCGAATTAAATGGTATATGTGAGGATGGAATTCTGGTAAGAACTTTAATTTTTAAAAGAAATATACACACATTTATATATTATTTCAATTGCCTTAATACACCAGGCACCTAGTAACCAATAAGAAAATTTGAATGTTTATTCTATTAAACACTTTCAGGCTATGGAATGGAGCCATGACCAGGAACTATTGGCAATAGTCACTAAAGACTACAGGGTTATTGTAATGTCTTGCACATATGATATTGTCAATCAAGTGGAGTTACTCACAGAAGAATTTGGTGCAAAAGAATTTATTACAGTTGGGTGGGGAAAGAAAGAAACTCAATTTCATGGTTCAGAAGGAAAGCACGCTGCTAAGGCTAAAAGTGATTTCTTTGTTGGTAAGTTATAACATAATCAATACTGTACGGTTATTGTATTATGGTATTGTTTTGTATGTATTGTGGTATTATACTGTAATGGTTAGTAAAAGTTTTTGTTTGAATTGAGTTTGATTTTTTTTTTGTACAGATAAACACGCCCTCATCAATAATCAGGTATTGATATCTTGGAAATATCATGGCAGTCTTTTTGCTGTTGGATTCACTATGGAAGGAATAAGACGATTTAAAGTATTTGATAGAGGAGGGAAGCTTCTCTACACTAGTGAGAAACAACAAGGACTGGAGGCAAATCTTGGTTGGCGTCCAAGTGGCAACACCATTGCTACAACTCAGAAACTGTCAGATAAATATACTTTAACATTTTTTGAAAAGAATGGCTTAAAACATGGCGAATTTGAAATACCACTAACGGAAGAGGTTCAAAAAATACTATGGAGTCAAGATTCTGAAATTTTGACATTAGCTTGTAGAGATTCAAAAGATCGCACACCAAAAGTGTTGCTATATACAAGCACTAATTATCACTGGTACTTAAAACAGACCTTGACATTCACCGGACATACTAAAATTAGCAAAATTATGTGGGATAATGATTTTGATATATCTAACAACAAAAAACTTCATATCCTGTTCAAAAATGGGCAATATTACACATACACATGGGTCTGGGATGTAGACCATAGCACTGGAAAATGTGATAAAGATGATGCAATTGTTTCCGTGATAGATGGAAAAAAAATTTTGGTGTCATCCTTTAGACATTCTGTTGTTCCACCTCCAATGGCTAATTTTGAAATTGAGAATGAGAATTTTGTTGATTCAATTCAGTTCCTGCTTGAACCAAAAGATGACACTGATTTTAATACATTTTTCATCTGCTCTTTTAATAAATTAACTTTTTACCAGCAGACACAAAAGAAACCCCTTAAATATAAAATATCAAATACCATTAGCTTGGACCCATTTGAGTTTCCATTCCAATATTACAACTGGTATTGGTGGAAGAAAGATGTACTTGCTGTCATTCATTTAGACAGTGATAGTAATTATAGAATGATTTTATTTACAATTATAAATGATACTTTACAAGAGATTTACTCTAAACATTTACCTGCAGCTGTAGTAAGAATTCACTCCCATCCCTTAATACCAAAACTTTACCTTCATATGGAAACAGGTAAAGTTATGGAATACAATTCTGAAGGTTTAGAGGAATTAGCGGAATCATTTCCAGTTGCTTGCCCAAAGTTTTGTGTATTACCTATTGGTGATTTGGGCTACTTTGTTGGACTTACCCATAAAGGATTATTATATCTTCAAGACAAAGTTATAATGAATAATGTGGGGTCAATCTTTATACACACTGATTATTTTCTCATTACTTCGTTGAAAAACTTTTTGCTCTGTACTAAGCTTACACAAGATGGTTTGGGAGCTGTAATTGACTATGACAACACTGAATCACCTGATGTTTATAAAAGGAGAGTAGAAAGAGGATCAAAAATTGTTGTAGTAGTACCAAATGATACAAGAACTGTACTTCAAATGCCCAGAGGAAATCTAGAAGTAATTGAACCACGGCCACTCTCTCTAAAAATTGTAGGAGAGCACTTAAACTCTCTGAAATATCTTGAAGCATTTGATTTAATGAGGAAACAAAGGATCAATCTCAATTTAATTTATGACCATAACCCACAACGCTTTATAACCAACATTGATAAATTTTTGAATACTATAACAAACAATTCGTGGCTTAGTCTCTTCTTGACAGATTTGGAAAATAAAGATGTGACCAAAACAATGTATGCAACCAGCTATATTCACACGAAAGAAAATAAGGACTGTGATAACAAAGTGAACTATATATGTGATGTAGTACGACAGTGTCTTACTAATGGATCAGATAAATTAGGAAGAGTTTTGCCACTATTGACAACTTATGTCAAAAAGAACACAATCCGTGATCTAGAAGATGCACTACTTATAATAAAAGACCTTAAAGTACAAGAGTTAAATGGTATTAAACTGCCAGTATCCTCCGATGAAGCATTAAAATATTTACTGTATATAGTTGATGTTAATAAACTATTTGATGTTGCCCTAGGAATGTATGATTTTGATCTTGTTCTATTGGTAGCCAATAAGTCTCAAAAGGATCCAAAGGAATACATACTAATGATGAATGAACTAAATTCAATGGACGAAAGTTACAGACGGTTCACTATAAACAAAACATTAAAAAGATATATTCAAGCTATTGAATGCCTTATTCAATGTGGCCAGAGTAGACATGAAGAATTAAAAACGTTTGTAAAATATCATAGTTTGTATAGAGATGCTCTAAAAATGCTTAAGCCAAATGAGAATATATACAAAGAAATATGTGAAGATTTTGGCTCATTTTTGAAATTGAAGAAACAACATTTAGAAGCAGGTATAATGTTTGAAAGGGCAGAAAATATTGTAAAGGCTATTGAATGTTATAGAGAAGCACTGGAATGGGAATTAGCTATGAAATTAATACAACAATTGCCACATAATGAATATAAAAGCATATGTTGGTAAGTACATATATAAAATTGCATTGTACTAAATATGTACTGGAAAACAAATGAAACAAGTATTTGGAATGCACAACTTATAAATGTTTCAGGGATTTCGTGGCTGCATTAAAGCAGGAAAAACGACACAGTGAAGCTGTTAGAATTTTAGAAATTCTTGGTGATAGTAAAACAGAAGTCTTGAAGTATGCTGTTGAGAATGGCGAATTCAAATCCGCAATTAGACTATGCGACGCATACAATATGCATGCACTTTTAGGTAATTTCAACCCCTAAAAATATGATTTCTTGCTTGTGTATTTTAAAGATTCTAAGAATATGTACCCATCTATTGTTTAATTATAGAAGCGGAAGTTCAACCTGCATTACTAGAGGAGTACAGCAATCTAAAAGATCTGTTAGAGACGAATCTAGAAGCTTTCAAAAAATATAAGGATCGTCTGGAAGTGGTCAGAGAGCTAAAAAAGAAAGCCCCACCAAGGAATGAAAACATTCCATATTACAATAGAGATTTTGATTTGTATTCAGATGTTGGAAGTACTTTGGGTTCATCTACTGGGTCTAGGTATATCGTTTTTATTTTTACAAATAAACTATCAGTAATATGAAACATATACATTCTTATTGTAGCAGAATATTATAATCAACTTTTATGAACAACAAGTTTGGTCAAACTAAGAATTGCAGTTTAGCTTAGTTTAACTTTACGATATTCAAACAAAGGCGATTCGTTTGTATGAGTAACTATAACTCTTTCAATTATTATTATTTTCAGTCGGTCATATAGATCAAGTAAGAATCGTAGGAAACATGAGCGAAAAGTGGCGTCCTTAAAGGAGGGCTCGCAATATGAAGACACGGCCCTAGTAATGGCACTACACTCGCTAGTCACGGCTACGTTTGAGCTTCGTCCACACGTCAGAGAAATAAACTTAGCACTGTGTAGTTTATATAAAGACGATGAGGCTAGGATACTTCAGGTATGTAAAAATTTTCTTAAATATCTTTATATCATGGTCAAGGGAATTTTAGCAGAATAGAGCCCTGCCTTGATAAATTATCGACTTGGCACAAAATATTGTTTAGTAAAAAATTGATAAAACATAGACTAAATATAGCGAAAATTGTTACAGTACCTATTGGACAAAATTCTTCAAGAGATGAAAGACAGTTTTAAGCAGATCTGGACGAATAACCTTGTTATAGAAGCAACGAACGCCGTTATTACAGCAGAACAAAATATTCCTGAAGGGGGTAGTATCATACGTCAGGGTATTGCTACCTTGGGTAAGTAATCAATATGACGTGAAGCAAATTGAATGAGGTGTTTACACGATGATTCTCTGTCCTATTTTACTACTGATTACTTTTCTTTTCAGAGCCTCATGTGAGAATAGCTCCCGTTATTCAAGACATGCATTGGAAATTAGATTTAGATTAAATATATTATCACTCAACAATGAATGGCTTAAATGTATAAATATTTCGATAAGCATCGAGTAGAACGTTCGTAGTTTACGAAAGCTGTACACATTTAAATAAAACACTATCAACGGAATGAAACGCGAAATATATTACTTAACTTATTTTAACTACAATTGCCGTTCGTAACATGAAGTCGTAGTTAAAACAAATAAAAAAATAAGTTAATATATTTCTCCATTAAACCGTAAAATGTTTTATTTAGATGTTATCGTTAATTTTTTAACTTATATATTTTACTATAACTCTTTTTTATAAGCTAACTAATCCTAGTTCTTGGGGTTTAAAATCTATTTTTAAATTGTTTCACATATTTTTTTTAATGTTACTTATACAAAGAAAGACAGATTACTCAGAAAGTTAATAAATAACGTTGTAAAAAAAAAACAAGCATCATAACAAGACAATACAGACTTTTCAATGAGTAAAAACAGTATATTTATCAAGTAATATAATAAATTAATAAACGAAATTTTTACACTTTAAAATTCTGACTAATTGTATTTCATCAGACACTTTGACGAACAAAAATAACATTCAAAGTCAAGAGCATGATTCACATTATCATTAGTAATAGTAGCTGATCTAAAACAATCTCTACAGTCAAATTGTTTAATTATAAATATATTATTTAAAACAGGCCTGCCACAAACACACAAATTTGCATTATCCAGAGTTTCTGTCAATGTTCTAGGTATGATATTAGGGGCATAATAAATGTTGTATTTTAAAACCACTTTTGCTGCTATGTGTAGTAAACTGCCAATGCAAAAATCCCACTGTGAGGAAAGCTTTGGTTTCATCAATGTCTCTCTGTTTTCAAATTTGTTCATGGAAATATCCAACAGCTCAAATCGACACTGCATTAGACTGCAGGGTAAAGATTTTAAAATATTCTGGCTTAATGTTAAGTACCTGAAGAAATATGGCGTGATTATTAGATATAATGGCACTCCAAACTATCTAAGAGTAGAATAAATAGATACATAACTTTATATTCTGGCCTAATAAGAATCTATTGAAGATTATTATAATGTATTACGACTTTAGTGCATGATTTAAAGAAATGGCTTCTAACCACAACAAAATATCAAAAAGGTATGCTATTCTGCCACTATAGGAAATGCCTAAGAAACATTTTTTAGTAGAATATAAGAGATGTTTTGTTATACATTTTGTTTTTATGTTAAAATATAATTTTAGTGTTGAATCTGTATATACTATAAAAATTTTGATTTACAACAACACAATTTGAACTTATTACACTAGAGACACAAGTCAACTATTAATTATTTATAGAAGGTCTATAACTAGAATTGACATTTCAATACACTACTAGAACAGTGCTTGACAATGTCGCAACCCTTTTTCTGTTGGTTTCTAACCATCCGAATGGGAACCCAGATATGTTACTATTATATTGCAATCATTTGATGTAGATTTAGAAAATGGATGTTTAGAAACTTACCTAAGATTCTTTAATCGTCCTAAGGATGCTGGTATTCTTTCAAGTTCATTGTTGTATAATTTTAAAGTAACTAAATTGCGCAGTTTCCATATATCATTGGGAAGACCTTTTAGCTTGTTACCACTTAGATCTAACAGTTTCAATGTCCGTATAATCTGTATGGAATAAATCTGTGTTATGATCACAATGATATTTTAATTTATGCCCAGATCCGGAGTAGAAGGTCAAAAGTACATTTAAGCAAGAATATGGTATTAGAAAATCTTGCATCATACACAAGGATTGTAGTTTTAGAAATACTCAAGTGTGTGAACTCACCTGAAGTCCTAATAACCATCTCCAATCAGAAATATTAGGTACACCCAAATTATTGTTGGATAAAATTAGCTCACACAGGTTTGTCATTCTACCTGTAAAACATTTATTTAAAAATAACCCCTGAATAGAACTTTTATCTTCAAATCTGTCTACTGACTTACCAAATTCATGCGGAATCTTCTCTATTTCATTATTGCTTAAATCAAGCACAGTCAACCGACTCAATAAAAGGATATCTCGACGGAAGTTACATAACTTCAATCCATTCATATGAAGACATTCAAGAGTTCTTGGAAAACCTTTCGTTGGAATATCATTTCGACTAAGAACAATTAATTTTGTGGGTGCATTGTCCTTTGCAGTGATGCCAACAGATGAAAGATTTGAAATCTTTAAAGTAGCAGCGTCACCCTTCAGGCACGATTTTAAAAGATTAAGAAAACTTTTCAGTTGTATTACCTCACTTTTCACACACAGATCATGTGGAGGCTGATCAAACCGTATTGTGACTTTACCCTCATTTAAAAACTTTACAAATACTTGTTTTATAAAATTAACTTTATACTTAATACCAGATTTATTTACCGAAGAAAAATGAATAATAAAATATTCAGAATTATTTTTGGGTTCTTTACCCAACGCAAGGGTTGACTTTACATACTTTCCATTTGGTCTAATATTCAAATTATTGTGAATTCTATTTATAACTTCCACCTTACATGTTAACTTCATTATATTAAACTTAAATGTTTCTTTAGTGAAATAATTGAATGGTTCTCTTCATAAAACTAAGTTTATGTATAGGTAATGTTTTTGTTTCTGAATTCTGATTCCCGCGTATCTTTTGACGTAAATATTGCATTGAATACAGAGTTGAGAGTACAGACTGACCATGGTTTTATAACACCAAAATATGGACTGCTGACTGCATTGCAGCGAAAACTACGTAGTTTTATATTTTCAATCTTAAATAATAAAATGTAAGTTTTTTATTTACATTTATTCAATTCCTAAAATACAGTGCTATTTTATAGAAAAAAAAAAATGTAATTATTATTGTGCAATAAGGTTTGCTCAGGTAGGAGTGTTCTGTAATCTAGTTGTCATTTGGTTTTGTGCGTATTTGAAACGTCCTTATTTTTCTGGTGATAAATTGTGTAATTTTATATGTTTCCTTAAATTTTAATACTTTACGAGATTAATAATCCTAAATTATCAATTTAAGATGCGGCTGACTTCGTAATGTCTTCAGTCTCCGGAAACTTCGACATTCCAATAACGTCAGCAGTGTTTTTAAAAACATCTTGACAAGTTTGCAATAATGACTTGAAAAATGAAGAACGGATGTAATGAGAATTTGGATTTTAAAAGCGTCGAGCGCAGTGAACAGGCCAAGAAAGTATATCGGTGAGATGTTGCTTCGCTTATACTTGGTTTTAATAACAGTAACAACATATAACCTATAAATTTCTCGCACCTTCAATAATTCTTAATCTTATAAGAAAAATTATCTTTTAGGTATGTAAGTGACGTCGCACGCCGTCTCGGCGATACTACTTCAACAAGTAAAGCAATTGCTAACTTATTTACCAACAACATTGAAATTCAACGACAAAAATTGAGAGATAATTGTGAAAAACTTTTCTTCTTGGATCCATTGAATTATGGCAAAAAATCAGTTGAATTGCTGTGGCGTAAAGTGTATTATGATACAATATCCACTGCAAAGAAGCTGCGAGAATTAAACACTGAATTTGACAGTTATTTAGAAATGCATATCAACTGTGGCATTGGCCACTTCCACAATTTTATATCCAGAGTTCAATCCGAAATGAGAGTTAAACTTAAAGAATTAGATTATGCTCCCATGTATAATGATGAAGAATACCTAGATGACACTAGCTACAATCTTTTAGATGATGAAAATCAGCTATATAAGTCAGTACTCTATTCATGTTTGATATATCTAGGAGACTTGAGTAGATACCAAGTTGAAATATTTAACAATGTGGAACCATCAGCTGCCGCACGCTACTATCTTCAAGCTTCACAACTAGATCTTACTTCAGGAATGCCCTTTAACCAACTTGGAAATTTATACTTGGAAAAAAACTACAGTTTAGATTCTGTCAGCTCTTACATTCATTGTCTTAGTTGCTTGACACCTTTTGAAGGAGCTTTAGGAAATTTAAACAAAATATTTGAAAAGACCAATCAATTCTGCAGTACACCTACAGAATCCGAAAGCTTGACACAATCAGAGCATATCCAAATTACAGTTGCCAATTTTCTTTCCCTTATTGAAAAATGGTACTTCTTAAAGGATGACACAGATATTTCTACTCTATGCAGCAGAAGTGTTCAGCAGTTGAAAATAGCTATGGATTTTTCTCGAATGCCTTTACCTGACATAAATAAAAATTATAATGAGTATGTACAAGCTGCTGAGGAAGAAAGTGCAAGTCCGGCATATCTCAACCCAACCATGATACACAATATTGTCAAAATTTGTTTATTTACTATAGCAAAAACAAAAGAAAATGACGAAACTAAGTCTTTTGCTTGTAAGGCGTTTACATTAGCATTTTTTTCTCAGCTTTTACAAAGACTGCACTCACAATTGGAAGAACTCGGTTTTACAAACCCAGCAAGCAATTATATCCCAAGATATAAATCAAAAGAAACTGAACCTATAGTAAATGGAGTGGAATCACCAGTTTTAGTAATAAATGAGGTACCCTCTATGCCTAATGGTAAAAATACTGATCACAAAGAGGATGAACACAAAGAAAATGGCTCTGGTGCCGATGAAATGACAAATGGTGATTCTAAGAATAAAAAAATATTGGCAAGAAGGCGACGCAGAAGAAGAGCTAATTCATCAGAAAGTTCTGATCCAAGCAATGATTCTGAAATTAGTGATGATGAAAGTGAAAATTCATTTTCAGGTGATGATGATGTAGTAACTGATTCAAACTACACTTCTGAGGAAGAAAAAAGTGACTCAGTTTTGTATGAAAGTGAAGATGAAGAGAAAATAAATGGAGAAGCTGACAATTTAACAATCAAATCTGAAATTGAGAAAACTTTGGAATCAAAAGAGCCTAATTATGAAGGCAAAGTGAAAAGGGGTGATTTGGATCTAGAAGGCGTAAAAAACTTTTTAGTAGGTGACAATATACTTCCCAGTCTCAAACTTTTACAGGATTGGGTGTTAACTGAAAAGGAATTGGTCCAATCTTGTGGTGACAGTGGTGAGTCACTATTCCAATGTGTTGTCAACTTACTAAATATTTTTCAACACTATTTCAATCAAAAGAATGACATCCTTGCCAAGAACAATTGCAACATATTAATAAAAGCAAAAAATATGGCAAAGAAATTAAGACTTGAATTTAAATCAATACCTCTACCTGAAGACATTAATTTACGTGGAACTAACATTGGAAAATTTGACAAGGATGCTGCAGAGTGGCAAACAATGGAAAAACTGAAACTGTCAGAATATGAAGAGAATATTATGAGAATTTTAAACTTTATTGATTTTGGCAATCAGATTGCAAAAATTGTACCTAGAATCAAATTTAACAGGACATTAAAGATTTTCTATTTAAAGAAAGTGTACCCAACAAAAACTGGCATGAAATTAAATCACAAAAGAAGTAGAGAGTGGCATAATTCTAAGAAACAGGTTTGTAGTAGCTAAGAAAAGTTTACATAGACTGATTATCTATGCTGTATTCCTCCAAAGTTAAAATATTTGTCAGAATGGTTGTGTTCTATTATTTTATATCACAGTTTACTTTTTAGAAGGGGCCATACTTCTTTACTTCATATGCGTATTGTTTATAGGTTGATAAAAATGAGAGTGGACTACTGCGTCGATTGGGCCACCTATGGTTAACATCAAGAGTACGAGAGCTTGAGTGTAATGGACAAACCGAGGTTCCCTCTCTTTTAGCAGTGGATACAGCTGCCTTACATAAACATCTTCGTAGAGTAAAACAGTTAATCAAAACACGAAACTTCATCTTCCTTGTGCCCAGTGTTGGTAAGCAATATTGTTGTAGATGTATATATAAAAAAATCTAAACTTATTGCCTTTTTATTTCTTTTTGTAATTATTGTTTTGTTTTTTTTTTCAGTTTTGCAAGAGTTAGATGAATTAAAACGCGATTGTTCATCAGCACGTGACGCGATACGTTGGCTTGAGTTGCAACTCAAGAGTGGTTCTCGATTTCTTCGTACACAACGTCCAGGACAATCAAAACCTTTGCCATTGCTAAAGTACCCACGAAAAGCTCCAGCTTTTGTCCACAACTTTATACAAATATTAGAATTCTGTAATCACTTTTCTGATGAGAAGCAGCATGGAGGTAACGGCGATGCAGAAAATTCCGCTCATGGCAAAACTGCTCCATTGTTGGTGTTACTAATTGGCACAGAAGCAGGAAATGAAGAGGAACAATTCAAAGAGTTCAGTTTAAGGGGCACGGCGCAAGCGACTGGTGTATCTTTAGAGTATATTGGCGATTTCTACTCCAAGTGGCGTCAGACGAGCCATAAGAATGGGAAAAAGAGATGAACACTGCATTGTCGACTGAGGATCTCGACTTTTACAAAGAGAACTAGTTTGTTCTACGCGACATGCGCCCAAATCGTTCAGAAGGTATGAATGCCCGCTAAGGATTTAAAGCCTGACGTATCGGTTTCTGGTCACTTGTTCGACAACAATATTATTCAACTTTACATTTTCCTTTATAACGAATGTTTATGTATGTTTTGGTATATCATTTCTCATGGGGATCATCAAAAAGTAAAATCGATATTGTTACATTTGCTATCTTTCACTTTACTTATTGTCATTCATATTCTTTTTTTAAATAAACGACGTCATTATTATTATTTGTTTTATTCAATGATTAATAAATATCTATAATTCTTATTAACGAGATATGACATTTCGTATGATTTACTTGACCGACTCCGTAGCTCAACTACGTGTAAATAATCGATCTGTGAATTGGACACAAATGTGTTTGCCTGCTGGTTTTCACTTTATTGTATTATAATATTAATGAGTAGTTACAATTTTTAAAATATAGTTTAAAATGAATATAAAAAGGTAGTCCAATAACTGATCTGCATCTTTGTTGTTGTTAAATATTTTTAGATGACGATTAAAAAATATTATCAACTTAATGTAGTAAAATAATTGACCTTGAACAAAACCTAGTGTGCAAATCCATCATTTCAAAAGCTGATCACGAACATTTGTCTTACAGTTATTTTTGACTGACTGTAATGGCATGCCGTCTTGAAAAAAAAAGATGATGTACATGTGTGATGTGTGATCAAGTTATAACGTAACATTTTGATATTATTATATAGTGCTCAGACTTTCATAATATAACCTTATTCTAAAATTGACAATAAATAAATCAACAAAACTAAAGAAAAACAATAAATAAATGTTATACACTCTTATTTATTTTTCAAAATATACTTATAAATAGAAAATAAATTACGTAACAAACACACATATTCTGGTTAAAAAAACTAAAAACAATGATAATGTATACTTAATTGTAATTATTTATTAACTTCCACATATAAATTATCAGTGATGTTCAGGAAGAAAAGTGCCAGATTTTGAAATTTAAATCAAATATATTAAAAATTAATTGTAAAAACATGGTATAGGCATAAACTTACAATAAATTGTGGCAAACATAGTCTATTTTATGCATTACATTATTATGATACTTACAGCAATTTTCACTCAACAATATAATATAGCCTCTTCTGATCACTATGACCATTGAGGATACGTTGTTTTATAACTAATCAATACAATAATGTACAAAATATACAATAAGTTTCTTCAACAATCTTTCAACAGTCTTATATCTTTATACACCTATAATGTATTGCACTTAAAAGTTCTTAAATATGCCGTAATAACCCATATCATTGTTTATGATTGAGATGAGATTATGCTTTCTTAAAATTATATATAATAACTACGTACCTTTACTGTGCAACTCGTTATGGAGTTTACAGATAAAGTTTCACTTGACTTTACTAAATTATTCTTGCTTAAAACTTGAACGATATAATATAGCCTGTGCTTTTGTGGAATTTACTATATTTCTGTACAACTTTGAGTGGTATGCAAGGATTATTTACAAGGGCTCTGTGTAACAGCTAACATCCCACTAATTGTATGAGTTGTTGAACCGTGGAACGATCTAACAAGCAAAGATCAAAGTCAAATGTTTGAGTGGTTACTTCATATCTCCCCGTTTCAGCTATTAAGTTGACCACCCTTTCGAGATCTTCATTGTTTTTTATCATCATTATTCGTTGTTGCAGTCCTCTCAACTGCACCATGTAGTCAGGAGAGAGATCACCTGGTTCTGCATCTTCTCCTAGGCTGCTTGAAACACCATTGTCTTGTACTTTAGTTTCCATAGATGTTGAGGCAATACTTTCTCCACAGTCCATATCATTGTTAGCAGGCCCAGAATCAGCAGGCTTTGCCACTTTACGGTTTTCTATCTCTTCTGCTTCAGCTTTTCTTTTACGTCTTTTTTCTTCCTTCTTTGAAGATTTGTCTTTATGTTTCTTAGATTTTTGTACTGGCGGAGTTTCAACAGGAACGGAAATTGGTTCTGGATCTGGTTCTGGTTCTGGGTCAGGTGTTGGCTCTCGCTTTACGACTGGTTCAGGTGAAGGTTGCTCACCTTTTATTTTAATATCATCATCATCATTGATTATTGAGTTTTCAGAATCAGAATGGCTGCTGTTAATATCTTCTACTCCAATGTGAATAGTTTTTGCCAAACCACTTTTTGAACTGCACTGTGAAGCTGTGTCTATAGATATAGGTGAAGCTAATTCTGGTATGTGTCGTTCTTTGGGAATAGGTGTCTCTCTATGTTCAATTACTTCTACTTTGTGCTCCTGGCTTTCTCTAACTTTCTCATGTTTGTGTTTTTTCTCTTTACTAGATTCTTTGTGCTTTTCTTTTGATTCATCACGCCTTTTATCTTTCTTTTTATGCTTATGCTTTCGTTCAGAGTCCCCCTTCTCCTTTGTTTTAAGGGAATCTAAGCGTTCTTCTACGTCTGGTGGTGGTGTTTTTCTCAAGTTTTCAATAGAGAACTTATTTATTGGCTTTTCAAGTTTGGGTGGTCTTTCTTTCATAGGTGAATCTTTTAGTGTTTCTTTTTCTTTTAATATTTCTCTCACTTTTGGAATATCCTTCACAACTTCTTTTTGTGCTTCAGATTGTGAGTCCTTTACTTTGTGGCTTTCTTTCTTGTGTTCTTTCTTCTCTTTTCTTTCTTTATCTCTATCATGACTTTTCTTCTCTTTTTTTTTCTTCTCTTTAGATTCTTTTTCAGGTTTTACATCAGGAGTAGGCCTCTCTTCTACTTTAACTTTTTTGTGGTCAAAGTTTTCTGAATTGTGTTTTTGTAGTTTATATTCTTCTTTAATACTTTGTGCACTACTAGAACGTGGTGCTGGGCTAGGAACTTTACGGTTTGGACTGAAGCATTTTTTCTTAGGTGGCTCTGGGGATGGTGGCTTGTCGCTTGTTCTTTTACTAGCTTTGTCTTTAGATCGTTCTTGTTCCCGGTTATGACTTTTCACTTTTTCAATTTTTTGTTTGTCCCTTTCATCTTTTATTT
Organism: Leptosia nina; assembly: GCA_963661955.1. Lineage (NCBI taxonomy): Eukaryota > Metazoa > Arthropoda > Insecta > Lepidoptera > Pieridae > Leptosia > Leptosia nina. Next base: position 4,868,152 of record CAVLEF010000003.1, read on the forward strand.
TAATTTTATCCAGCTTACTTTCTTTGTGTTCATGTTTTGACTTTTTATCAGAGCTGGATCTATCTTTATCTTTTTTATCAGATTTCACAGACGGAGTACTCTTTTCCATTTTCTTTGGATCAGGTGAAACTTTAGGGGGTTTTTGTATAGGAGCACCAAAGAGTGTTTCAAAACTACTTGCTTTGAGAGGTATTTCTTCTTTGTACTCTTTTGTTTTGTGCTTTTTAGTATGTTCTAATGATAGTTTAGGTTTACTAACTAGTTGCTGTTTATCATCTGTAAATGAATCTCTACTTCTACTTTCTTGATCAGGATTTGTGTAATATGCATTATTGCTTACTGGTATTCCTCCTCCTTTCAAAAGTTTTCTTCTAAATTCATCATTGGGATTTTGAAAAATGTAGCGATCTTTAAGAAATCCACTCTGTTGCAAGGTTAAATCATATGTAAATTTAATTTTTTTAGGTTCATCCTTGTTTTTTAAATAAATTTCAATAGGAAAGATAAACCCAGCATATCCGGCCTCTTTTATTGTAAAAGGAGGTTCTTTCACAACTGAAAGAAAACAATAACAATTAGATGTAATGCCAACAAATTTAATATTGTAGTAAATATATTATCAGAATAGGACTTTTTTTCTAAATATTAAACAACTTACCTCTTCGGGGCTTTGGAAAAGTTTCATGAAGATGAAAAACAACTTTGTCAACAAAGTGACTTATATCAGCACCTTCTTGACCGCGCACAAATACTTCCCAATCATGAGTAAATCCCTCTGGAGTTTTCTTCGACTTCATTGAAGCTTCATGTCCAATTTCGAAATTAACTTTTATTGCCGACATGGTTATCCTTAAATTAATACAAGTTGTAAATACAATATTGCATATGTTTATTTTTAACTTACAATACCTAGTAATGTAATCCTATAGCGTCAAGAAAAATAAAACTAAAATGTAATAGATTAAACAATGCAACAATCATACTTACTAAAACATCTATAATACATTAAAAAGTCAATTTCTGAATTATTATACAGCAAAAATATTGGAATCATTCACTCCTCAAAATTTTTATTAAATGACAAAAATAATCTTTTAGCGCCCTTGTTATTCTTGTCCGCCATATTCAATTTCCATTGCATTGACAGACTATTATTACTAAAAGACTAAAGAACATCACAGATTACTTATATGCATACATAAGCTAGATAATAAAATAAATAAGCTTATGGTTTTTGTTTCCACAAAGTGATTTACGTATAACATAGACACATTAATAACTTCTTAAATAATATTTTATAGCCTGGTAATGGGACCTTTAGTCCAATAATAATATAACCTGTGGATTCCATAGAGTATTAAATATTTATAGTTTGTTATTCTCGTTAAATTATACAATAATTTAACTTCGAAGAATTTTCTCGATAATATTTTCGTTTTATAGATTTCATAACGCTAATAATGTCTCGTTTATTAGCTGCAGTTTTTCAACCTTTAAGGTATGCTATGCAATACTAGATATTTTTTTACCTTAATTCTAATATAACCTCTATAATTATATTTTTAGGCAAGGGTTTTCTTTCACTCAGCCTGTATTTAATAGTCTGGTTAGGCCAGAAACATCTTTGTTGTCACTTATACGAACCAAAGTACGCTGTTATTTCCCACGACCAAATGAAGTCCGAAGAGTTCGTAGACATGGATGGGAATTTAGAATGTCCAGTCATAATGGTCGAAGAACGCTTATGAGAAGAATTTTAAAAGGTCGTCATGTGATAAGTCATTAGATTTAAAACTACTTTAAGACAATTTGTTCATTTAATACCTGTAGAAAATAAACAATAGTATTATATCTAAAAACAATTTATTCATCTTCCTATTTATGGTTTTTCTTATGATTAAAAAGAAAAAAAGGCATTGTAAACATAAGTCTTAAACTTATTATATAATAGAAACAAGCTCTAAAATAATAAAAATTTAATACAATACTAAAACCTCTATCAAATGATCATAGTTTAACACTTAATTGAACAAATATTTTTGTTGGGAAGAAACAGATTCATCTGAATTAGTTGGTGTGTTTGCCGGTTTTAACAGATTTGACATTTCAGAAACAACAAATGTGGTAAATTTTATTATAGCTAGATGAGCAGCAAGTTGTAATACAAGTGCACCAAAGCCTTTGTACAAGCCACCAATACCTTCTTTCGCTATTGTTGTATTGTAACAGTCCATAAAACCTTCATATCCTGTAAGAATCGGTGTAACTGAAGTGCCCGTATCTAAATTATCTATAATTGTTCTGGTACCCTGAAATGTAAGACATTTATACACAGTTGACTAGGTGTAATGTAAAAAGAATTTATTTTGTTGAATGTGCTTATGATTACCTGTATATGAAGCCTATGGATAATTGTTTCCACAGGGTAAAAAATTATCTCCATCGTAATAAAAGAAAATATATTAGCTTTAAGGTTTAAATCCTCTACCAATGGGTTGGGAGAATTTTTAGCTTGATTCATATCATAATTGGGACTCAGCTCATGTCTATGTCTCTGTTGAAAGCGTAATATTCTAAATGTAATATTTCTGAGGGTTAAACTGAAAGAAAAAAAAGTATTATTTGGATATAATACTAGTGTTACAACCTTTTAGTTCTATTTTGTCTCCAACGAAAGTTGTAAAAGAAGATTTATTATTTATCAATGATGATATGACAGTCATGTAACTAAACTGATTAGGCATCATATGCAAGAACTGCTTTAAAATTATTTAAGTTTGTGAGAGAGTAGTTTATCTGATCAATACATGCACCAGTCTTCAGGTTCATAATATTACTATACTTTATAGACACTTACTGAGAAAAGTACTTGGCGATTCCAAAGCCTACAGTGGGCAAGACAATTGCCCATATTGGCAACATCCTGCCTCGACTAGGTGTACCCCATTCTAAAATACGCATAAATCCCTCCCGAAATACATCTAAAATAGCTGGTTTATCACTTGCTATGTCACTTTGGACTGTTTCAACTAAGCTTGCCGAGTAGAAAGGTGTTATCATTGCCAAACTGACACTGCAAAATATTTGTATAATAAAAATAATTTTCAAGCCTTAAATAATAAATCAATTAGATTGTTTATAAACTGGTACGTTTTACAAGTAAAGAGGAATGAAATCTTACTCCACATCATAGTATCAATAGTAGCTATCCATATTTTCAATAAAAGATTTCAAAGAAATAATTTTAAAAAGTTTGATGGACTTGTGACGTAGAACTGGCATTATTATTAATTATTTTCTACAAAAAAATAAATAAGTAAAAAAGTTATATAATACCATTTTAGTGTGAGATGTTGAAGGAACTGCAATACTGAACTACATTTGTTAATTTCTCTGAAATGCAAAGACAGCCATAAATGAGGGTTTAAAACATAAATAAATGATTTACTTAGAATATATACTTGGGCCAGCCTGTTCCTTTAGATATAATATCTTCAACTGCTAGATTTAGTCCCTTGACTATGCAAGTAGAACCAATTCCTTTCCACAGAGTAGTAAATTCCTGTCGTCTATGTAAACGAACAACTACTGGTAACAAAGTGTATGGCACAACATGGTAGTTCCTGAGTGAATTGTGAACCTGTTAATGAAGTTCGGAAGTTAGGAAAACCTATGCACATCTTTGTTTCCAAAATACTTAATTAACTGGGCAAAAAACAGCACTTTACCTAATATTAACCATTAATATATATTAGAATTTTAATAATAATGTTATATTAAAGAACTTACTTGACATTGTCTTCTGAGAACAATAAAGGGGTGACTTAATAAGTTTTCAGTAAGTAAACTTGCTACACTTATAGCTGTTGTAACATATGTGCTGGTCTCTAAAACAGTTTTCTCTTTAGGAATTGCCATTTATTTAAATAGGAGAATACAAAATATATACAATGAGAAATTATTGTCAACAAAAATTAGTATATTGCCACAGTTGATATAGAATGAACTAATATTTCAAAAATGTTTATACATATACACAATATGGAATGGTTTGATTGGACTATTGCTTCTGCGAATGCTGAAATTTGATCCAGGCGGAATGCTTGCAGCATAGTAAACTTATTCATTTCACTTAGTGCTTACCTCCTTCAGACGTGTCGTCCATAACTAAAGGAGGCCCTTGGTACTCCTCATTTAAGGGAGTGTGATAGCCATATATTTGCTGATAACGTGTATCATAAAGGTCATTTGTTTCTCTATTTGGGTCTAAACCGTACGGTCGATTATAATTATTACTACTATAATCGCCAAAACCAGCCATTGATTTATATTAAAGATAAGTTAGTTGTAACTAATGATTGCGCATTTTAGATTTTATCTCCTAATTATTATATGTTCTTAATCCAGATTATTGGGTATAATTTCAATTTATTTAAAATTATTTTAATATTATGCGATCAAAATTAAGCCTTTAAAGGAACTTTCCAATGTCACTGTGTGGTAAATGTCAAATAAAAGCTTTTATACGACTTTAATATTATCTATGCAAACAAGTCACAGATATTTTTGACATATCAATTGTGTTATGATTTTTCCTAGGCTTTTCTTTTGCTTACTGGCGAGTGGCGTAAAAATATCGATTTTAATATAATTTATAAAAGTAGTTACAGTATAATATTTTCAAAATGTGCAATGTGATATGTAAAGGCTGTACATCATAAATTAAAATTATGTGGACTTAAAAATATATTAAAAATGCTTTGGGTGGCTGTCGTGTGTTTGTCAATTCTGCACTTTAATTGTAGGTTTTTATTTCATTGTAGTTAAGGTTTTAAAGGTACAGTCGTTGAATAAGGTGTTTTGCGATTTAGGTGTTGAAGCTGAAGGCGAATGCACTGACCTACATGGTCGGCTTGTGACCAGTGGCTTACATTATATCCCAGGCCCTGACACCTGCACCCTTTGCATATGTGACAATGGACAGCCAAGAGTATGCAAAGCCGTCCTATGTTCTCCTCCACAGGTACTGTCTCTTTAGTCTAAAAAAATACTTTCCTATCCTTATTTCTGTAATAAGAAAATGACAAAATATTAAACATATTTTTAGGCTTATTACGAGAACATATTACAAATTATGAGAACTAAATAAGTAGTATTTAATTTACTCCATTGATTTAAAAACTCAAATTCCTTCATATGTGTACACATGTATTTATGTCTTATGTTAAAAATGGGGACAAGTACGTAGTGTAATTTTACTTAAACTTTATATTATTACATTGCAAAAAGTACTTTATTCAAGCAGCCACTGTTCATCAAATCAACACCTAGTCTATAATTAAAAAAAAGATTTTGCAATAACTGATAAAACAATATCTTGTTTGCATCTGACTACATTGAGAAATAGTTCCCATTTGATTTTAAATGTACCATATTGTTTTTCAATTGACAAAGAGGGCAGTCAATTGATCAATATCAGTGATCAATATTCCGCTTGAATGATTCATGCATTGAAAGACATTGAACCAAATCATGAATGCACTTCCTCAATATGAGTATTGAAATACAACATACATAATAAATGTATTATATAATTGTTTCAATGCTTATCCTTTAAAATAAATGCTTTAACCGGTGTTAACAGAATTCCTTGGTGTTGAGCCCTCCTACACATCATTGTCAAATTTTTTCAACCTATTGATACATGCAATAACTTGTAAAAAATATTGAAGTGTTCATAGTTTATTGTTTGTTATTTGTTACATTAATTGGAATGCATGGCCAAAAATATAACTAAGACTTAGTATGTTAAGGGTATATAGAAATGATTTTGCATTTATCAAGATACAGGCTAGACTGCAAAGGCTTGTAATGTGTCTCAGGGCTTTAACTACAATATATTACAACAATAACAGAAATCTCTAGGATACTCTTAGACTGTGTACCTTTTACCGTTGTAGCACAATGGTTAAATGCATTGCCTAGTAAACTGTGATGAGGGTTTACCTTTAAGGAAAACAATAGTTTAAGTTGGACAGGGCACTAAATGTAATTTACTAATTTAGTTTAGTTTAAAGTGAAACAGACAGAGAACCATGTTTGCATTATGCTGCATACAGGAAAAACTTGTTTATGTTAGAAGAGGACAGACAAGCACATCTGATGCACTATATCTATTTTGGTTTTGGATCTTCGTAAGTTCTTAGACTGAAATGGAAACGCGATTAAACTAACGACTTTTCCATCTGTGTTCGTGTTCGTGTACGTGACGGTTGTTCGTGACCCGGACTAGATTTTCGATATTTCTCATTTAATCAGATTTCCAGATGGAGTGTCAGAAAAATATAAATGAATTAGAAGCATGTTTAATCGAGCGTGGATCCATGACCCGTTCATAATTAGCCATACGTTCATAAGCAGACTGAGCCAGTCAATAATTATTTGTAAATACATTTGTCTCATTTATTTGGGGAGTAATTTCTAATTGGTGTAACTTATTTTCAGGATTGTAGATCGTTTCGAGTGGGAAGTACATGTTGCGAATTCATCTGCCTGGATGATGTTGTCAAGCCTGCAGAGACGCATGAGGCCAACTTTCGCCTGGTTGGTGGGGGCGTGGGAGGCATAGTTTTAATCACTATTGCCTTCTCTGTCTATAGGGTTCGCAAACAGAAAAGACGACAGCCCCCGCATATTGATGATCGAGGAAGCTTGACTAGTATAGGGTAAATTTTTATAAAGGAATAACCATCATGCGGGAAGCTTACTAGCTTTAGCTCTACATACCTAAGTCTTTTTTTCTCAAATCACAAAGAATTTCCGGTACAAAAGCAAAAAAATTATTAAGCCACAAATACATATATTAATTTTATACACTTATACACATTGTGTTTAAAAAAATCTTTTTCTATTATTACACCATAGACATGTTTTGGAACTTTAAAAGTTGGTTACTATTAAGCTACTATTGACTAGCTCATAAGTTAATAACCAAAATTTCGGAAAATATAAGGTTTTATGATAAAAACTGCTATTACAGATACATAAGTGGAAGCATGGGCTGCATGGGTGGTGCATGTGAGCCTGGGCCAGGCGCTTGGAAACCTCCAGGCCATTACCTGCCACGCGGCGAAGCCCCCCCACCGTACGAGGAAGCCATGGCGCAGTGTCGATCCGATCAAATACGGTAACCCCACATTCCGTTCTTGAAATACTTTAGATTATATTTCATATCAATATTAACATTTTATTATTTTTTATACAATATTTTAATTAGTTACTAGGTATTCTAATGTAAGTTTTATTGTATTAATGTTTATATTTGGCGTGTAGAAAGAATTATGCACAACGCTATAGTACGAAAAAATATTAATTTAGATCGGTCGTTGTGACTTTCGGTTCGGGGCCCGATCCCATGTTTTTCAATCAAATAGATTCATCGTTCATTATAGTTTGTTACTTTAAGCCAAAAAATAATAATTTTATTTCTTCTCAGATTCAGCGAGTCCTTGATTCGCCCGGCATATCCCAACAATTTGGACGCAATTGCGAGGCCAGAAGATTCCATTCAGTGTGTGGGGCATGGATATGTTAATCTGACTAGACCTGTCGCACAGGTAATAATTGTAGCATTTGTACAGTGATACACATTATACAAACAAATAACAGTCACTTGCTATTTCTTTACTACTACCTGTGCCCGCGTCTTGACCTGCGTGGAATGGTTATTTTGGGCATCATATTGTTTATAAACGAACGCAAACGAACCTCTTAGATTCTTAAACTATAGCTATTACCCATGACCCCGTCCGCGTCCAGTAATTTTCCTAGATATTTTTAAAAGATAGCGTCTTCCACTGTTACCTCTGATTTTTCACTCCTATTAGTCGTAACCTGATGTTTTATAGCCTAAAGCCATTTTGAATAAATTGTCCAACGAAAACAAAAATACTTTTTTAATTCGAACCAGTAGTTAGTAGTAGCGTTCAAACAAACTGTTAAGCTTTATAATATTATTATAAGTGAAAAGCCCTGTCCTCGAGTATCTGAGATGCATGAGAAAATGTGGTTTACAGGTAGTGCATACAACACTGACCTAAACAAAAGTGGCTCTTGCAGTAGCCATATAAAAAGGGAGTTCCTTCTATATGCAAAACCAGTTTTGAACATCCTTGTATTTTAGCGACTCCATGAACAATAGTAATTTCATTTAATGTACAGATTCCGAACACCCAGAGCTGCTTTACGGCTCCATTGCTGCAGCCTGTTCACAACCCAGAGAATCGGGAAAACAACATCATTCCTCATCATCCAATACCACCACCAATTGGTCGGGGTAAGAAAAAAAATCCATATTGAGGCATAAGTGTAGCTTAATTTTTTCATATGCCTTATTCATTATCTATTAGTCTATTTTATTGATTTTTTTTTTAAATATATTTAAAAAAAAAAATCTATTGACTATAGTCAATGTCTCATGATGAAAAACTTGTTAGGTTTATTTCGCCTGACGGGATCTCTGGGTACAATAAGCAACCGAGCTCTAAGTGTGGCAAGAGATGAGCACGAAAGACCACACAACGTGCCAGGCTTCTACACCACGCATACTGCACTGTGAGTATATTTCAGCAAGACCAATTTTATGTTACGTAATTTAAGGAATAAACTAGATATAAGTTGAGTAAGAAAGATCCTTTTTTTTATATTGCAACACAAAATATTATTAATATTCTATTAGGATTTAGTAAGTCTTTAAAATTTCTCAAATGTAATTTTTTAAATTTATTTATACTTATTTGTCGTCTTCATTACTATTTACACTACCCAACTGTTTTATTCGTTGTTTTCTCAGTAAGTTAAGATCCTTGGAGAGGTACCTACCTTATTGGAATAAGCACATTAACAGCATTGTGTTTCCTATTTGGTATCAAAACATAAGATGACCAGTATCCTTTTGCAGACGCAGGGCACTCAGTGGCACATGTTTCTTTGTGGTTTCTTGTCTGTCCCGCAGTCTTCCAAGTCCTCTAATAACTACGCTCAATTACTAAACTTGTGTTGTGAACGTAAGGTTTGACATCATCTGCATAATCAGGACTAACGGGGTTGCTCGTAAATCTACTTTCTTATGAAAAATTTTTGAGAATGTGCTGAACAGTCGCACACTAATGAGTTCAAACGAGCTCGGCAGAAGACTGGGAGTCAAATATTTTCATTGACTTTTCATTAATATTTTCAGACACCGTACAATACCGCGTATTTCGACCGCAACCGATACTAGTGCGTTAGACGCGACGTGTTTCAGTCGAAGCGAGCGTGCGTGCGGTGAAGTGCGCCGCTCTTTCCACAGGCCGGAGCCACCTCGCGACCGCCCAGATCGCATTGAAAGACAACACCACGCTCATCCGCGCAGCGTGCCGAGGTAACACCCCAGCAACATTTTTTTTTCTAGTGAATTCTTTCATTAGAACATGTGAACAGATTAATATCTCAAATCTACTTAGATCAACGTGATGTCATTCGTAAGCAATCATTGAGTGCAAACTTCACGCAAACTGCTAATATTATGATCACGTCACGCCTTGGTCTTTTAGCGTCATTTTAAATGAACAATTTTAATTGTTTGAAGGGAAAATTAAAATAAACAAAATCATATTTCTATCGAAGTGAGATATAAAAGATTTTCGAAGATAAATTTAAAATTTGGCTTTGTGTTGTTGTATTTGTATGAGTTATTTAAAAATAATTGTAGTTATTTCATTAAAATATTACTTTTTAATCTTATCAAATTTCAGAAACCTTAACATTGCTTCTGTCACCGATGCTGATTCAAATTTAGACGGCGAAATGTAAGTGCAACTTTATATCCAATTCACATGTAATTTAATATTCATTTATACACAAGTTCTATATATAATACAATACTCCGAATTCGCCCGAATTGTCCAAGCAATCTGTAAGCAAACAATCTTTGTTTCAATATTGTATATTAATTGTATAATTATTGTTGTTTCACCTATGAAATATGTTACAGGATTGTGAAATCATCTGGTGGCCGTTCTCGTGCTCATAGCGAGGAGCAAGTGGTCTCTGAACGTGGTAAGGTCAAGCAGGCGCAACCACACGTTCCAATAGCCGCTGCGCAGCCGCAGATTCCGCAATCACAGGCTCCCCTGCCGCAATCGGTGCAACAGACTCAATTTCCTGGGCCGGTGTTGCCTTCAGAGACCTTACCAAGTTCGCTACCACCACAAAGCACTCTACCGCTCACGGTCGATAAGGTGAGGCAATAATCACTTTATACGATCCAGTTATTTTATCTAATTATTGTAGTTTTTAATGCGGAATGCCCATTACTGGCCCTAAATGGACGATGACACAAACGTTAAAATAATTGTAGTCATTAAAAATAAAATACTTTAACGGTTTAACACGCGATATATTCGGGTGCTTTGCAGCAGCCGCGGTCACCCCGTGAACGTCGTAAACGTCAAACGTTACGTTCAAAAAACGTAAATCGTAAACGTCGGGCCAAAGTTAAAAATCATTTTCAAATAAGTTTAACTAATATATCGCGTTTTAAACCGTTAAAGTGTTTTATTTAAATGTGTACTACTCGCGTAAACTATAGACAGTATTTCATTACAGTCTATAAAAATAATTAGTAGTTTTTTTTTCATTGAAATACCAAACAATAATTTGATAAGTCTTTCTAAAAATTAAAATTCAATTTTTCGACACAGGCATGATTTGAACCAGCATCCATAGCCTTCCCTGATGTTGCTCTAACCAATTGAGCTACTGTATATAAATAACATGTAGAAAATTTTAAGTTTTCAAAAATTCTTTGTACTTTTTGCAAAATAGTGAGTCAGCATAATTATTTAGTATTGAAATGCTTAACTGTTCTCTCTCATTTAATATTAATCATCATTGATCGTCATAATTTTGGCTTTACATACCTTTATATCTGGTATAATTATGTTATATTTTTTGCCACATTATATACCTATGGTTATCTTATTTTTCATTATATAATTCGCTTCAGTAGAAACCAGTAAGGGTCGATTATTGATCCGGTAGCAAATGTGTTAGAAAAATAAATACTGTTATAGCCGTCGTGCGGTTGTAGCTACTCCGGGAATGGGGACCGAGCGGCGGAGGTCCGGGACTGCGCCCCGGGGGGAGACGGACGAACCGGACGATTACCGCAGCGAGTGCGAGAACTGCAAGAGTACGGAGGACGCCAGGTCGGAACAGAGTCAACTAGCCATGTTAAAAAACAAAACCAAAACAGCTCTTTGTTTTTTATTGATTACAGTATTATCCAATTATTATTGCGCAAAAGAAAATAATACGATTGCGTTCGTCGGTTTTTCAGATAATCAGAAATCTAAACACGGAGAGACAGCAAATCACCCATAACGTCGAGTTATAGTGTTAAAATAAGTTAGCTAGTATGTTATTTTGTTCCGATTAAAGCCATCATTTGTGTGCCATAAATGTGTAATACTCGCGTGTACTACAAACAATACTTATTGCAAATTTGCTGCAAGCTTATTATTTAATTAAAAGACCCATTTGTAACCCGCTTTGTAGAAATGCAAGCGAAAGGTATATTAGAGTTGAGGCTTGTTTGTACCTGTGTGTTAGGTACGACCATGGCATCGTTATATGACAGACAAAGATTAATGACGTTACTTAGTGCTGTCATAGTAATAAGTAATCTTCGAATATAACATACATATTAGCGTTAAAAATGATAGGTTATAACGGATGTTAAGTGTAGTTAAAGCCTGCCTTTTGACCATAGCTGAATCGGTTTTCTCAGTTGGGAGGAGGGCTCGGGCTCGTGGGGTTGCGGTACGCAGACCCTGCAGCGACGCGCGCCGCCACCAGCTCCACCACCGCCGCACACAGCCACCTTACCGCAGCCGGTTACCAGACACGAGTGAGTAATCTTTTTAATTGCTTTTTCTCAATATAAACTCAATTGTTTTTATAGAAGACCGATCGTCAAATACCACGGCCATATGACATCTAAACAAAATGCGTTGTCTATCTATTTTGGCATCGGATTTAGAATTTGAAGAACTGAAACCGAAGCGTGGTTGCAGTTCAGGTTTTTTCCATCTGTAAACAGTGGTTTGTACACCAGGCGGAATTTCGATGTTCCTACCATCCGGGTTTATATCCTTTCCGGATTTTACAATCAAAATCTGACATGTTCAAGAAAAAAAAATGATTAGAAATGACGGTTTTTATATTATTAAATTATTAAAATGCTTGGGCTGTGGAGGAACCCGCACTAACAAGAAAAAATATATAGTGCACTAAAAGTACATGAAGGATGTAAAATAAAACTTGGCAATAAAAGGAGTGATGGCGAGTTTATTGCCAGTTCTTCTCGTTCGTTCTACGCCCTTGATTTGAGAAGTGGTAGTAAATGTAAAGTTTAGCTCTTTAGTTTTGTGACGTTCCTAAGTGTACCTCGAGACCTGTATGAATAAATGATTTTTGACTTTTGGTCCAACATAAGTTGTTATTAGGAATACATTACTATTATACATAGCGTGTATAATTATTTAGGTTTGTATGTGTAATTATATATACGTGAAATGTTAGCTTGTCATTTGTTTGTGCAGGCGAAATCAAATTGGTCAGCCGTCTAACTGGGAGAACTGGTTTAATACAATTCCGGATTCTGATACAGAATCAGAAGAAGATTGAGGATGTCTTGATCGAATTCCATCGTCTACGCTTTTATTTTCCTAATTGTTTAAAGTTTTTTTGTATTTTGCGCGAACAAAGTACAAAATGACGTCACTTTTATTTTGTTTAGGGATAGGCGAAATGGGAAATATCTCTCGCACAAAATTATCTATTTTGCATAAGTTTTTGTCTCTTGATTATGTTTCTATTTATTCGTTTTAATCTATTGAAAACACATGGTGTATTGTTTTTGTTATTTTTGCAACATCACATTATTAACCAAAGATTTTATATACATTTTTAATGGATTATTTTATCTTTATAAGTGTCTTTCTTTGATCTATTTTACATTAATGACTTGCTCTCATATTAAATTTAACTTATTCTTCAGGTTACATGTAACTTCATGTTACTAACTTTCAGTTCTAAACGAATGTATAAAAATGTTTGGATTCACTAGTAGATTTTATGAATAAGTGCCAAACATAAAACAGTCTGGCAGTAAAAATTAATAATTAGATAGGTTTTCATAATTACATATTTTGTTAGTAGTATTTTCTGGTTATAATATAATGAAATAGTATTTTTGATGTTGAATAGAGGCTAAATGGGTTCAAAGATGAATATTTTACTATTACACTAGATTAACATTGAAATTCCGCGTAGTATTTGAATAGTACAGTTGAAGAGAGTTGATCTATTTTTCCCTTAAATATGTTAGAATATAGATAATAGTAATTTCATGGTTTCCATCTCTTTTTGTAGGCAGCTCAAATAAGAATAGTCTGATTTTCGATTATTATATTGCTATGGGCAAATAGTGGGTGAGATTATGTGTATACGCGTTGCTCTCTAATATGAAGAAATGACAATGATTTTAAGGTTATTTTTATCATTGATCGTTAAAAGTAATCCTGCTCTTAAATAAGCGTATGAAACAAAGAAAATGTACTTAAATAATCTATGTATTGTGTTATTTACGCTCAAGATTGAAAAACAAAAAAGATTAAACAGAATGTTTTTACGACAAGTACATCGCTTATCTATAACAGAGCAATCTTGAATCACAACTGTATTATTATTTATTAATATTGAGCGTAAACAATATATAAAAATATAATACGATAGTCTTACATTGAGCGAATTTTTTTTTGTAATAATGGGTGGTGAGTGGTTACGAAGTAATAATAATCTATTTAAATTATTTCTAAGTGTTGTTTAAATAGTAATTTGTCACTACCAGATTTCATATATTTGTTTATTTATTTCAAATATGTTATCGTAGATACACTTACAGAGAATTCAATGGTACAAGTGAAGTATAAAGAATATCACTGATAGGCCAATCAAAATGTTATTCATTTATCAAACTGTTTACCCGACTCTTATCTCTCTCTCTTTTTTTGAATTTTTCTTTGTCTTATTATTATAATTTGGTTGTTGGTGTTATCGAGTTGAATACTCTGTGAGCGTACTTTTCATTGAATTTTTACCTCTAAGGTACCGTTTTAAAACCTACTTACACACCAATAAGTAAGCATTCCAACATTATTTTAATATTTAAGTGGTTGATGTATCTCATAAGGAAATGTACAATCACAATTTCGTGGTTCGCCAGTTGGCGTTATCAGTATTATATAGACATTTCCGAACCAAATACATTCAAATGAAGTGAAATTGAGTTTTATTCACACGATATATTTTTGAGGACGGCAACAATTTGAACATCGACATTACAAAGACACAAGCTAATTGGCGGATCTTTTAAACATTTTCATTAATCTATTACGAGTATACAATTCCTAAATTGTGTAAAGTTATAAGGCAATATAAAAGTACTTTGCAGAGATGTACGCGTACTGCATCGTTTTCTGGGTCGGGTAGCCACGGTCCACACTGCCTATAGCCAGCCTCCTGAAATTAACATTATAGTTGAATTATTTAATAAGTTCGAGAGCTGGCACCAATCGTAAGAATTTGAGGGTAGTTGGAGAAATATGCTGAACTTTGACGGTCAGAATTACGTGTCAACTCTTATTTAATTCCTAGATAAATACTATTCATGAACTTACGTAGGTAAAATTATGTGGATAGCAAGTTGTGGGAGGACGTCTGGCAGGTAGAGGCACACGGTTCCTCCAGCAAGCCAGACGGTTAGCCGATCCGATCACCGTGTCGTCTTGCTCCATATTCACCTGTATTAGGTTATAAACGTAAGCATTTTTTAAGGAAGTCTAGTAGCATATATACTACTACAGCTATATTGAATGAAAATTCTCCACTCTTATTACAAAACAAGGACTAACTCTCAAACCTGGCTTAAACCCTTGTTTATTTGAAATCCTTATTACAACAACATTGAACACTCAAGAGCTCGACTGAAAAAATGATTTACTGAGGAAAAAGTGGAAAAACCGGAGAATATTATTCATGCTTGCAGGCTTCCGCTGTAAAATAAGTAGAAAATTACCTTTCCCATGGCTGATAAATGCTATACGCGATGCTTACCGGTTCGTTACTCAGGGAGTCATTGAGAGGTTCGCCGGAATAAGAGCAGTTCTTATAAACTGCTATCAACAGAAGGTTGGTCTGTTGCACCTCGGTTATCAAAAGGGGCCAGTCGCAAGGCTGCGCTGGCCTGTTCAACGCCTCCGTCAATTTTTTGTTTCGCTGTAATATCACAGATAAAATATTTGAAGTGCATGTATGTGTATTACAGAAGACTTGGTGTGTCATAGTAATACATCGACAGAGGAAAGTACGGCACATCGTCTATTCCATGTTCGAATCCCGCCTGTGTCGTTTGACCATTGAGAATATATTATCATACCGGCAAACGTTAGTCAATTCTGTAAGGACCCGGCCAGTTTCGCCAATTACCAACTTCGACGGAACAGATGGCGCTAGCGTAGCAATTTTTTACTTTGACGTCAGAGACATCCTCCATCTTTAGTCTCCCCGTGACCACGGCTGCTGCAAAGCTACCGAAACGTAGGGCCGAAGTTAAAAATCATTTTTCAAATAAGTTTAACTAATATATCGCGTTTTACAGCCGTTAAAGTGTTTTATTTAAATGTGCACTACTCGCGTAAACTATAGACAGTATATATTTTCAATATTTATTCAGTACTTTTTATATTGGTTACGAGGACTTAAAATCCATATAGAAAGATTCAAATAAAACACTTTAACGTACACTTAAACTACTCGCGTAAACTACTGACAGTTCGTTTCGAGCTTACACTTTACTATCTTAGACTATCTTAGTACTGACAATATTTACCTGTAACTCATATAGTGGTCTTGTACGATCGCAGGCAGCGAACCTAGTTCGATTGAGCAGCACCTGGTAGTCGTACAGTCTCTCGTACTTCTCTCGTTCATAATCGCGGTTGATTCGTGCACGACGCAGCTCTTTCTCTGCTTCGGTGTCAGCACTGACTACACTATCTAGAAGACAATCACTAAGGTCTTAAAGGTTTCGACATATTAATAGTACTTACTTACTTTTAAGGGTGTATAAACAACTCAACAGGCTAAAGGGATACTAAAATCATTGTATTCATACTTACAGTAAAATCCCATTTCCGCAGGGGGCATGGCGTGAATAAATTTCTGTGTCCGTTTTGACTACTTTTGTGCCCTGCTCGACCGAAACTATCTATTTCTCCCCCGACATTCGAAACCAGGACCTCTCACGCTATACGTAATGCTAGACAACACGTTTAACCATTATATATGTAAACTACAGAGAAGGTCATGGTCATCTACTAAACTCTTGTTAACGTTATGCAGAATGTAAAATAAAGAAGTAGGTTATATTCACCAGGTATCACAAATAAAACGGTTAAGATGTTCTGAGAAGCGAATGCCAGAACCATCACTGCACTCCACAATGATATAGTAATTGATGGTATTCTCTGAAACATTTAAACTGCGATTAAGAAAAAACATTTGCTATTATTACCTTTTTTAAATTAACACTTTAGGTTCAAAACGCGAACGCGTTAAGCTTGCTTGCAAATGATTTTAACTACGGCCCGACGTTTCGGATGCTTTGCATTGCGTTGGTCACCGGACCTGACACGGACTGCTGCAGTTTAACTAATATATTTCGCGTTTTAAACCGTCAACTACTTTTTTTAGCGCAATACATATTTATTGACATGGTTTCAAAGATTTTTTGCAATTATAACTCACAGTCGCAGCAGCTTTGGTCTCATCTTCAGGTGGGAAGCAAACTCCTTGGTAATCGTGAACCCAACGAACGCGGAACACGCCAGCATTTAATAACGCATTCATAGCAACTGGGTGTTCCCTTGATAGATGCTTATTAATCGCCTCGCCTTCACCCTGATCTGCCACAATCCATCCAGCTTCGTCCACCAGGAGGCAAGTCCAGTCTTTATCGTCGCAGCGAGGGTCACATTTCGTTTCGTCTTCTTCATTACACTTTAAGAACTTAGATATTAAATAGCTATCCAGAAATTAAAGCTAACCAAAGCATTTTATTCCTTAATTAAATAAAATAAATATTAATTTTTAAAATTAGTATTTTAATTTAAAGGTAGTTTACACGTAAAGTATAATAAGTATATTTATTTATATACATGTGAGTAGGTACGAATTATATTCAAAGTTCAGTTACATTTAATATGTCTGCTTGTATATGTATTCATTTTTTTTTGTTATGACTTTCAAATCTATCGAAAAGGTAAAAAGTGTTTACCGGTTTAAGCATTACATTGTATAATTTAGCAATCTTGTTTCGTATTATACAGACCTTACTATCACTCATATTTTTATTGGTATAGTAGAAGTAGTACTCACGGGGAAATTGGTTATAGACTCAAGAAGATCATCCAAATGTTTAGGATGGAAATGATATCCGGCCACTCCGATGATTCCGTGCTTGGTTGGATGCCCTAAGGTTCGTGCCGCCGTTAACCACTGCCAACGTTCACCAAGCTGTTATAAAATTAAATAAAACAATTAACGTAAAATATTGTAGTTACTGACCATTTTTAATATAATAATTTTCAGTATACTCAGCAGCGGTGGTCATGGTACGTGGGGGACAACTAAATAAACTATATACAATTTTGTAAACCAAGACATAAGGCCAGTTACTAGTCCCACGTAAATAAGAAAGAAACAAAAAATCTTTAACAAAGAAATTGTGTTAGGCTTTCACGGCCATCGTTCAGCAGACTAACATATAGTTAACATTTTTTAATGATGCCCTCCGCTCGTGATGGCGAAACGTCGAGAACCTCTTCTCCCTTACGTAGGCCGAACAGCTCGAAAAACAATGATATGCAAAAAATCTTTATTTTGTCCTTTAGTTGTAAAGGAACTTATTTTTATTTTTTAGAAATAACTTTCAGCTAAGTTGCCAAGGTCAAGGTCAAGGAAATTAAGATGGTACGGTAAATTAAAAATAAATTGTTTCTAAATAAATATATATGTGAAACACAACCACGAATTTTTTTTGAATGGTTTAATGTAGTTTTAAATATGTATTTAGTCCAGAAAATGTCGTGCCGCTTCTTCGCTGCAAACTTACAGGTGGTGGACTAGCGTCAGTATTTCTGAGAAGTCTCACGGGCGGTATAGGTGCGTGGATCACTAATGTATCAGGATTGGCACTGGCACGTCGATACCAAGACTCATCTGGTCCCAGGGACCAAACGGACCCTTCAGGGGGGTCAGCATGAGCAGTTGTCGCGTGGTACAGTTGCCAACGGGTTAAGCCGCTTTCTGTAAATACAGATAACATCATCAATCAAATCATATCAAATAAAAGGATTATATAGATAACAATTATGTTTAATCAGCAATTTGTAAAAATATTTCCATTCTAAATTCTCAATAAGAAGAGGTACATGGTTACATAAAATAACTCGATAATAAACTTATAATTAAATCGATTAAGAAATTCTATATAACATAATATGTATAACTATAATTTCATTAAATAAAATCGATCGATGAATCAGACTCATAGCAAAAAGTTTACTTGAATTATTAAAAATCTTTTTATTGAACTTTCAAGTTTCTCTTATACCTGTTGCAAAAAAGGCTGTATTTGATCCTAGTAGACATGCGGAACACTCTCTTTCCGTGTCAGGATCTTCATGCTCTTGCGCCCATTGTCTAGAAGCAATTGCTTCATGACTGATTCGTACCATTAACTCCTCATTACCTTAATACACAAAGAATACCATTATATTCTTAGATGGAAGAACCTCAGTAGGTTGAGCAATTGAAGGGAACATCGTGGTCGTGAATACTAATTATGATTCAAAAAAAAATATCTGTGGGTTTCCGACGCGTACATTGTTCGCGACAACTGTTCAAGATATAAAATATGAACGACTGATTCCGCTTGAAATGATCTAAAAAAATGTCCGCGACACTATATGTCTATCTTTTAAGATTAATTTGCAAAGTATAACTTTAAATTTATAAAGATAAAGAGGAGGTTTGCAAAACAAATTTAGATGCCTAAAATAACTATGATACGCAGACGAAATCGCTGCCAAAGCTAGTTAAAAATAAGATATTGTATCAATTGTAAAAACCGTATACAGACAATATATAATATTACCATAATTACTTACACTGATAGGTTTTTTCAAGTAGCGTAGGTGGGAACGGAGAAAACACGTGTTTCACCTTTTGCATACTGAAGTTTGGCTCATCCCGGCGGCGTCGAAGAAAGTGCAGTACTTCCAATTCTCGAGAGTCGAAATGGGGATCAACGTGTCTGCAATAAAGCCTGAAAGAATAAGCAGAGAGAATAAGAATCTGAGGATTTATTTCCCATATTCCCGTATACCATATTTATTTTTTTTTGTTTTCGTCCGAAGTATTTCTCGGAATAAAAACTAATTATTATTCTAGGTATTTTCAGATAAAGTCGTAAATCAATCATGTCCTGATCGATATCTTTCGTAATCAGTCGTAGATCTCTATTATATCAATTAATTTAATTACGAATGTAACGACCGCCTTTGTGACCAGATGTTTAAACGTGTTGCCTACCTTACGAAAGGTTTGATGGGCCCATTCGTGTAATGGTAGCAATGTATGGCTTATAACCAACGGGCGGTGGGTTCAATCCCCACCGTGACCTTCAATTTTTAAATTAATTTATAATTTTTCTAAAATATGTTGGACATTGTCCGGAAGTGGATATTGAATGGGTGGTAGGAATATCGAAATTTCACCCGGGTGACGAATCACCGTCCACATATAAAAAAGTAATCAAATCGCGTTTTAGTCTGTGGATTTCCAATATCAGAATATAGGTCAACGGCGCACCTAGTGAAATATGCCAGCTATTTACGTCAAACTATTGTTATCCATCACACGATATCGTTTGACTCACGCATAGAACATAAATTAGAAGTTAAGTGTTAAATTGTTTACGTGTCAAGATATGATATTTTTGTTTAAATACCACGCAATAACCCACCATTCAGGATGGACGGCAAAATCCGTCCCAGATAGCGCTTTCAAGGTTTCCTCGCCTAATTGTTGAGTGAAATTACCATCTGGCACCGCGTGAAGCAAATTATATTTGGGCAAGGAGACCACGAGTGTATAGTGGTTGTGGATTCGTTGCCAGAAGTAGTCTTTCACTTCCAGGATCACACGCATTCCGCCTTCGAATATGCTTTTCACGTACATCGCTCTCGATCCCTTTGGTTCGTCAATAACAAGAGCTTTACGAAACTGAAAAGAATAATGTTTAAATAATACACTTTAACAGTTTAAAACGCGATATATATAAGGTTAAACTTATTTAGAAATTATGTTAACGGCCTGACGATTCGGATGCTTTGCATCAGCTGTAGTCATGATGAGACTTTCAGTGTTATATTAAATGTGTACTACTCGCGTGAACTACAAACAGTATTTAATAATCATGTCAATCATTATTTAAATGAACCTTACATATTAATGTAAATACCTTAACATTTATCTTTAAAATTTTCAAAAAAGTAACAGAACGTAAATTCAATTAACATTCTACCCAAACCAAGGAGTTAGAACAAACGAAAAGAACTGGCAAGAAAACCACTTTCCATCATTAATAAAAAAAATTTATATACAAATCATAATTTTGGGTCATAGATTTTCTTCACTTGAATACATTTTCCAATAAGCATACTATATCATGGCACACAGGATTGATTGAGCTTAATGCCATGTTTTTAATGTGTAAGTACTGATATCGTTTGTAACTAAATGAAGGATACTTGCAATATGCGATATAATATGTAGAAATATAAAAAAATATTACATCAACCCATTCCTGCGGATAATGTCTGGGGTAATGATCAATCGCCGACTGCTCGACATCCAAGAAGTCCACAGTTCGATAACCCGGTTTCAAGATATCTCCGTCAAACTGGAACATTAAAGTGGCAATTTGCGAAATTTTAGATGAAATTGATGTAATCTATATTTGATTACACTTACGACAGGCTTTGTACTGTTGTGAAGTACTATATTTCCGCGGTGATCCACCAAAAAAAGAGATCCGCTTGCCCCTATCTGTAAGGAAAAATATTTTTTCAATACGTTTCTATGCTATTTAGGAATTTCCCCGTATCTTATCTTTTGAAATCACATAAAACATATTATATTCGAGACTGCAAACTGTAACCAAAGTAGCTGTTAAAATTACAGCTTTCTACTAACGATAAATATATTTTCATTTAGAGCTACTTGGGTATTCGGCCGTCGTAATTAAGAAATGATTTTCAAGGTTTCGTCATCACGACACAATACCCGGTGTCATCAACTGGCCAATAAAATACTTAAACAGTTTATATTTTAGTTTTATCAGTTTCTTGTTTCCTTTAATTTAATTTCGAATTCTTTTTTTTAAACACAAATTAATTTCACTACTACTATTTTGCTATTTGTAATTAAACACATTGTACATACGTGTTTAATCTACTTACCAAGTAAAACGGAAGTACAAGTTTCAAGTGATCTAGAGGTATATCTACACCCGCAACACCAAGAAGACGATTAACAGGATACTGAAATGTATCAAAATCGTGAAAATCAATAAAAAAATATTATTGATCATGATCCTGGATGGATGATATGGTAGGAGAGGGTATGCCTGCTTAGGAGTCAATTTATGAAGAATTGAATGATGTTTCAGGAATATACATGTCTATTAAATATTTATTACGATACCAAATTGCATTAACGTTTAACACTACATTTATACGTTTAGTGTCAAAAGCCAATTTTGAATTAATGCTCAATTGGAGCAATGCACTTTTCTTTCCTGGGTTTCGAATCAGGACTCAAAAGAGCTACGCATTGTGTTACTGCTCCTACCAAAACATATAATATTGCGCAAAATAATCGCGAAACAAATAGAGCTGCAATAAATTATCTATTAGTAATTATTTGTATTATAATTCACAAAGAAGAAGGCGGAATCTATTTAAAGATAAGTGATAATGTATAATTAGATTCGTAGAAAACGCATTGATAAAATCGTTAATAACATTCAAAGAAACGTTACCGTCCTAGTGGCGTTCCGTTGGTTCTCCTAAAATCAAAGAAAGATAATATTATCATTAATTATCAATTAAGTTTGATGTAATGATAGGGTTTATTTTTATAAGGAATTAAAGTATTGTTTTTCTGTTATCTTGCCTATATTCTCGATATGACTGTGTCTTTGCAAAATGCCGATAGAGGGCTAGGTGATCAGTCCACGTTGTCTTCTTGCCATTTCACTTATTCCCAAAACCCTCATCACAGAGAATATTATTATTATTATTACCCTCATCCAATCTGATATTGGTTATTATTTGATCGCACTCCCACGCTCTCCTCGACCGAAACAAATTATTTTTCACCGTTTTTTACTGTAGACTATAGACTTAATAACATATTATTACGTATAAAATATTTACCTCATCCAATTGAATGGTAATGTTCTAGAAAAAAAATAGAAATTTTGTTTTATTATGGGTAATAAAACAAAATGTAACCTATGGGTTTCTCGCTCATCGAAAATACAAGACAAAGTTTGTGGCTTACTAGAACACTGATTAGTTTCCTTCAAAATTGTATGATTCATAGCTTTTCTTGTTTCCCTTGTGTAGATTTGCATTTTACTTAGAGATCTCCCGTACGCAAGTAAGATAAAGAAATACTTTATCATGTCTTTCAGGATTTGAACCTAGGACCTTCACACATTTACGTTTAATAAACGGGTCTGAAATTGATGAATACCTCTATAGTAGTACTTTCAAAGACTGGTACAGAAACACTGATTTGCAATCGGTAGTTCACATCTTCTCCCTCATAGTATTGGCCGCGTTTGTCCTGTCAAAGACAAGTACTTACAATTTCAATTGACAATAGACTTTCAATTTAAAAATTAATCCTAAGAACTACGGGTTCGAATTGAAAAATTGTTTTTATGTTGGTTCTAAGGAAGGCTATAAAACATTACCTTGTGACTATAACAGCGAGAAATGTGAACAAAATTGGGAATATTATTCATCATTATCACTAAAAACGGTTCAAGATACCCAAAAATATGTATGAAAGAATGATTTCTCTTATATTTTAAGATTAACTTGCAAGTAAGGCGAGAAGATATGCGACAGACGTCGTGGGTAACAGCTTAAGTTTATAGAGATGAAGGGGTTTAAAAAATTTGGATGCCCAAAATAACGATTCTCGCGGACGAAGTCGCTGATACAGCTAGTTTATAATAGGTAGGATGGTGCTAATGACAGTTGCCCGTATAATATTGCCATCTGTCAGTAACACATAACTTGGGTTGGGACGTTTAGGAACATAATATAATTTTATGTCGCTGACGATGCTCGTAGCATAAACCTTTGTTTTTTAAATGTTGTTATGAGTTTATAAAAAAAAAAATATAAAACTAGCTGTGCTGACTTTGTCCGCGTGGAATATTTTGCAAACAATCTCCTCAACTTTACACATTCTAGCCGTTACCACGATGCTATCCACGCTCCATCTTTTTTGCGAGATAATCTTCAAAGATAAGATAGACACATACTGTCACGGACTTTTTCGTAGATCTTTTAAATAAATAATCATTATTTTATACTTATTTTTTGGTTCCATGAACTGCTTCCAGAGGGCACGCAACGGAAGCCCTCAAAAATTAATAATTTCCCCGTTTTTACATTTTCCTATGTTTCTTCGCTCCTATTAGTCGTGATATTATAGCCTAAAGCCATCCTCGATAAATGGTCTAACCAATACAAAGATAATTTTTCAATTCGAATCCTGTATTTAGTTCCTGAGATTGGCGCGTTCCAACAAACAAACTCTTCAGATTTATAATATCGTATAGATTGGCATTTATGAGAAGACTTCGTTATGGCGGATGTACTAAGTAGTTTTTAGGGTTATCTTTACCGACTTTGGTCTTTGCAATATGTTAAATTAACTTACAATATTATGTCTGATAGGGCTATAGCCATACACTACATACGCATTGAAAAACAATATTTTTTACTATTATCATACGATTTTATTATAGAAACATCGACTATCCATTATAGTAATACATCCCATCACTAAAGACTTCTGTCAAACTAAACCTCCACTCGTACCATGCAACAGCGCACATACCATAATTATGAAATAACAGTAATTCATACCAGATTGTTCATATGTAAATCATCCTTGTAAATGTTATTCAGGAATTTTTGTTTATTACGTCTCAGTCGGGTGTAGCGATATTCTTGCTCCGCTTGTTCTTTTTGTTGCCAATAAAACTCGCCCCGTCTTGGATCCTTGAAAATAAAACAATATGTAATGTTCAAATTATATATGTAAGCTAAAAACTAATTCATGAAAGCGTGTTACTGAAAGTAACACGCTTTTTCGTTTATGTTTATTTAAGTTTAGTAAAGGCAGGTATAAAGAAACCGATGCCTGGATAAGTTATCTATAGTTAGCCACCAAAGATCTAACCATTTCAGTTATCTGTTGAAACTTAAAACAAAAATCGAAAAATGTGTTAGGGTTGTTTAATTTTGTGTTTATTTAAATCAGTGCAAAGATTAAAATCGGTTTATTTGTATTTAAAATAGTACTTTTACTTATGTCAATAAGTATTACGAATTAATTAGGTTAAATTGACGATTGTAAATAGTTTTTACATTTGCTGGAAGCGAAAACCGACTTTGCCGATTTCCGCTAGCTATTGTAGTGGTAAAATGGTAGGGTGATTGAGGGGGGAAAAATAGCGTGGGAGTGCGATCACTTTAAACGAAGGATTTGAAGTGGAAGACGGGCTCTTCGCACGGGGTGTGCCAGCAGAGCAGTAACTGTTCCAGAAGTTGTACGTAATATCGAGTAACTTAAATATTGTGAGGAGTGTAATCAAACGTGTTATGGATTATTCTGGTGTTTTGTTCCATTGCTAAGGATTTGAAAGGGCGATAATACTAGAGGAAGTATGTTTAGTCTACAAATGTAAACAGTGCATGCATAGTTTAAAAGAGTAGTGCACATCAAAATAAAACACTTTTAATGTTTTAAAATAATAAATTTAAAGCGATAAGCGCTTGCAGTCGTGGTCAAAGGATCCGAAACGTCGGGCCGTAGTTAAAATAAGTTAAAAAATGTTTCGCGTTTAAAATCGTTAAAGTGTTTTACTTAAACGTTAAGAGTAATATGCGCACATAGGCTTTATATTTATTTATATAAAGCCCTTTACTTATTCATTATCACACTTTGTTGTTACATACTTTTAACCTAATTTACTCATGTCATTTAAAAAGCTTATTTGTTACTCAATACATTTTCAATTAATTAACAATAAAAAATATAGATATACTCGATGTATGATTTATGCATATGCAGGTAGAAACAAATTAGTGTTAACGAGACAATAAATCTTTTACTGAGATAACACAAGTGGTTCCAAACTCAGATTAGAACATAGTTATATAGTTCGTTGTAATATTATCGTCTTGAAAATATAAATCTATAGTTATTGATTTATTTACAAATATCAACTGTCGTTACAGATGGAATCCAATGCGACAGTGACTTATAACACCTTAACCAACATAAAATATACATTACATTAAAAACAATAAGTATGATAAAGAAGACTAAAAATCTATCTAATCCTATTTTCATATTCACCTCAATATGCGCATACACATCGCTGTAAACCCTCAGACGTTTCTCTCGCTGGGCCACTAGAGGTCGCTCTAAGACTCGGAGGATTCTCATCACTTGTTCTGTCACATCTGATGGCGAGATGAATTCCGCAAAATATCCGTCTCGTTCGCAACTTACAGATTCGCCGTATAAACGTGTGTAGTCCCTCAAACCTTTCCGGTCATGCAGCCACATTACGAAGAGTCTAAAAATAGCTGTATATTTTAACATATATCTGTTAAGGCTATTATAAGATAATCAATTTCATGAGACTTGCTCGTTGATATACGGCTAACGGTCGGTATCAACGGGTTGTGGATTCGATCCCCACCGGCTCCAAGATTTGTCCAATAAATTTATAACTTCACTGAAACATGTCTGGAAATCTGGACATTAAATGTGTGGTAGTAATATGGAAATTCACTCCGGATTTATCGTATAAAGCTTAAGGTATCACTATATATATGACTGCGACCAAAGTTAGCGAAAAAACAGTGAGAAAGGTGAAAAAAATTAGGAGAATAATTATTCACATTTGTGGATTTCCGTCGTGTGCGCTGCGGAAGCAAGTCAAATATCAAAAAAATAAATAAAAGAATCTATAAAAAAATTCCATTACAGTATATTTTAAGATTACCTCAGAAGAACTGAAAGAATTGGTGATAGCTCAGCTAGTTGACCTTTTAAAAGTGCTCTATTTAAAATACTACATACCTGATTTTACCTTCTGGGTCCAGCTGTCGCATCAAATCTGTGTAGTTGTAATAAAGGCTATCAGTAACTAAAACTATGGCTTGCTGGCAGGCTTGGGGCCGATCAAGCTTCTTTTGATTTTTCAGTAATTGTACGGAATATGTCAAAACATCCCCAATCAAAGATTCGTTTACCATCGCTTGCCGCTTGAGAGCTGCCATCATTGCTGCCGAATTTACGTGATTAGCCTGCAGAAATGTTTAAATTTAACTTTCTCGTATAAATATAGCAATGTATGGCCAATAACTTTGAATCCACGAGCCTCCCACCAAGTTAATGAGTACGTGCGACTCAAATTGGGTCTTTTTCTGAACATGGACCAAGGCCTGTAAATCTGACAATGAATGAGTCATAGGCATATCGCAATACCTTCCTCATGCGCAGATAAAGCTGTGAGGTTTTAACTTGCGTTTTCTTAGAACGCATCATAGTTTAATGTACATAGTACCAAATAATACGTAATGTAGCTATACCTAGGCTTATCAGTCCATATAGTTTGATATGTTAACAGTTCCAACATATGTGCTTATATATATCAAAGCTAAGTCAACAATAACATGACAAATAAATGACGAAGTTTGAAAATTAAAAGTATGATACACTATACACGTATTAGTACATTGTATGTTAACTAAATATTTTTCCTTAAACTTGTGTTCTTTTAATAATTAAGCTACGGCTTGGAGGATAATTTTACTTGATATAGTATAACTACCCTCCCAGATTACATCTAGTATTATTTTATTATCATCGTAAATGTTCTTACCGGTACAAGTTTATCATTAAAACAGCTAATAGTAGATTGTACAATAACATTGAATCGTAGAACATTCACTTGATCGTCGTCCGTCAGAGCATTCAGTAGCGTCGATGTAAAAAGTTCCGCTATTTAAAGAAAGGGTTAACAATGAAAAGATACATAATAAATATAAACTCGACCCAATTTACTTTATATGTACAGGCAATATATACTATAAATAAATAAATGCTACGGAAACTTTTTTTAATACCTATATTTTAAGTGCTTAGAGAAACTTGTCAACTTTTAAACATAATCGATTTCTCACCGGTAACCTGATTGGACGAATTGTCCATAGAGCCTGAAGCATCCAACAATATCAGCACATCCCTAGGCGCACCACTAGCGCTCACGTACCAGGGTCGCAGCCGACAATCATAAACGTCTTCGGCCTCCACATTCAAGTTGTATAGACTTTGCCATAGTGCACCTGTAGAGAATTTATTTATTTATATGTTTAGCAGCATTTATTACATTGTTCATACAGAAATTATTTATACAAATAAAATAATAAGTTAAATGTAATAAACAATTATAGGTAAACATATCATGCTTTATATTAAAAATACTGAAGTCTTAGGAGAATAATTCAGAGATACCACTGTTAATTGTGTTGCTCTAGTAAAATTTAAACTAAAGCGGCCATTTTACAAAAAAATACTTAAACCAGAACTGCGACGTCTCCGTTTAACTCTTAAACCATGGTCTAAATAAATCTGAGTCAGTACCATAGCTAGTATAGTCCAAACGTTAAACTTCGTTTTGTAATAAAGATTTCAAATAAACCAGGGTTTGAGAGTTAGTTCTTGTTTTGTAATAAGAGTGAACGTGTTTAAAATTTAAAATTATAATGTTTAAAATATAAACTGAAACTATTAAAAATAGTAAAGTGATAGAGGTAAATAATTACAAGGATAGCCACTTTGGGCAGTCGTAATTGACAAATGGTTCTCGACGTTTAATGTCATCTTGTACCTAATGTCGTGATTTTAATTGTTAACAATAAAAAAAAACAATATTTAATTGTATAACGCTTAACGGGTTACACACTTTTTCTGTGTTGTAAAGAAAACATAATTCCTAGAGCTTCATGTTTCCGCACTAATGTGTGAAAACAAGCATTCAAACATTGTCATACGAGTACCTATTCAGAAAAACGCTTAAAGCTTCGCATTTTGTTACGGCGGCCTACTTAACGTATTTTTTTTGACGTCCTTTTAAAGATATGTGGTAAGTGTTCCGTGTATTTTAGAATGGAATGAGAACACAAAAATGTATCCTCGACAGATGTTAATGTAATGTGCCATATTATAGATATACTCATATTTTTTGTTAGCCAACCCTATAATTGGCACAGCTGGATAAAATGTTTTCTTTTATGTAACAATAGGTATTTTTGCATGATTGTTCTAACCCCATTGAAACCACGAAAGAGAGTCAAATGCACATACCTAGAGATAAATTAGCTGTCTATATGGTTATAAAACTTTTTGTATAAAACAACACCAATTTTCATACATCGATAATATAATATGAACTAGAGTGTATGTAATAAATAAATATATTTTTTAACACTCTTTTGCGTACCTGATATTTTTTTAATTGCCGAATCATAGGAATTTTCTTAAAGAAGTGCTTACCGGGATAGTGTCGTAGGAACCCTTTAGCACCACATAAGTATTGAAAATCGATTGTGGCATCTTCGGCATAATTCTCGCGAAAAGTGGCGAGCAGTTTCTCTGACCAATAAATGTGTGGTAACACTCTGGTATCTTGAAAATAAGACACACTTAATTAAGATTACAATATTAAAAACGGTCTACTTACCACATCTCGTTCTAATTAATATTGACGATATACGATTTGTTACACAATAGCTCAATAGCTCAGCTATTGAGCTATCAAGGATCATTTCCTTAAGTTATTTTAGCGTTATTGTTTTTCTCTTAATGGATGCGTAGACAAGATGATAGCTTGCTAGTTATCTTGTATATTTATCAGATAAACTTATTCAAATAGATGTTATGCAATTAATTCCCCCGTGACGCTTTCTCTTTCCTACTTTACGCTACATATAAGAAGAATAGAAATAGGCACAGTCGAGAAACTCTCAGTTTTCCAAAGCATCTTGGCTTATTAGAAATTATCTAAAAGTTACTTTAAAAGGAACGTACCACACGCAAACACTTCTGCTACTACGTGTACGCTACTTGTGTCCAAGGTAACTTGCGCATTAAAATGTTCACTTCTTTGCAGCTTGACTTTGTCATGACTTCTGCACGAAGATGGTAATTCCCACATGGTTTCTGGCGGTACTGCTTGCTTCAATACGTCCAAATCCTAAAAAAGTGTTTCAATTAAGGTCCTCTGTGTTACGAGAGATATTTAAACATTATATAGTATTTGATTATCTTTATATAGCGCGTTAAGAAAAGGTAATTTAATGTAACTTTTAGCTAAGCCCGTACAAACTTACTGTTTCTTTATTATAATATTATATTATTATGCTATAAAATAATAGCTAGCATAAATCTAAGTCAACGTTGTGCTCACTCGTGTTTATATTTAAAGCAAATTAAATCTGGTACCCGAAACTCGGGAGTATACGCTTAAGCTGTTCTACATTACAGTTTTAAAAGAGCTAAACTACGAGTAATACTAACATCGTATTGAATAATTTAACATTTAAATGAAGAGGTTTAACTCCGTATACTATAAGAAATAAAATGATAATTTAAATTCAAACTAGTCCTAAATGATGTATACTATAAGCACCTTACAACAAAACGTAATTAACTAATGTTGTTACTAAATAGTTCTCTTCAGAAGTTAAGCGTCGATGGCGCCATAGTACTTGAAAACACTGATAACGTGTTTTAACATGGCGCTATTAATTAATGACATTAATATTAATAATACTTAACATGAAAGGTGAATCGGTTAGTAAAAAAACTAGAAAAGTTATCTCTTCTATTTCTACGAGCCTACGAAATGTCTACGAGGAAGCTGTGAAGTTACGATAGTATATTTTAAAAGTACTTTGTACAAAAAAAATGTAGTGCTTTCTTTAGGTTTGCAGTTCAATTCTTTCATATTGTTCCGCCTCTGTAGCCAAATGGTTAAACGCATTACATTAAGCGCGAGAGGTTCGAATCCCAGGGAAACATAAAATTGTTTCGGTCGGGAGGGGCACAGAAGTCTGAGCAACTACTTGGTCGTTAAAATAACGGACACAGAAATATGTTCGCCCCATGCCCCACGAGGGGGAAACGGGCTTTTCATATTTAGTTATTGAAAATATTTTCAAGATTTACTTACAACACTGTCGTCGAAAGTATACCGCACTGGAGGATATATTTTATTTTCCAATACATACGTTGATAGTTCTTCGGCTCGTTTCATTATTGTCTCCGCGGCTTTGCCTCGTCTATCTAACAGATCTTCTAGAGCCTTCGATGCCTTTTCTAAAATCGCTGAGCCATTTCTTAATTCTACTTTGATATCAGAAAAACTACTCGCAAGAACATCTCTACGTACCACCTTCTGTTCTATTTCTAAAAGGTGTGTTTGAATTTCAAGAGCCCATTCTTTCATTCTACAATAAAATCACCACATCTTTAATAAACGCATAGACTAAAATAAATAATATGTAGTAAATTTGTTAATTATTATCTTAAATAATAGATAAAAAATAGGTAAAAGTTTTATTCTAACTAACTAGTGTAGTATCTCATCAATTTTAAACTATGAAAAATATTCATTGATGATTTGAAAAATAATATATTTAACACCGCTCACTGTTCACGACTTATAAGCCGTGGTCTATCCTGGGTTTTCTTCGAAGTCGTCGGTTTAATTTTCACTTTCGTTACGTTCGCGATCTTGAGGTGAATATTTTTCGCCTTACTCTTGTTGATTAAAATTTGACCTTGGTGTTCTTCCAGAGACTTTTTTATGTCAACCGCGTTGTGCTTTATTTCCGTAGTTTCGAGATCTTTTGTTAAGAATAGTAGGAGGAATATTTTTAAATTCATTTCGCGTTAAAAGTTTCGTCTACAAATGAAGTTATCAGTGAGGACAGTTGGGGTATACTGCGCGCAGGCCCAACCTTACGGCGGGATGCTGGCTCCCGCCTGGTTGGCGTCTACTTACCGCCCTTCATCCCCTACTACGATACTCGTTAAAAATACAGATTCGGATTAATTTTGACTGTGTGTGATATTTACTACTATATTTGTCACTAATAGCCAAGAAAAAGTTTTGTAAATTGCATATAGTTCTACAACTACTGATTGGCATAACTTGTGTCCGAAAACATATTAATTTCAGGCATACATTGTTAGGCCAAAATACTATGTGGATATTCTTACTCATAAAAAAAAGTATAAAAAATAGTAGATTCTTTATTTATAATTTAGTTAGGACATTAGTATTTTATATATTGCATATTTAAATGAAGAAAAAACATTTGTTCACATACAAAAAAACTAATTAAAATAATTTAACTTTTTACTTTTGCTTACTTATTCAGCGAGCGAGAAACATGCGGAATAATATATATATAGTTTACTTACGCTTTTTTCAAGGAAACTATTTTGACATAAGGAGTTAATTTAATTTTCTTGTAAAATCTTTAATAAGCCACTTCATATGAAGTGTGTTTTAGATACAAAGTTGTATAAAATGCTGCTTATTTTTGATCCTGGGTCATAGTTTCGTCACCTACGACTCGAATCAAATTAATATCGAGAATGAAAAGTAAGTCACTAGTTAATATAAATATTTTGGGTCCAACAAATTTGTGCTTTTTTTTTTTAATAATATTTAATGGCCTGGTAACGAGACCTTTAAGCCAAGAAATTTGTGCTATTTTTTTATCATAGAGAAGGACATAGGATTCACTTGATGGAAGCTGAAATACCTCAGCCGTATAATATTTAAACAAGACGCGCTGTCAATCTATTTTGGCTTCGGATATTTGGAAACTGACAGACTGAAACCGAAACGCAATTAAATCTTGCCGCTTTTTTATCTGTGGCCGGTGGTTCGTGGCCCGGGTGGAATATTCATATTCCTGCCGCCCAATTACTAACCCAGACTTCCAGACGAAGTCCAATGTGTTTCAGAAAAAATATTAATTAATGAATTAACTATAGGTACAAATTTTGGAACCCACGACCCGTCGATTACTAGCTACAAATGCTACAATTAGACATACGAGAACGTCAAAACTAAAATTTTGTACGTTCAGTTATTTTACAATAAAATATTGTATTCTTCAAAATGTGTTATTAAACTACAAGTCTGTTCTTATTCATTTTCCAGCTATCTTCAGTAACCTATTATTTGTAGCAATGGCTGTAGCCGTTGCGTCATGCGGGGACTGTCCCACGGATGACACAGATATGTTGTTAAAACACGAGGACTGTGACAAATTCTACCAATGTACAAACGGAGAAAAAGTGGAAAGACACTGCCCGGAAAATCTTTACTTTAACGAAGAGGAGGATATATGCGACTGGCCGAAAAATGTGAATTGCGCGGGAAGAAATATCCCTGTGGTACCATTGACAAATGTCATTGTAGATTATACAACAAATTAATTTTCTAATATGTCAAAGATTAACTACTTAATGTAGGCGTGAACTAAATACAAACTTACGATTAACTGCATTTCAATATTAATTATATATTATTATATTTCATTTTATATACACATCAGCATTAAAATTGTCTTTTTATTTGTATAGTTTTAGTAATAAATAACTACACATACCAAAGCTTACTAAAAGATTTTACAGTTCTTGCATTATATAACTAGTTGTGCCAGCGACTTCGTTCGCATAGAATAGTTATTTCGGGCATCCAAATTCGGTTTTACCAACGACGTCAGTCACGTTCCTTCCTGTCGTTCTTGAAAATTAACCTTTAAAGATAGACATATAGCGTCGAGCGGGCTTCGTTTAAAATACCTTTAAGAGGAATCATTCCTTCACACATATTTTTGTGAAGGAATATTAGTATTGATTAGTACACCTTACAACGACCGCGATTCCTCCGCGATGCCTTTGTTTCTGTAAAAACTTGAACAAAACTGTTCTTCAGAACGATGAAGAGAATGAAATGGAACGGTTTGGCTGCCATATTTTATATCTATCTATACTAATGTATAAAGTTGAAGAGTTTGTTTGTTTTAACTCGCTAATCTCATGAAATAAGGCTTCGAATGGATTTTTTTTTTGTTGTTTAGAACATTTATCGAGGAAGGCGAAATGTGAAAATATTTGGGAAAACTATACTTTGTGAAATTATTTTATTTATTTATTTATTTTATTTGGAAAAGAAAAGATTTTAAAACAATAACAACTTAAAATGACACACGAAATGTATAAAAATAAAACGACTGCTGATAATACATTTAGTATATTAAATAAATAAAAATAAATCATTTTAACATAAAAATCACAAAGTTGAGCTCGAGTATATCTAACATTATAAGTATAGGTTTTTATAGCATACTTATGACGTTTAGTTTGTTTTCATCAATTTTCTACCGGCTAAATGTTTGTTCATGGAAATTGATTTTTTAATAATTCTATTTCCACAATTTACGTTCTCTGGGAAATCACAAATAAGCAAACGTGAGTTAAAATGCAAATCACCCGGACACATGAATTCTTCTGGTTTACCGTTCGAGCACATAAAGAATTGATTGCAAAATTTGTGCTTTAATAAACTTCCGTTATGTTTGTTTAGTGCGCATATTGTAGGAGGTTCTTCAGGGTTGAAGTTGATTTCATCTTCTTTATTGTTATTGTTGTCTCCTTCAGTTTCACTTTCAGCATCGTCCCCACCTTCTCCGTCTTCAACTCCATTACCACCGTCGCCACCATCTCCTCCGTCGACATTGTCTCCACCTTCGTTGTCACAGTCTGGTATGACTCTGTCGCCGCACTTTACATTTTCAGGCCAGTCGCACTGTTCTTTGTAGGGGTTATACAAAAGATTTCCTGGACACGACATCGTGACGGGCTTTCCAAATGAACATTGGTAGAATTGATTGCAGTTTTCGTGAGCTACTAAGGTGCCATCAGATCCAGCTTCGGCGCAAATTGCCGGAGCTTCTTCTGGGTTGCAATTGCAACTTCCATTACCAGCATCGTCCCCACCGTCTCCACCTCCACCGCCATTGCCACCGTCACCGCCGTCACCTCCGTCACCACCATCTCCTCCGTCACCGTTCTCTCCGCCTTCGTTGTCATCTTCGGGTATGACTCTGTCGCCGCACTTTACATTTTCAGGCCAGTCGCACTGTTCTTTGTAGGGGTTATACAAAAGATTTCCTGGACACGACATCGTGACGGGCTTTCCAAATGAACATTGGTAGAATTGATTACAGTTTTCGTGAGCTACTAAGGTGCCATCAGATCCAGCTTCGGCGCAAATTGCCGGAGCTTCTTCTGGGTTGCAATTGCAACTTCCATTACCAGCATCGTCCCCACCTTCTCCAGCTCCACCGCCATTGCCACCGTCACCGCCGTCACCTCCGTCACCACCATCTCCTCCGTCACCGTTCTCTCCGCCTTCGTTGTCATCTTCGGGTATGACTCTGTCGCCGCACTTTACATTTTCAGGCCAGTCGCACTGTTCTTTGTAGGGGTTATACAAAAGATTTCCTGGACACGACATCGTGACGGGCTTTCCATATGAACATTTGTAGAACTGATTGCAGTTTTCGTGAGCTACTAAGGTGCCATCAGATCCAGCTTCGGCGCAAATTGCCGGAGCTTCTTCTGGGTTGCAATTGCAACTTCCATTACCAGCATCGTCCCCACCTTCTCCAGCTCCACCGCCATTGCCACCGTCACCGCCGTCACCTCCGTCACCACCATTTCCTCCGTCACCGTTCTCTCCGCCTTCGTTGTCATCTTCGGGTATGACTCTGTCGCCGCACTTTACATTTTCAGGCCAGTCGCACTGTTCTTTGTAGGGGTTATACAAAAGATTTCCTGGACACGACATCGTGACGGGCTTTCCATATGAACATTTGTAGAACTGATTGCAGTTTTCGTGAGCTACTAAGGTGCCATCAGATCCAGCTTCGGCGCAAATTGCCGGAGCTTCTTCTGGGTTGCAATTGCAACTTCCATTACCGCCATCGTCCCCACCGTCTCCACCTCCACCGCCATTGCCACCGTCACCGCCGTCACCTCCGTCACCACCATCTCCTCCGTCACCGTTCTCTCCGCCTTCGTTGTCATCTTCGGGTATGACTCTGTCGCCGCACTTTACATTTTCAGGCCAGTCGCACTGTTCTTTGTAGGGGTTATACAAAAGATTTCCTGGACACGACATCGTGACGGGCTTTCCAAATGAACATTGGTAGAATTGATTGCAGTTTTCGTGAGCTACTAAGGTGCCATCAGATCCAGCTTCGGCGCAAATTGCCGGAGCTTCTTCTGGGTTGCAATTGCAACTTCCATTACCAGCATCGTCCCCACCGTCTCCACCTCCACCGCCATTGCCACCGTCACCGCCGTCACCTCCGTCACCACCATCTCCTTCGTCACCGTTTTCTCCGCCTTCGTTGTCACAGTCTGGTATTACTCTGTCGCCGCACTTTACATTTTCAGGCCAGTCGCACTGTTCTTTGTAGGGGTTATACAAAAGATTTCCTGGACACGACATCGTGACGGGCTTTCCATATGAACATTTGTAGAACTGATTGCAGTTTTCGTGAGCTACTAAGGTGCCATCAGATCCAGCTTCGGCGCAAATTGCCGGAGCTTCTTCTGGGTTGCAATTGCAACTTCCATTACCGCCATCGTCCCCACCGTCTCCACCTCCACCGCCATTGCCACCGTCACCGCCGTCACCTCCGTCACCACCATCTCCTCCGTTACCGTTTTCTCCGCCTTCGTTATCATCTTCGGGTATGACTCTGTCGCCGCACTTTACATTTTCAGGCCAGTCGCACTGTTCTTTGTAGGGGTTATACAAAAGATTTCCTGGACACGACATCGTGACGGGCTTTCCATATGAACATTTGTAGAACTGATTGCAGTTTTCGTGAGCTACTAAGGTGCCATCAGATCCAGCTTCGGCGCAAATTGCCGGAGCTTCTTCTGGGTTGCAATTGCAACTTCCATTACCGCCATCGTCCCCACCGTCTCCCCCTCCACCGCCATTGCCACCGTCACCGCCGTCACCTCCGTCACCACCATCTCCTCCGTCACCGTTCTCTCCGCCTTCGTTGTCATCTTCGGGTATGACTCTGTCGCCGCACTTTACATTTTCAGGCCAGTCGCACTGTTCTTTGTAGGGGTTATACAAAAGATTTCCTGGACACGACATCGTGACGGGCTTTCCATATGAACATTTGTAGAACTGATTGCAGTTTTCGTGAGCTACTAAGGTGCCATCAGATCCAGCTTCGGCGCAAATTGCCGGAGCTTCTTCTGGGTTGCAATTGCAACTTCCATTACCAGCATCGTCCCCACCTTCTCCAGCTCCACCGCCATTGCCACCGTCACCGCCGTCACCTCCGTCACCACCATTTCCTCCGTCACCGTTCTCTCCGCCTTCGTTGTCATCTTCGGGTATGACTCTGTCGCCGCACTTTACATTTTCAGGCCAGTCGCACTGTTCTTTGTAGGGGTTATACAAAAGATTTCCTGGACACGACATCGTGACGGGCTTTCCATATGAACATTTGTAGAACTGATTGCAGTTTTCGTGAGCTACTAAGGTGCCATCAGATCCAGCTTCGGCGCAAATTGCCGGAGCTTCTTCTGGGTTGCAATTGCAACTTCCATTACCGCCATCGTCCCCACCGTCTCCACCTCCACCGCCATTGCCACCGTCACCGCCGTCACCTCCGTCACCACCATCTCCTCCGTCACCGTTCTCTCCGCCTTCGTTGTCATCTTCGGGTATGACTCTGTCGCCGCACTTTACATTTTCAGGCCAGTCGCACTGTTCTTTGTAGGGGTTATACAAAAGATTTCCTGGACACGACATCGTGACGGGCTTTCCATATGAACATTTGTAGAACTGATTGCAGTTTTCGTGAGCTACTAAGGTGCCATCAGATCCAGCTTCGGCGCAAATTGCCGGAGCTTCTTCTGGGTTGCAATTGCAACTTCCATTACCGCCATCGTCCCCACCGTCTCCACCTCCACCGCCATTGCCACCGTCACCTCCGTCACCTCCGTCACCACCATCTCCTCCGTCACCGTTCTCTCCGTCTTCGTTGTCATCTTCGGGTATGACTCTGTCGCCGCACTTTACATTTTCAGGCCAGTCGCACTGTTCTTTGTAGGGGTTATACAAAAGATTTCCTGGACACGACATCGTGACGGGCTTTCCATATGAACATTTGTAGAACTGATTGCAGTTTTCGTGAGCTACTAAGGTGCCATCAGATCCAGCTTCGGCGCAAATTGCCGGAGCTTCTTCTGGGTTGCAATTGCAACTTCCATTACCGCCATCGTCCCCACCGTCTCCACCTCCACCGCCATTGCCACCGTCACCTCCGTCACCACCATCTCCTCCGTCACCGTTCTCTCCGTCTTCGTTGTCATCTTCGGGTATGACTCTGTCGCCGCACTTTACATTTTCAGGCCAGTCGCACTGTTCTTTGTAGGGGTTATACAAAAGATTTCCTGGACACGACATCGTGACGGGCTTTCCAAATGAACATTGGTAGAATTGATTGCAGTTTTCGTGAGCTACTAAGGTGCCATCAGATCCAGCTTCGGCGCAAATTGCCGGAGCTTCTTCTGGGTTGCAATTGCAACTTCCATTACCGCCATCGTCCCCACCGTCTCCCCCTCCACCGCCATTGCCACCGTCACCGCCGTCACCTCCGTCACCACCATCTCCTCCGTCACCGTTCTCTCCGCCTTCGTTGTCATCTTCGGGTATGACTCTGTCGCCGCACTTTACATTTTCAGGCCAGTCGCACTGTTCTTTGTAGGGGTTATACAAAAGATTTCCTGGACACGACATCGTGACGGGCTTTCCATATGAACATTTGTAGAACTGATTGCAGTTTTCGTGAGCTACTAAGGTGCCATCAGATCCAGCTTCGGCGCAAATTGCCGGAGCTTCTTCTGGGTTGCAATTGCAACTTCCATTACCGCCATCGTCCCCACCGTCTCCACCTCCACCGCCATTGCCACCGTCACCGCCGTCACCTCCGTCACCACCATCTCCTCCGTCACCGTTCTCTCCGCCTTCGTTGTCATCTTCGGGTATGACTCTGTCGCCGCACTTTACATTTTCAGGCCAGTCGCACTGTTCTTTGTAGGGATTATACAAAAGATTTCCTGGACACGACATCGTGACGGGCTTTCCAAATGAACATTGGTAGAATTGATTGCAGTTTTCGTGAGCTACTAAGGTGCCATCAGATCCAGCTTCGGCGCAAATTGCCGGAGCTTCTTCTGGGTTGCAATTGCAACTTCCATTACCGCCATCGTCCCCACCGTCTCCACCTCCACCGCCATTGCCACCGTCACCGCCGTCACCTCCGTCACCACCATCTCCTCCGTCACCGTTCTCTCCGCCTTCGTTGTCATCTTCGGGTATGACTCTGTCGCCGCACTTTACATTTTCAGGCCAGTCGCACTGTTCTTTGTAGGGGTTATACAAAAGATTTCCTGGACACGACATCGTGACGGGCTTTCCATATGAACATTTGTAGAACTGATTGCAGTTTTCGTGAGCTACTAAGGTGCCATCAGATCCAGCTTCGGCGCAAATTGCCGGAGCTTCTTCTGGGTTGCAATTGCAACTTCCATTACCAGCATCGTCCCCACCTTCTCCAGCTCCACCGCCATTGCCACCGTCACCTCCGTCACCACCATCTCCTCCGTCACCGTTCTCTCCGTCTTCGTTGTCATCTTCGGGTATGACTCTGTCGCCGCACTTTACATTTTCAGGCCAGTCGCACTGTTCTTTGTAGGGGTTATACAAAAGATTTCCTGGACACGACATCGTGACGGGCTTTCCAAATGAACATTGGTAGAATTGATTGCAGTTTTCGTGAGCTACTAAGGTGCCATCAGATCCAGCTTCGGCGCAAATTGCCGGAGCTTCTTCTGGGTTGCAATTGCAACTTCCATTACCAGCATCGTCCCCACCGTCTCCACCTCCACCGCCATTGCCACCGTCACCGCCGTCACCTCCGTCACCACCATCTCCTTCGTCACCGTTTTCTCCGCCTTCGTTGTCACAGTCTGGTATTACTCTGTCGCCGCACTTTACATTTTCAGGCCAGTCGCACTGTTCTTTGTAGGGGTTATACAAAAGATTTCCTGGACACGACATCGTGACGGGCTTTCCATATGAACATTTGTAGAACTGATTGCAGTTTTCGTGAGCTACTAAGGTGCCATCAGATCCAGCTTCGGCGCAAATTGCCGGAGCTTCTTCTGGGTTGCAATTGCAACTTCCATTACCACCATCGTCCCCACCGTCTCCACCTCCACCGCCATTGCCACCGTCACCGTTCTCTCCGTCTTCGTTGTCACAGTCTGGTATTACTCTGTCGCCGCACTTTACATTTTCGGGCCAATCACAGTATTCTTGGTATGGATTATATAGGAGGTTTCCTGGGCATGACTGAGTCACGGGCACTCCTTGGGAACATTTGTAGAACTTGTTACAAAACTCATGTGCGACGAGAGTGCCGTCTGATCCGCTTTTAGCACAAATAGATGGAGCTTTTTCTGGGTTGCAGTTGCAGTTTCCATTGCCATTACCACTGTCATTACCTCCTTCAGGTTTAGGAAGCAATCTGTTTCCGCAGTCAACGTTAGATGGAAACTCACATTGCTGTGTTTCTATAGAGAAGTATAAGTTGAGAGGACAAATTTGAATTACAAGATTTCCATGCCAGCATTGGTAAAATTTGTTGCAATATTCGTGTGGATAAAGTTGCTCGATTGTGTAATCCGTAGGGCACCCGCTTTTATTAAGCTCAATGTGTCTTCCCAGTGCTACTGTAAGAGCGCACGCCAAGTAAATGGCTGTGGCTGAAAAAAAAATCGTAAAATTAATCCCTCAAAATATTGAAATATAAATAGATAAATAATTTTAACTTTACTTTTGAGTACCTTAAAACGCAGTTTATGATTTTTTACCGTATTAATTTTATAAGTAGATTCCTGTTTGATATGAAACTTTACATTATAGCTCTAAGTTAAACAGCTAACGTTTTTAAATAATCATTTTGTGGTTAGTAAAAAAATGTGCAATTAAGTAGAATGAGTAATTATTTAAAAAATACATTACGGTCATATCATTTTATTTTAGGTTAGGTTTAGGTTTAAAGAATTCATTATTAAATATATATTTTCGCTTTTAAATATGTATTACCTTTCATCGTGATTCCGTTTAATTTTGCACTTTACAGTCACTATATGTCAATGCGTTTCCTTAGGAAGACTGGCTAATGATGGACTAATCTATCCAGAATATATTTATATGAGGCGATTAAAATCAAAGCAATTAAGCAACATAAAATATATATTATCGTAATTTACCAATCCCAAGATTATTTGATAATTTAATTAATGTACAAGATACCAACTTACCTGATAAACGAAATTCAGAATGCACTCGAGCCAACCCTTTGTATTAAAAATCAAAAATATTACATATAAAATTTTAGCAATGGAATTTGGGGAAAACATTTTGCAATAACAAATAACGTATTACTTTTCAATATGGATAATTATTTTTTATAGTTGTTTAGTAAAACGAGTTGTTTAGTAAAGAAATAAATTAATTCAAAAATGACCCGTTGGCGTCATTTCGTTATATGCCTGGTTTACGTAAATGTTTATAATTATTTATTAAGTCGGCTTCAGAAAATGAAACTTTCATTCATAAATACATTGACAGCTATGATTCTACCATTATAAATTCGACGTTTAAAGCCGTATTACAGAGACAAGTATACAAAGAAACGCTGCCTGTATTTTATGTAAGTACCTTTATTGTTATATTGGAAAAGAAGAAAT
This sequence comes from Leptosia nina, assembly GCA_963661955.1. Taxonomy (NCBI): domain Eukaryota; kingdom Metazoa; phylum Arthropoda; class Insecta; order Lepidoptera; family Pieridae; genus Leptosia; species Leptosia nina. Next base: position 4,909,651 of record CAVLEF010000003.1, read on the forward strand.
TGCGAAAAATAATATTTTAATTACGTGCTTATCTCTATGCGGACAATAAAAGTGCAATTACAAATTTAAAAAAATAAATCTAATTTCATTATCGTAAAATGAACTTTCCTCCTGATACACACAAGATAAGAAGAGCGTAATTACTAATCTATGTTAATATTTTCTTTACGAAGGCTAAAATTAAAAAATATATTGTTTTATTATCGACATACTGTTGACTATTACTATTACAGATTATGCCTGACCGAATTAAACCAATAAAAGCAACTACCAACAACTAACTGAAAATAATTAAACAAATCCGGACGTACGCCCCATTTACACGTGAGCTTTTTTATCATACGTCAAAAAAGCCTTCAAATAGAACAAGTGAGAACAACAAATTACATTTTGGGTCTTGGAAATAGAACTTATGCAACTAGATACTTTTGTTGACACTAGCGTTAAAAAAGCGTCATCGCTATAGCGAGAAACAGAAGACAAATCCGACATACAAATTTAGTATGTTATAAAAGCGTCAACGCGGAGTTTTTACGGATCGCTATTTTAATTCTCGTGTGAACGGGGGTGTTATTCTAGAAGTAGAACATACTTCATACTGTGTTTGTACATTTAATTTACTTGTTTTGCAATAAAGATATGAAATGATATATTTTTTTATTATGAAATATTTTATACCAATATCAAAAACATGGAAAATGCATTTAATCGAATATGTTATTCAATCAAAGTTATGATAATGTAAGGAAAAAATGCCAGTCATATTTTTTCATTAAGTACTAATCTGTGTAAATTTATCTTGTTTCATCTTGTCCAACAACGAAAATTAGCTTAATAAATTAATTATAAGTTACACCTATAACTCAACTTAAAAAAAAAACTTAGAAACTATTGATTTAAAACATTGTCACGTAATCTCCTGTCAACGAAAAGTCATCTTTTCTTCGACTTCTAATGAGCAATCCATCGTATTCGTAAGCATGACTGACTAGAAATCAAGAACGTTATTTTTAAGATTTCAAGTTGGCTGAAAAACCGACAGTTCGACGGACTCGTTGGTCTAATGGTGGCAATGTATGGATAATAATCGACGGGTCGTGGGTTCAACCCCCATTGGGTCTAACATGTTTTTAATTTTTCAATTTATAATTTTTCTGAAACTATATCTGGATATTAAATGAGTGACGAGAATACAGAAATTTCGTCCGTGTCACAAACCGTCCACCGGTGAAAAAGCCGTGAATTTTAATCGTAAAGAATTTAATACTACATACCATTATTGCACAAGGACGTGAATGAATTATCTAAAATACATTGAACGGACTAACCGTATGAAGTTAAAGGACACTAGCTAGACTATAGTATTTTATTATAGTACTAAGCCATTAGAATTAGTAGTTATAATTATCTATTACCATTGTTTTAGATCTATACTATTATTATGGAGCAAAAGAGTTTGTTTGCTCGAACGGGCTTATCTCTAACAACTGGTTTAAATTAAAAATAAATAATTTTTGATTTTCGAAAAAGACTTTAGGCTATATCACGCGGCGATCAAGAGAGCGAAGACATATTGGAAAATGTTAAAAAGACGGGGAAAGGGCTTACATTGCGTGTGCTGTCAAAAAAGGTTCAAGAAACCAAAAACTATCTATGTATTGACAGATTTCTTTTTAATATATTTAAAAAAATTACCGTACATTATATGTTTATCTTTCCTTACACGCGGTACATTATATTTCCCTCAAATTTCACGTCAATGAAGTCGCGGGAACAGCTTGTCTTTTATTAAATACTAGCGGCCCTGTACCGGCTTCGCACGGGTAGACATAAAAAAGTACAAATATTTAAATTATAAGCATGCTAATTAAAACGACCATGAATCACTAAATTAGAAAAAAATTGTATTGCGCGTCCTATCTGTTAATGACCGTGGTTTATCTCGCTGGTTCAGGAGCCGCTGCGAGCGTTCAGTGTTATTGTCCCGTGCACGCGTTCGCGAATTCCTAGCTCTATTTCGTTCAAGTCGCTGCAACGATCTTGCATTTTGTTCTGCAAGACGAACCTGAACATTCGACGTTAGAATCTCTTGCTCGCGATTGGGACGCGTACACTCTAATACTTTCCAGACATTCATTTTAGAGATTTGAGACATTATTAAATTATTTATTTGGATAAAAATTTATAAATGGTATGGATAACACGGTCGGCAATTCTATTAATCTGTTAAATGTAAAAAAGTATTTATAGCGACGTAACTACAATAGACATATGCTCTCGCAATGTTTTTTGTAGATATGTGCGAAAAGAATTAATGTCCTATCATTAATTCTTTTCACAGCGTATGCGAAGAAAGACATTTTGCGGCTAATTCTTTTACGCCTTCCGTTGGTTTTAGTAAGAATTTCTATAGATGCCTACAGTAATCAAGTACTAAATATAGCCTATGTTACTCAGTGATAATTAAAAAATAATTATTCAAATCGGTCCAGTACTTTTTGAGTTTATCCATTACATACGAAAATACGAATCTTTCCTCTTTATAATATTAGTTTAGATAATTCAAATAGAAACACAATATGACGGTGCATAGGAATATGACGTAGGTTATATTTGTATACCATTGTCTAGAGTTTATGCAAGTGATACATAATATATTACGCACCCGAAACGTAGAACCGTTATCTAATAATCGCATTCTAAGAATGATTGATGCACCTTAACGAGGAAGATTACAAAGTTTACTAGTCTATTTTTATCAGAGAAAATTTTAAATTAGTACGCAATACTAAATGTTTTTAGAAGGCGCTTCAAAATAAAACAAAATATACGCTTTCGTACTGCTGCTTCTTTGCTTTTTGCAATTGCTAGGCGCTGAAAACATGTTATGTAATCGTAGTAAATTATTTTTTAACATAGTAGTATACTTAACGGTGACATAACACTTGGATTTTTTAGCGATCTAATATCCAGTTTGTATAAAATTATTTAGGAAACATAAATACAAATAATAATTAATTACTTAACTTGTTAATAGACGGTAGATATAAGTATATAGTGAGAAAAGATGGCAAGCCTTTTAAAATTACGACGATCAGAATAGAGGATAACAAAGTTTTGAAAATAGAGGGTTATATAATTCTATCTACAGCATGGGTAAACGTGATGGTCCACACGCCAGTATCTATAGTCCGCGTCAGCTGTTGATTGTCAGAGGAAGGAGGTGAGGAGGAAGATGACGTCAGCGTGACGTCACAGCACCCACGGCCGATGCCTCCGAACGAGTCGCAGTGATAAACGCACCTCGGCAACGGCTCCGTGTCAGACATGCTGCGCGCTTGAATTGCCGCCGAAACCCCCACAACTGCCTCATGCATCTTTGCCTCTCACCAACACAATACAAGTGAGCTCTAGTGCAAGCATTCGATACGATGAACGCTGCTCGGGCGAATTAACATGACCTCGATGGCCTTTTACAGATGTCAGCCGTCACCGCACGAGGAGCGGCGATTTTATCACATAATAGAAAATGACTGAAGGTCCCCGACAACAACATGAGAAGCCGGTGAGTGATCAACGCATTTTAAGACTTATGGCCCCTTTGATAAGACCGTTTCTCGAGTGACGAGTCTCGCGGGCGCGCACAGCATGACTTGAAAACTCCGAAGCAACGCACAGCGCCCAAATCGAATCGATGTATTTACATTTTCCTTATCAGCATATGCTTAAGATACGTCGCACATCCAAAGGGACGTTGACCAAATAAAATATGTATCAAATAAGTCGACGAACATTTGCTGCAATGGTCGTTTAGTTGCGCTCGATTGAATGCACCAAATATAACTGGTTCCGATATATACAACTGTTTTATCAAACACCTGCTGAATATTATTGCAGCACGGTCGCCACTAACACTTCCTTATACTTGTTATTAGACTCACTTAACTTTTATCACTGGTAATTATTTACGGGCATAAATATGGAGCTCATACATACATTCTGAGGGTATCTATTAACCTTTGAATTCCTAAGCGCTTTGTTCAATATAGATATTATCAAAGCTTGGGTAGTATTCAATCAATATTATAAGACATTTTTTTATACTAATTTCACGCGTGATGTAGGTGATGAGGTAAAAAATATTACGCGATTTACATTATATCTATATCTACTAATCAACTAGAGATACACTGTGGCCTTACAGATAAACGAATAAAGTTTTTGTTACGAATTTCAGTTTATTTTCATTCAAAATCTTAAGTAGTTGCCATAAAACGTTAATGACGCCAAATATTAATCTTTATTTATTCTAATCTTTTGCGCCATTAGTGATATTGACTGCGAAATATCTCCGCACCGTTTTACAATATACATAAGTATGACAGTAGTTTACCCCAGTAATACACAATTAAATAAAACTTTTTAAATGTTTTAAACACAAAGTATGTTAATTACAATTTTCTTCATTTAATTAGTAAGAATAAGTGAAGTAATATATTTCGCATTTCAAACCGTTAAAGTGTATTTTTAAATACAAAAATATAAACAATTGAAGAATAATGTAAGGAATTCAAAAGCTGAATGAAACAATTAACTACTACTACCTACCTGCCTACCAATTAAATACTGAAGCCATTAACTAAAGTCAGCTTATTTCCTAATTCCACATTCGCTGTAATGCACAATTCACATTATTCATTAATTTTAATTAATTATCTGTATTTGAGAAAGTTATTTTATTTTGAGCAGTTCTACAACTACAAAAGCATTTTTCAGAGGGTATCTCGAAAATAATTAAAATATCTTAATAATGTAATGTAGGTATTATTAACAAATATAGCGTCGACATCGTAAACAGAATTTTGATAATAAGAAATATTGGTATCTCTGATAGCGAATAAAATTATATCTAAGGTTCTTGACCGTTCACCTAGAAAATGTACCCTACCTACATATTTTTCCTGATTCAACCAAATGGGTATTCTAATACAAACCTTTTTGTTTGATGAAGTACATTGACGTGTAAAAGTCACAAAAGAAAAAAATGTGAATTATTTTGCTGTCGCCTTTGAAAGCAAATTGAAATCGACGGTTCTCATTAATTATCATTAAAAAAAGTTAAAAAGGTGATCCTTACGTACGATAAAAGAAATGACTTTTTCTTGATTCTTGTAATGTGGAAGCAAAACAAACAAAAAAAGTAAAAATGTATAATTAGAGATTGACGTTAACGTTAATCTCAAGATTGTTTATTTTTAAAGTTAGTGTTTATTTGTAAATTCTCATCACGTTTCAGGAAAATACGAGGTGATTGTATATGACAAATGTTTAACCAGCTGTTCGAACCACAGTATATATACATAAGAGTACCTAATAATACTTATTGAAACTTTGTGATTGGTTGCAAATCGTATACCAATAAAAATCAAGAAACTGAGGTCAGCTGAAGTATAATAATAATTAAAGCCCACTATGATTTAGACTTTAGACTTAGCTAATACAATAGAATAATACAGGTTTAACTATGATTATTTAAGTAGATATTTTAAACATCGTAAACTTGATGATAATATTGGTTAGAAATACAAACTAGCAATATTAAGGGCTTAAGAGCACACAGTTCGCGGTTCATGGTTTCATAAAAAAATCCAAATATAATTTCTTGCGCAAAACACTGCAATATTAATACAGTGTATTTAAATCTCTCTTTTGTTCACGGCCGAGTTCACGTGAATTGTGTTAAATTTTTTGTCAATGTGTGACTTTCAAGACACCTACACTTTACTCCTTTTTTCATGTATTTTTATATCAAAACAGGGCATACATGAGGTGCCCTTTGTCATTTTGGCTTTACCTATACATATATGTACAAACATCACTGGTGAACTAGACTTACTTTCGTTTGGCGGCCAGTCAATGGTAAGAAAAGATGTGAGCTAGTAGATAGGTACTTGCCACTAGTTGTAATATGATGCATGTCAAGGTCACACGCCAAATTTTCTTGCTTTTCGAAACAATTTTTATTAAAGAAGAACTTTTTCTTGTTAGTGGAGGTAGTACTACATTTTTCCACAATCGCTAATATAAGATTCTTTTGAATGCTCCATTTTCACGGCTTATTGCTGTTTTTTTTTTGTCTTAAAAGTACTTAATATTAAATATATAACATATTATAGGTATTAAAGTTCGATAAACGATATCTTTAAGATGTAAAATCATGCCACTACTGAAATGTAGATATCATCAATTTGGTTTGTATATTCATAGATTTAAAATTGGTGTAAGTCTTGTTTTGTTTCTATTGTGAATTGTATTGTATACTAGTAACGAACATAGCGAGGACAAACAGATAAACCTATAATTATTTTTCATACAAGTACCACCCCCCTTTATACCATATATTTGTAATACAAAGGAGAGGCTCTAAAAATATTGTTAGAAAGGGGTAAATAACAAAAGATTGAAAATAAAAAGATAACGTCGTATAAATATTGACCCATTAAAGTTATAATCCATTATTTGAAAGGTACAACCGACATTATATCTAATTAAAAAACAATGTTGCCTTATCAACGACATTAGCAAATTAAAATTATAGATATGCCATTTCCATTACGCTAATACTAGGTTATTTACAATGGATTGGTACATGTAGTTTATTAATTATTACTGGAATTATATTTCCATCAATAATGTAAACAAGATGTGTGTGGGTAATTTTGAAGTAGTAAACATAAAATTATGTTTATTGATTAAATATTTTACTCAAATTCGACAGATATACTCATACCGTAAATTTAAAAAATATAACATAAGTAGGTAGGTAGAAATATAAGTTAATATTTTGTAATATAAGCCCGGCTCCAATTACGTACTGGTATTACGTATTGATAATTTGTAAAGTCGAACGTAATTAATAATTAATAATTTCTTTGTCACATATTTACCCCTAAGTTTGTTATTTCACTTCTGTTTTACATGGCTTGGCTTTGTCAAAAAGTATATCCAGTAGTATTAAAGCTTCAACAGACGTTTTTAACGTCACACTTGAATAGTATTATCTATGTATTTGCATATAAATAACGTGTATTATTAACGTATATTATTATATACTCAAATTATGTACACGTATTTAGTTACTTGCTAAGTATAATGATAAGAGTTGTTGTTTCAAGTGTAGATCGATGTTAAGGTTAGGAGATATTATTGTTACAGATGTGTGTGAGAGTGTGGCTGGAGGTAGGGCACTCAAGTGAGCCCCGGCGCGCCGCCTCTGGCCGGGCGCTTGCCCTCGACTGGAGTTTGTTCGTGCGAGGCCGTCGCGGCGCCGATATAAGTGCCTTTGTGCACAAGGTCGTCTTCGATCTCCACCCGCCCAGCTCCTTCGTTTATCCGAAAAGAGGTAAGAGTGAGACCACTGCAAATCGGTAGAGTCCAGTTGCACACTAAACTCTACTTCAAAAGTGGATTTCATTACAATTATTATAAGTTATCGCCTGTTGCCACCGCGTCATGCGTAAAAAATTAATCACTTGAAAAACCGCAACCAATTAATTTCTCTGCTCATAATATTCAATTCCAGTCCAAACGGCCGAACCGGCAAGTGGGCAAACAGAGTCGAGCGAACAGGTTTCCGTCTAATATTCATAATATTAAGATGAGGTGCTTTATATCTCAGCGTATCTTGTTTATAGTGTTTAAAACAGTCGCATGATATACACATGCTTATTATCGTTATCTTACATGTGTTGATAGTTGCCACGCGAATAATTTCAAACCCGTTTACATACTTATTATCGAATGTTTAAACTTTTCCAGTGCTTCAAGAACCACCGTATGAGATCCAAGAGTCGGGCTGTTCATCTATAGACGTACCGATTAACGTGTACCTGAAATATAGCACCAAGCCAAAGAAAATCCGCCTCAGATACAGCCTACACATCGAGAACGACAACGAGGCTAGCTCGGAGACGAGGTGCGTTTATTACGACCTGAACAACCCTTCGGAGCAACTTTATAACGCCTTGATGAAGGGCGGCGGCGAAGTTATCGCTCGAACGAGCGCATCGAACGCTGGCAACAAACTAGTCGTGCTATTTTCTGACGAAGAGAAAAAAGACTTGCGGATGCACAGATCCAAACGATATAAATTCATCGAGCCGGTTCGCTGTAAACACGCGCCAAAAGTCACCAAATACGTTTTAGAGGAGATATGCTCTAAGTGCGGAGACTCCATTAATGCCGAATTCAGAAAACAATTACGCGCTGTCGACATGACGCAGGAAGAAGTTGATCGCGTCTCGCATTTGTATTTATCATTCAATAGCTATGAGAAATCTATGAACGCAATTAAGTTGCCCCCGTTTTCAGACCCTATTTATAGGATACCTGAACTTCCGAAATCTTTACGTGGTGCACTTAGTGATTTGAAGAGTGACCGCACAGTTTTATGACGTGCCTTACATTGCCTGTTTTAAGTTATGTGCCATGTGGGAAGCCTTATTAGAGCCTTATGAGAAATGGATTTGGAAATATTTTCTTAAGATATTAAGTATTTAGGTTTACAAAGCTAATGCTAGTTACTTTATATTTAATTATTAGATTTAATATATAAATTGAATTATTACAATTAGACTGAAGAGTTACCGTTGACGTTAAATTAATTGTTTTATATATTTTTTACTTTTAAGACGTATACTATCTAATTGTGCTGTGAGAAAGATCTCAAAAAGTAATACTACAACAAAAGCTTTTCAAGACTGTTGTGATGTTAATAAGAGATAGGTAATTTGTCAACATTGTTGTAAAAGATATTTTCTATTAAATTATTTTATAAAAAAAAACTCAAGAAATAAATACTTTTTATATAAAGAACTAAAAACTTATGTATACATATATGTTAAAGATCAAATTAATATATTGCTACTTAATTAGTATTTTACTTATTTTTGCAGACTAGTTGTCATAATGTCATTGTTTACTAGTTTTCCCTCTCATTAAATTTAATGTTATTAAACCAGTCGCAAAAAAATGTTTTTTTTAGGATGTGCATGACGCACATATAACAGACGCAATAATGGTTATTATCAGATTTAACTGCGCAAAGAAAGGTGAATAAAATATCTCTAATATAGAAATATAGTTTTTTCTTTGTAGGTACATGTTTACGAAGCTTTTATTTCCCATGGTAATTAAAAAAAACGAATCACACACACGACAAATTCACATGAGCCCTATTTACAACAGGTTAAAAAAACCCTACTTATATATATATTTTCGGATAATTTAAATAGATTAGAATTCCTTACTTTTTGTTTGTTAATTCAAATTTTAAAGTTAGTTTCTGAGAATAATAAAAATAGATTTACATATAATGTTTTGTTTCTCTTCCCTCATTTGGTTTGATTTACATGGAAAAGTTTTTTTTTTATTGATCTTACGTATTGAGCCCTGAGGGGGCCTCGAATACTAACCGGGCGTTCGCCGTGTTTGCGGCTAGACCAAGGGTGCCCCGTGGGGGACATCGGCCTCGGCTTGGACCGCCGCAATGCGGGTGGGAACTTGAGGAGCTGGGCGGAAGCTCATCCGGGTGAGCGGAGGAAAAGATAAGAAAATCGTTGAGAAAATCTATCATTACTCCATTGCCTTAATTGTGTAGTTTAACGATTACTAAATGTTTTATCCTCACTATGTGCATTGCCAAATACAAGGTATAATGTCAATTGTCAGTTCCTACGTCAATCAGTTGGACAGCAATACAATTTGGTTATAAATTAATAATATTCTTGCAATAAAAACATTAAAGGCACTGAACGTAGAAAACCCTTAATGTGATTGTATCACAGCGTCAGTTACAACAATCGAGTTTCATTAAAAAGACATTTTCAAGCAAGTTTTCAGCAAGATGGTTTGTGTTCCTTGTTTCGTCATTCCTGTTTTACTGTTTTTGTGGCATAAATTCATTCAACCATACGTCCTTCGCTTCTGGAACCCATGGGCTGTTAAGGATGCTGATGGAAACGTTAAGACTGAATTTCCATTTAAATGCGAAGGTGGTGTTTGCGCCTACCAAAGAAAAACCAACAAAACTGCTGATAGTGCAGACCAAGAACCAGCAACCGGACCTAGTGATAAACTACCAGATAAAAGATTAAAATCAGAATAATTTTTTTAAGGACTAATGGAGAAATAGTTTTTGTTTGGTGTTGGAATTTAAAATGTGACATAGTTTATTTATTACAACAAATATATATGATCTCAATACATTTTTTTTTTTGTTTCAATACAATTTATTTGTCTGCTCATTTTAACATTATTATCATGTAACTAGCGTGACTTTGTCCATATGGTATACTTATTTTTGCCATCAAAACATTTTTTTAAAGCTCTTCTTCATAAGTTATAGCTTTAACACACGACGTCATCCACATCCAAAAATACTGTTGTGGAAAATTTTTAGATTATTTAAAAAGGAATAATTCTTTCATTTTTTTGTTTGTGAAAGCGCTTAAACGTGAATAATTCTCCCAGTTTTTTCCACTTCTATTGGTTGCAGTGTGAACATCACACTGTAACCAATATAGACTAAAAATTCCTTGATAAATGGTGTAAGCAAAAATAATAACTCTTTAATTCAAACTTGAAGTTCTTAAGATTAGGGCGTTCAGCTTATTTTATTAGTATAGATTACAATATGTAATTTTAACTGCACAAAACAGAATTTGATATGAAATGGAGTGTACTATCAAATTTTTTGTACTACTTTGTTCATACACATCACAACAGACCTTGACAGTCAAGTTGTAATTTAAATGAGTTGCCAAAATACATTTGTAGACACAAAAACAACAACAAATATTGGTATACTTTATTTTTTCCTTAACTAAATAAAGTGTTGAAATTAACACTTTATTTTATTGAACATTAGCCATGTTTAATAAAAGTCTGTAGGTAGCTTAAAGTAACATAATAAGTGTTAAATTTCAAATGACAATTGTTAGTTTAATGTTGTAATTTTATATAGCCAAGTATATCCTGTCAATGTAAAAATTTTTACAGTAATGTTCTTTGAATAGAGTTGATAAGGTTATGTTGCAAATAACTTGTTTTCTTTTATCTACTAGAATCAAATTAAAATTGCTTCAATAGGATCATTACAATTCTAACAAGTACTTAAATGGTTAAAATAAGACAAAAATACATCAAGGTGCACATAATCAACATTGACATAGACCTATTTTAATTGTATGTTACTAATTTATTTATTCTTTATTTCACAGTATACTTTAAGTATTTAAAAAGTTTAAAGTGTAATAAGTTTTTTAGTTCAATTGTGCCGCACGTAATAATCAGTGACACATTGAATCTAAGTTTTTTTTTTTAGAAAATTTATTTCTTAAAACATAGAACCAAGTAATATGGGATTTTATTACAAAAAACAAACTTACAACTATAAAAAAACAGTTTTTTCCTCTTACAGAAGAACTGAAGTTTTTCATATCATCAATAGCTGACAAATGGCAACACTGGAACACTCATGTCTAAGCTTTGATAATAGACATTCAATCTATACTAATAAACAAGAACCTTACTTACTATTTTTTACTTAACATTTTTTAGTTCTACTTCAAACACTAAAGTCGCATTTGGTGGAATAACTGGTGGTGATCCTTTGGCACCATATCTGCAAAAAAATTGTTTCTTAATAAAACTGATTAAAATATATTATATACTACCTGGACTTGTAATCATCTGTTTAACAATTTAAGTATGAAATTAAGACAGACAGTAAAGCTAAAAATCTGCCCCACGCAGTAGTAACAGGGCTTCACTTGGATTTTTGTTATGTTACGTTGTAAGTTCTATAAAGTATTAATTGAAAAATTGCAATACTAGTAACTTTACAAGTTGGATTTAAAATAAGGTAATAATAATCATTTATTCCATAAACAGTATGAAAAACTTACGCCATGGCAGGCGGACAAACAATCTTCCTCTTGCCTCCAACTTTCATGCCAGCAACTCCTACATCCCAGCCTGCAATTACTTCCTTGGCCCCCAACCTAAACTTGAAACCTGGTCCCTTTGTGCAGTTGTCAAACATTTTATTATTTGTTTTCAATCGTCCTTCATAGTAAACCTGTGAGCAACACATAGACTAATGACATAAGTGATGTTGAATGTGTTAGATTCTTTTTTTATCATATCTTAGAACAAATCAAAGTTTTCAAAGATTTGGATCCAGAATGTGAGACTTGAGTGAGTGCCGTTATATTTTCTAATATATAAGGTGCTAAACTGAGAAATACATAGTTATATTGCTATGTAACATACCATTACAGTTTTACCAGCCTTTGCCACAGGTCCTGTGCCCACTTTTAAGTCTTCTATAGCCACACCTCCACTAAGGGACTTCTTTTCTTTTTTATCACCAGCTGGAGATTCCTTTTCTTTTTTGGTATCTGCCTTCTTCTTATCTTGCTTTTGTGGCTGTTCTGCTTTTTCCTTAAAAAAAGAACCATCCATTATCCAACTATGATAACAATTATCACAATCATAATTTTTTAAGTTCTAATCTCACACTATATATTTTTGATATGGAGATGGTGACATAATTAATAATATACAAAATAACTTAGATATTCTTCCATTCCTATAACATCTCATTACCTTTGGCTTCTCTACTCCATTCACCTGTCCCTCCTTTTCCTTTTGCAATTTCTTCTTCAGGCGTTTCTTTTGATTTTTTGTGAGTTTGCTCATGTCAATTTGGCTGTCATCCTTACTAGTGTCAGCTTCAGAGGCTTTAGATGTTTCGGCTTCATCATCACTTTCCTCTTCATCTTCCTCACCAGCTTCGTCTCCCTCCTCCTCATCACTGTCTTCTTCTTCATCACTGAAAAAGTACACATATAAACAAGGCCTGTGAATGAAGCATGTTGTGCAAAACATAAAAAAGTGTTTGCATTGTAATAATAAATTCACTATTTCACATATATATAAAATTTACTTAATTATTACTACTTCTAAAATAAAAGAGGTATTTTTCACCTATCATCAGCCTCTGCAGATGTATTAAATGTGAAAGATTCATCATTCTCATCACTGTCTATGTCTTCACCGTTAAGAAACTTCTGCAGCTGATCTTCATCTTCATCGTCCGAACTGTCTTCATTTGCAGTTGCTTTTTTTCCATTCTGTACAATGCAATCAATATTTAATTCATAGAGGATACCTACATACAAAGCAGATAGATCCACCAATACAATTAAGCTAAAATTTGCCAAAGTGGTTGGAAAAATTAATTACTCTGTTTGTTTAATAAATTTCCTTTAAGCTTTGTCATTTATTTCTAATCCAGTATAGAAAAAGAATAATATCTTTAAATCAAAAAACCAAAGCATAGGCGAGGGTATATGTTTATCTAATGAGTATCTGTAAGTTTATGAGTAATCCTGAAAGAAGTATAGACTGTACTGTGATTGTGAAGGGTATTTACAAGTGAATATAAAGTAAATTAAAAAAATATATTTAAAGATAAAAGTATTTGTGTATTAAGAGTTAATTGTGTGGTATTAGTATAATATATTGTATTGTATATACCTTAAGTTTTTTAGCAGCACTGTCTTTGCCCTCTTCATGCTTCCTCTTATTTTTGGCCACCTTTGGCTCCACCTGTTCTTCAGCCTCTTCTTCTTCTTCCCCCTCCTCATCAGAAATTTCATCACCAAATTCTGGATCCACATATCCCGTCAAATGCACATTGCATTTTCCTACATAAAACAGACATTTTGTATCTGAACATTAAAAGCATTAAAAGTATGAATTTACGATCTGAAAATATGATCCCTAATCTTATACATAAAAATTTATTTCTTCCCGTTTCTTTGTATATAGGGTAAAATAAATCATTTTGTAGAAACTTTTCCCCAAGACAAAAAAGTAATTCAAATGACAAAGCAACAGAATAAAATAGAGTACACATTAAAAATTAAATAAAGTTTGGTGACATTGGGACATATATCTAAAAACTAATAGAGAAATATATTACCATTCGTCAAAAACGACACACTTTCACCATTTTTGAAGTAAAGATCAAGAGGCATCTGTATGGAGTGTTTCTTTTGTAATGTGCAAACGAGGAAGTTTTTGCCATCCACAACAATCATGACTTGGCATGGCGCAGTATCACCTGTCGATATGTCCATAGCCGCATGTGAGATATGGAATGGTTTGTCCACAACTTGTGTGTACCTCTTGTTAGGTTCCATAATAAGTCCTGGAATATATGCAACATATTTTATCGTAAAATAGACACATTTAACAAATTCTAGTTGATGTGTGAATGAGTTTTTTCAGAAACCAGCTGATTTCTCAATCGACTAACATGTGAAGTTACATTATGCATCAACTACTACAAATTAAGTACAAAGAAATACTCAGATGTTTTATTGTGAATCAGAAATAATAGTAACTACGAAATAGAGACAATTACAGTAGAAAAAAGATATAAGCACACGTGGTGACATCGTTGCCGGTAAGTAGTAACTTACCCCAAAACATCTTGCCGGTTCTTTTATGCAGACACAAATGAAGAAGTTTTTAAATATATTAACAAAGTGTAAAAGTGATTAATTTCTTATTATTTCCCAAATTAACTAAACCGGGTGCTTTAGAACACGAGGAATAGCCGTTTGTCAGACGCTCTCACGTTTCAAATTCGATTTCGCGAATGGCGAGTGCAATAGACTGTAGACAAAACTAAAGACAAGAGATGCCTATTGCCAATAGAATAATGGCTCGAATATAGTCTGTAAAATATTGCTGTCTAAACATCGATCAATATAAGAAAATCTTTAAAGGAAAAACTATTGTTTTAGATGTAGTTTTATGTAAAAGTACGTTAAGTAAATATTACAGAGGATTATAAATTATAAACACTAGACTATTTGGATATACTTAATTTTACGTCTTCAATAATATTCTATATCTAGTCTATGGCAACCATACTTAATTCATAAGTTTGGCTTAAAAGTCGCTTTACCAGGCCATAAAATTTTATAAAAAAAATAATAATAATTCTTAAATGTCATTGTTGTTTGACAGTACCTTTTTCTAGTAAGTGTCAAGCAAAGGCTGTAGTGTTTTCGCAATGGTAATTGTTATTTTTTATTTTAATCTCTATTTATCAGTGTAATCCCATATTAAAATGGTATACTAAAAATAAGTTTCACAAAGTATGTTCAGCGTTATATATATAAGCTAATACACTTATGTTATTTGTTTTCTTTTAGGGTCGCGTAAGGACTAAGACTGTCAAGAAGGCAGCAAAAATCATTATTGAAAAATACTACACTCGACTAACTTTGGATTTTGATACAAACAAGAGGATATGCGAAGAAATCGCCATAATACCCACTAAGCCTCTTCGTAACAAAATTGCCGGGTAAATGCCATTTCTAACCTATATTTTTTTTTACTTTAATAACATTTTATTAAAACTAAAAAATTTTTCGTCTCATTTACTTAATAATTATTTGTAAAAACTGATTAGGTTTTTGTTCCTTGGCTCCTTAGGAGTAGACTATTCTTTACATTAATTTTGTTATTATAATTAAACAACTTATTTATTCCTCTTGTGATCATATTAACAAATATTTATAATTTTCAGTTTTGCTACTCATTTAATGAGACGGCTCAGACATTCCCAAGTACGTGGTATATCAATCAAGTTACAAGAAGAGGAACGTGAACGTCGTGACAACTATGTTCCTGAGGTATCTGCACTTGAACATGACATTATTGAAGTAGATCCTGACACAAAGGACATGTTGAAGATGTTAGATTTTAACAACATCAATGGCCTTCAACTAACCCAACCAGCTACACAGGGAGGTTATGGAGGCAGACGTAATTAAGTAAAATAAATCTTAAAAATCTATGTTTTTTTTTATTTTTGATATGTATGGTATGATGCCTAAAACAATATTGAACAATTTTGGTGTTATACTTTAACTGGCTATATTTCAATAACTGAAACTGTTTTTTTTTAGTTCAAGTAATTTTCATTACAATGCTGCTTGTATTAAACATACAATGGTCCCTAGCAACTGAGAAACAAAAATTCTTAGAAATAATCAACCAAAAACATGTGATAATCTGCTGATTTTTCATGTTATTTTGAGCATCCAATTTCATTTCTGCAAACCCCCTTCATCAACTTAAGCTGTTACTTATAACGGCGGTTGTGTCTCTTCCCATCATTCTTGCAAGTTAATCTCTTTTTCAGATCATTTAGACTAATTGTTCTTTCATACAATTTTTTTGGATATTTTGAAGCATACACATTCATTTATAGCCTATAGCTGTCCTCGATAAATTACAACTATGTCTTAGTAGTATTCAAAAAATAAATTTTCAAATCTAACCGGTAGTTCCTGAGATTAACAGTTTCAAACATACAAACTC
The DNA here is from genome assembly GCA_963661955.1 of Leptosia nina. Lineage (NCBI taxonomy): Eukaryota > Metazoa > Arthropoda > Insecta > Lepidoptera > Pieridae > Leptosia > Leptosia nina. The sequence goes on from CAVLEF010000003.1 coordinate 4,926,118, forward strand.
TTCAGCTTTATATATGAGTAAAGACTAAGTTTCCTGCTGGCTTTTTATATTATATTAAACAATGCCCGAAGTGCAACACTATTCCAAATAAATATCAAAGTGCCTTTCTTCCAGCCTAACACCAGCCTACATCTATGGATAAATGAACTTCAGTCAACGACCACTTATTTTGTGGCAGCTACTTAATTCTTTTAGCGCATTTAGGATCGGTGACCGTGGAGGCCACAAAATTGGCTCTAAACCCAATCCACCGGTTCGGGTATACCCTATTTAGATATTCAGGAACCTTCTTTCAGTGTTGTAGGCGAATCATTTAGCATAAACAGGCCGCGATATTTTTTTTATAGCTTAGACGAAATTATTGTACATATTTTTTTTATCTATACGCTAGACGAAATTATTGTACATATTTTTTTTATTTTTAAACCACAGAGTCAAATGTTTTATAGCAACTTTACAGTGAGCATAGACAAAGCTCAATAATAGAATATTATACAGTCATATAACTATAGTCAATATCTGTATATAATCTTCACATAGATATTAAGAATTCGCATCTATAGCATAGCGTACCTAAGTTTTTTAGATTTCTTACTTTCGTACCATTTTGTAAGGCCTTATCAATTATAAGGAGATAAGATTTTGTTTCTACTTCTATGAATTAAAATAGTTTGCATTTTAGAATTTCCTATGTTTAATATGAATCATGGAATGTTCCCATTTGTTAGATAATGTAAATTTAAACAGCGCTTCAAAGATTGAAGACATCGCGAACACAAAGAGCTTCAAATGTTCAGGTAAAACACCTTTTTATTTTACGTGTTTTAGTTTACTCTACTTAATCATTTAATTACGTACTTCGTTTAAATATGATTGAAGTTTTTCTCAGAGGTTAGTTAAAAATCAATACAGTGATCTAAAATAATCAGCTGTTCTTGAGGTGCGGGGTGAGGGGCGAGTGACCCTGAATATTGTTTCGGATGCAAAATTATTCCGGGTGTCAAATGTATGCCGAACAATGAAAAAGTAATCGCCGACTTGTTTGTTATAATTCTTAGTTTTTTGCAATATGGGATATTACAAAGATCTAATATATCAATGATTGAAGTCCACAAGGCAAACATGAGTTTCGTTTGGTGTGCTTTTTTGCGCAGTTTAAACTAATCTCTGACGTCAAGCTATCTGTTTCCTAATGATTGTTTATCGATATATTTACCTCGCTTCCTCATAATGTATAAATGTAATTCCTCATAACTATACGAAACCCATGCTTAGTATCATTATAAATGCCAAAGTGGTCAATTATAAATAAGAATACATTTATCAGTAATTTCCTGTAAACAACTGAATGAATTTTGGTGAAACTTTGCATATATGTGTAATGCAAAATGTTATATCCTGCTTTGTATTTGATAAGTAGATTTGCTTTTTGTAATTGTATTTTTTTATCACGAATACAGATTTAATTAAATTTATTTTAGACTGCCCTGAAACTGAACAGAATTGGCTATGTCTACAGTGTGGTCTTATAAGTTGTGGTAGATATGTTAATGGCCATGCAAAACAACATTCAGAATCCTTTGATCATCAACTATGCATGAGCTGTGAAATTTATTCGGTTTATTGGTGAGCATTTGACTGTATAGAGAACAAATTACAATTATATAAAAAATTAAAAGCATTATTAATTATAAACATTATTTTCAGCTATAAGTGTGATGAATATGTTTCTAATGATACTGATGAGCAAAGTATAGACAAAATAAGACAAAGGGTAAGGAAAATTAGACATATAAAATCAGATTCTACTGTCAACCAATCAACACAAAATAGTGACAATAAAGAAAAGATATGTAGTAATGATTCTACTCATAGTGATGATAGCCCAAAACCTGATGAAAATACCAATACTGAATTTTCACCATCAACCAATAATATAGAAAATGTACCTGTAATAGAAAATGAAGAAACAAAAGATCTGGTATGTGAAATGGTAAGAATGTTTTAGATAATGTTAGATGAATGCCATTAACATATTGTATACTCTCAACGTCCCAGGATTGAAACAAAATCAATTTATCTTGAATTTTCATGTTAAACTTTTTAGATTATTAAATGCTTTTCAAAAACAAACAAAAGCATTTTTTAAAACATAAATTCTCCTGCTTTGGTCCTTTCGAGAGTTTCTCTCTTCTGACATATTGTCAAATTGTTATTTTTTAGCATGAGGAACAACAATGTATATTAATATCTTATGATATGAATTATTGTTATTCACTTAACAGAATTCTGAAGAGCCTGCTAGAAGTTTACGTCCTCGCAGCAGGAAACGGTCACACTCAAATGACAGTAATTCAACAGATAGTAACATATCAAAGAGCAAAGAAAAGAAGAGTTCCCCGATAAATGGGAAAAGCCATCGCGAAAAAAAAATAGTAGGTTTAAAGAATTTAGGGAACACATGTTTCATGAATGCTGTGTTGCAAAGCTTGAATAACATACAAGAGTTTAGTTGTTACTTTAGTCAGTTACCATCCTTGGAGGTTAAAAGTAATGGTAGAAAGGTGTATCACTCGAGGAGTTATACTAGGCAGGAGATGCATGATGTTGTGATGGCAGAGGAACTTAGAAAGGTATATCTAAGCTATATATATTTATTTTTAATTTGTACTACGTTTACTAGTGCTTACTTAATTTTTGTGTGATTATTTTGAAATCTATAGCCACATAAGGCGAAAGAAATCTATGAGAAGATGATGCATTCTATAAATATGAAGATTACCAGATGGCTTGGGCTCTTAACTCTGTTAGGTGTTGAACTATTTCTAATAGATCATTGAACCCTTAATTTTTTTGGATTAATTTGTTAGCACTTCGTTTTCAGTTGCATTTATTACACAATTGAGAAATGTATTTCTAGTGATTAATTTTCTTATGAGAATAACAAATTTTAAAGGTGCTAATAAATCTGAAGACTGGTGGATGCGGGTCGAAAGGTGCAATATCACCAGAATGCCTTTTCCTCGTAATTTGGAAGGTGGTACCTAGGTTCCGTGGATACCAACAGCAGGATGCCCACGAATTTCTCAGATATATGCTTGACAGGTAATTCGTACTTACTTACGTTTCCTTTCTTCCATTTTTTATTTATTTTTAATATTTGTTTAAAGTTGTGCATACCTTAAGTTAGATACATAAGTAGTAAGAATTACTATTAGAAATAAATTTTGTAAGTTTAATTATGTATGTAAAACACATTTCATATTTCAGATTGCATACGGAGTTGTTGCAATTGCTACCTCCAGATAAGGCTGAGGGGGGCTTCGTGCCACGAGTTCCCTCCACTTCCATTGTCACAGCTGTTTTTGGTGGAACCCTGCAGAGTGAGGTAATTTTTGAGCTGACGAAACATTTTTTAGTTTTAATTATTTCTTAATTTAGATAACTCTTTATGCATCAACAAGCTAAATAAATATTTTACCGTCTCGAAGGCTCAATAGGCACTAGTTACTAAGTTTCAAGAAAAACATAACTGTTTCCCAAAACAAAGTTGTCATATATTTCCATTCATCAAAACTGTGACTAACTATTTGTAACTGTAAATGAAATCGTTTAGGAAATAAGATACAGAAATGTGTTTGCTCCTTTCCCAATTTTATGATAGATATTACATGTGTAACGAAAATAATACATTTAATTTGTAGTATGAAATCTTCATTCAACTGCATTTATGTTACAGGTTCGATGTCTGGCATGTGGTACTGAGAGCAAGAAGTTTGATCCGTTTCTGGATCTATCCCTGGAGTTACCTGAAATCGGCAGACACGAAGGCCCAGTCTCCCTCACAGATTGCTTAGAAAGTTTTGTTCAGGTAAAAAGTAAACATAAATAATTCTTCATGATCACCATGACTGCTTTCTTAGCTTAACATTAGTGTACGTAGGTCCTGTGTTCGAACTCCAGGAACTTAAAAAGGCTTTTAAATCATTACTTTTTAGCAGTCTCGTTGGTACCTTGGTGCGTTAGGTCAATAACTTATTTTTCTTTAACTATCCCACTGAACGAAATGGACAGTCTTTTATTTAAATGAGTACTAATCGCGAAAAGTTCTATCAACTATTAATTCTTCTGGAATATGTTACTATCAAAATCCTTGTGGGTTACGAACTGCCACAGATGAAAGAACCGTGAAATGAACTCCTGCGTTTCGTGTCAGTCTGTGGATATCCGATCGTCCAAAGCCAAAATAAGTCGAAAAAGTATCTCACTCAGATCATATGGCTTTGTTAGTTTACCTTACATCAAGTGAATGCCGTTGTCTTGTCTCCTTTGTCATAAAAAAAGTCTACAATACTAATCATTGATTGATTGATGGTCTCGCTTAGCAGAAAGCTAGAGTTAAATTTCTTTGTTGGTAATTATTCTTTATAAAATTATTAGTACCTAACTAGCTATTACAGTAATAGTAGTGGCTTAGTGATGCTGTAAGAATAATTAGTTAGCAGAATAAGTAGTGTTTGTCGATTTTATTTTCAGGTCGAAGAGCTAGCGGACACTGAACGTTACTTTTGCAGCAGCTGTAAGTGCAAACAGAAATCCACCAAGCAGTTTTGGATACGGCGTCTCCCCAATGTTCTGTGTTTGCATCTCAAACGGTTTCGTTGGAGCAATTACTTTAGGTGAGGATCTTGTACTATGTACATATATAGTCGATGTTTGAAATGCTTCACGTTTTTTACGTGAATATAAATTTATTTTCTTGTCATCTCTCATTTCCAGGACGAAAGTGGACACAAACATATCGTTTCCGCTGAGCTCTTTGGATATGTCGCGCTTCGTGCTAGCGAACGTGCCGGACACGCGCCGTTCGGGTCGAGGGAACTACCTTTACGATCTCGCCGCTGTTATCGTGCATCACGGCTCCGGGTAAGATCGATTAATTTCTCATATGAATGATGTAATAGATCCTACATATGTTAATGAAAGTGGTCCACCAACGGCACAGTAGGCCGAATCTCGTATTAATATAAGTTAAGCAGCAGCGCAGTTGCAGTGACGTTTTGTTGTTTTGGTATTCTCGTCTAACGTCAAACGCCTTTACGTTAACGTGACGCCAGCGTGTATTTGACATTTCGCTGGCAGACCTTATTGGATGCGCAATTGTCAAATTAAGAGAATAGCTTCGGTGCTGAATCAAATCCTAATCGCAGCGTGACCGAAGCTTCATTAAATTAGTAGAATCGGCATTCTGATCGATTTATGCCTTTGTTGAACACTTTTACGGTTTAAAAGGCGATATATATATTATTAACTATGACTGCTAACTATCTATCTTGCGCCGGATACTTCCTATACTATACGTGTTCGAAAACATCGCCATCGCAAAAATAGTTTTATTTTATATTACTTTGATGTGTACTACTTGCATCTGTATACGATACTTAGTTGTTAATCAGACAATTGTGCTGTGCCCGACTGAAACTGTTATGTAAATTGCATTTTATTAACACACTTTGCCGTAAATATAAGCAAGCAATAAAAACGTGTTTATTCCATGCCCCTCAGGAGGAAACGGAATTTCACTTATTATTGGTTATATTTAAATGTTTTTTATGTTACAGTGCTGGTTCGGGGCATTACACAGCATTCGCCATCAACGAAGACCAATGGTTTCACTTCAACGACCAGACGGTCAGACCGGTGGATATATCAGCCGTGGCCACTTGCAAGCCATACATCATGTTCTACATTCGCCGGGAGTTCTCTTTACCCAGCGCCACGTGACCGTTTCCTCTCATAGATCTATTCAAGGTTATACCGGGAGCTCATAGCTCCGTAGCATCGCCGTGAACTATATAGAACTGATTTGGCGTTTTTTTTTAATGTCTATGGCTAACAATATAGGATTTCATAGAGATGCCATAGACATAGATTGCAGTCTTTATTTTGTAATACTAATTTGGAAGGTTCTTTGCAACTATGTCTAGAAATAACTTTCAGAGTTTACATCAAATTACTTCGTTCGCTTTAATGCACAAAGACATTGAACCACCCACTAAATAATACGAGTTTTTGGCTAGAGAAAGTAAGGTTGCAAAAAGTTGTAAAATATGTAAATGTCAAATTTACACCATATATTTAGGTTCCCTTCTTGATCGCGTTATAAATATAGTGTATTTTTTCTAACTTGAGGAGACACTACACAAATATGGCTGAATTCGAAACAATGATGACCTTTTATAGAGTGAAATTTATGCCACAGATGACACAGGGATAACGAAACATCGGTTATATATGGACCAAACGACCGCAATATTCAAAATCACTTGTGATAATACATTTTTATATCATTATTTAGCTCGACGTTTCTATCTTTTTCCGATCTTGCATCAGTGAGACTTCTACCTTCTATTGTCGTTGACTTTTCTTACATCCCATCCTTATGTAAATGTCAAACTAAAATAATTAAATTTGTCCATTAACGTAAATTATTTTTTAGCATTTTTATTTATTTAGCGTGGAATTGGGGTTTTTACTAAGTGAATTTGAGGAATTTCGTTAATTCAATATATAGTCTATACTGGATTTAAAGTGTTTTTAGTGTAAATCAATGTCAACCTTGTGAGAAAAAAATTATTTGTGTAATTTGTTTGTTTACTAAAAATGTCAATTTAGAAAAAATACACTAGTGTATTTCTCTCAATTATGTTAAGCTTTTGGAGTTATATCCATGCAAAGGAGCTTCGTGTTTGAATCTATGAAGTTGAATTATGGATCTTAAGCCCCATAAATTGCGGGTAACTGCAAAATATTATCACCTATTTTTTGACGTTTATTAGAAGGAATTTAGTTTTGCTTATTTGACATGTATTAACAAATTATTATTAGTATTTTTTTATTTATTTTGATGCATTTCAATATTGATAAGTAATAATAGCTAATTGGTACAAATTATTCATTTTATAGTTTACCTCCCACCGCTAAAAAAATTCCCATTTCGTCATTTACGGTTAGAATAGAAAAAGATAGAACTTTATAAAAAAGTTTCGTTACTTTCACACAGTCTATACATTCAAAGGAATGTAAAGGTCTCGAGTCCGAGGCTGAATTTAACATTTTTATTTTTTTTATTTTGAGTATTGTCCGTGGTTAAAGCAAGTAGTACACATTTGAATAAAACGCGAAATATGTTAATTAGCTACCTTCCGTGATAACTGCTGAAAATAATCCCATGTTGCGGGCTGTAGTAAAATAAATTTAATATATTTCGCGTTTTTAAAAAATTTTTAAAACATTTAAAGTGTCTTATTTGAATCTTATATTTTATTCATTATACCTACGAAGGTAACTGAAATTTATATTGAATATATCAAATAATGAATTATAACGATCTCAGCAATAGAATAATTTAATGCTGTGACTATACTGTTTAGAAGCTTCAGCATTGTCAAGTTTGATAATATTTTCCATTATTTTAATAGAATTAATTATTCATGTAATATACTCCAACAAACGACAAGCAAAATATAGATGAAATCCAAAAGGCTTCTATATACTCTAGCTTAAATGTACAAAAATGAATAGACCACAACTGGAGCTTAGTTTATAGAAATTTAAATTCGTCAATGAGTTGCTCGTGTTTCTACTCTGAAATATTCCCGCCTGATTTGTTTTTAGCAATTATTACTAGTATGCAATGAGTATTATAAATACAAGGGATAATGTATGTCTAAGAATTTAATTACAATAATATTACATTCCCAAAACGGGTCTTTTGACGTTCTCCCTGTGCGCTTTAAGATTTGACTGTCTATGTATAATGCGTGAAAATAATGATAAAAATAATTTTCAGTTCTCTTTACGCTGCGGTACCGTATGGCAGATTATGTTTAAGTATTTCAATTACTGGAAATGTTTTAATTGAATTTAATAAATTCTGATCAGTATATCGCGTTTTATTTATCCCTTCTAAAACATTTGACACAGTTCAATATTCTTTTAAGCCAAGATTTCTTCGCATCTACTGTTATAATGCTAAGTTCTATTGATGGCATGCTATCTGTTATTGCCATGTATTCGTTCCATTCCGCTGGTTTCAACAGTGGCATGTTTCTTATGAAGAAATTAGTGGCTCCTTCATCTTTATCGCGGGTGATAGGCGTAATTTTAACTTCGTTTTGACTTATCAAATCACAATCATATACTATAGGCTCTAGTTTGTCATTTCTATTCTCACCAATCCAGTTCCCTTCCAGTTTTTCTATTGGATCCGATATCTTGATGCCTTTTATTATAGGTTGAGGTGATATCTTGATATGCGGCCTTTGAAGGGGATCACCATCTTCATTAACAGTATCGTCGTTTGGTCTTGTGCTATTTTCATTTAAATGTTGTACAACTTCTATAGTATTATTGAGATCATTATTGTGTCGATTGTTGATTATTTTTATCTCTGGTTCAAAGTATGTATGATCTCTATCTGAGGTAGGAAGTTCATTTATTTTCGTCTTCCTTATTTTTATTCTAGAGGAGAGGAAGGTCCAACGGTTTAAATCACATTTCGGTGTGTTACTTGGTGTGGTGTGTGCGGAGACATTATCATTTGCATTATTCACTTCTGCAGCTGACGAGGGGCGCTTTGTGGGTTCTAGGACTTCCGTGACTGTCGGAAGGGTGGAGGTTAAGTTCAAATTGAGACGTGGTATATAAGGTATTGGCGTTGCTATACGACCGCTGTTACTCTCTTTAGTTGGCTCAAATTCTAAATCGTCAGTTGAGCTAGTACTTGAATTCTTACTTGGTATGTTTGTTAACAGGAAATCATTTTCTGCAAGTATTCGTTTATTTTTAAATGAATATATCCAAATCGTTCTTTTGTCGGTGTCCAAATTTCGTGAGAAATATACTTCGTCGTAAGATTCTTGAGAGTCGTTCCAATAATCATGTTTTGGGATAGTATCGCCGCATTGAATTATTTCAATATCTTCTTGGTCATCCGATGACGTGCTCGGTGTTCTGAGATTGTTGGGAATGGTGAAGCAATTAACTTGTCTGTTAGGATATTCTTTATAGTCATGTTTATTAGAATAGTCTTTGTCTAAGGTGTAAAAAGTAGGATAGATGTGATCTGAGCGTTCGTAAGTTGCAGTTCTATTTATAGCACCATCTTTATTGAAACGCCTTTTTTCTCTAGCCTTTTTATTAGTTTTGTAGCCATCTTCATCCGGGTATAGATCTTCACCGATGTAAGACCACTGATGACCGATTTTGAATTTGTCTGCGTCCTTTTCTTCCTCGTAATCTTCAAAAGAATTGAGTTCCACTATTTCTACGTTGGTGCTAACTTCTCGCAGTTCAGCTGGATTTACTGATACACTTGGATAGACCACATTGCGATTAATAGCTAAAAAAAAGATATTGTAGTAATTAAAGCTATATGACATTATTTTATAAAATGTATTTAATTGTATTATTAAGCTTTAAACTTACGATTAAATAGAGCTGGATCAGTTAATTTAACATGTTTATTAAACATTGTTTTAACTTCGGTGTGTTTGTACCTTAGGAAGTAAACTAAAACGTGATTTAGGAATAAATAAACAATGGGATATAACATATAATTCTCAATCAAACAGAACAACACTTACAATTTAATGTCATTTGCTTTCCTCCGATGACAGGAACAGTAATGGTTTTTTATTTTTTTAAATAAAGGTTAACGATAGAGGTTTTATATTGATAGAAAATATTGCAACTAAGGAAGACGTAGGTGGGTACAGTAGGTACCATCCAATAAATAGGTAGTTAGTACCTCTTCTTTGAAATTAACTAAATTTATTATTACAATTCGACTTTAATGCAAAAAAGTAATAATAGCCTATCTACCTACTTACTTTATTCTTTGGTTTTCAGTTTTTAGAATTCTTATAACATAACTACTTAGTCGGAACAAGAATCATAAATCAGTTTTAAAATTATAGTTCCGATAATAACTAACTGCTATATATGTTTAAATTTGATAATGTTTCTCTTTTCTTCGTAACGATACTTAGGTATGTGCGTAAAGTTCGTTCCGGTCTATACCAGGAAGCTAGAAGCAGAGCGCAGAAAGTCCGATAAAAGCGAAATAAAAGTGTGACACCCTCCACTACGTTAGCACTCAAAAATATTTTCCAACAGAGCGTCGAGTAAAAGTGGCAATTTAGTTGTCGCTAAAAGCCATGGCTCGGCCGGCGGCTGTGTAGCGGCGTGTAGTGAGAATGTTGGCGAAACAAAGTGTAAATGGAATGATTGCGCCAATTCTGCTACAAAGGGAGGCGAAATTGCATTAAAAGCTCAGTGGCACGGGCCATTTGTCGAGCACTTACTCCATTAGACGCGTCCAAATAACATTATTGACGTACCTTACGTATAAAGATGGAGATCAATTAAAATTCAGTTAGCACTTCCCCGTTGGTACCTCCGAAATAATGCCCCAGCAAGAGAAATATAAGTATCATTTTCTAATAGAAATTATTTTCTAGTACATATTATGTCTAAGTCAAATGTGTATAAAATCTTGTGATTGTTTTCATAGTTTCTGTCTTGAGATGTGTCTGTTCGTGCAAATGTAGCTTTAATATTTGTATAACATATTTGCTCGTAAAGTGGATGTAATTACAATTTGCAGCAGCCGTAGTCACGGGGAGACCACGGCTGCTGCAAAGCATCCGAAACGTCGGGCCGAAGTTAAAAATCATTTTCAAATAAGTTTAACTAATATATCGCGTTTTAAATCGTTAAAGTGTTTTATTTAATGTGTACTATTCGCGTAAACTATAGACAGTACTTAGCCTCTGCTTTCTTATAGCCCTTTGCCGATGGCTCGGGCTAGTAATATTCCCTCGGCTGTAATTTTCAACTTACCGCACTTATATCATCATCATCATCAACGCAACTTCTGTGATAAAACTTACGTAAGTCGTCAAATTTTATCACAGAGGAATTAAAAATTTTAATTATATATTCTGTACGTGTGTAACTATAAAATGAATAAATACAAAAATAACACTAAAAAAAATTAAACAAAGAGTCGGTGAAATGTGACAGGTGCCGCCGCCTCTGTAGCAAAATAGTTAAACGTGTTCAGCATTGCGCGAGAGGTCCTAGGTCCGAATCTCGGGGAAATAATAGATTGTTTTAGTCAGGCAGGACACAGAAGTCTGATGAAAAACTTCCACGTAAAAGAATTTATCAGTGAAATAGACACAGAAATTTGTTCGCCCCACGCCCCCCGGGGGGAAACGGACCTATGATTTTATAAAGTGAGCTCCCACTTTATAAAATCATAGGTCTTTTATAATCTAGTATAGTGAGTTAGCGGTTTATGCAAAAGATCTATAAGTAAAGTTTCCAAATGTAACACGAGCGTCCGCGACAAAGGTTAATTAATTGAATTGCAGCGGAGCGGCGCGTGGGCACTCATCGCGCACTAATTCGCAAATTAGCCGACAGAGCAGCCTTTGTTCACGCCATTATGTCACCGATGTCACATTTATCTTGAATCGCTTAGCACCAGCTAATGTGCTGCGTTCATTATCAACGGAATTAGCCGGTCTATTAATTGTAAATATAGGCTAGATGCACAACGAAATTTCAGTCAGAAGATAATTGATCAAGTATTTACAATTATTCATTTCCTCGTTCCTAACCGATTAGCTACATATGCGTAGTTTGTATATATATACTCTATTATCCCAAAAATTATTCTTTGTATTTCTATAAATGTTTTCTTTATTTTTTTTTTGTAGATACGCCATTCAAAAACATAGGGGTGTTGAAAGCAAAAAAACTGAAGCGGCAAACAAAATAATGATCTAACGATTAGGAATGCAAACTCGTTCAATGAAAAACAAAACGTTATCAAACGCTCACGTAATGGATTGTTATTTCCGCCTTTTAAACAAAACAATTGTTCACGAATAAATTAAAACAATCGTTGAGTAACAAAAATGTTTATTGCACTGACAAACCTTCCATTAGTGGATAGTGCCTTTTCTGATGTCGAATGTTGTAATTAGAATTTACTTTTGTCTATCAAAATATTATTAATTGGTTTTAGCGTTGGAAAATAGTGTAGGGTATGATTAGCTGGCTTCAAGCTGTATATTTGCTTAATGGAAGGCGAGATAAAAGCCTGCGCTATCGCACGTATCGGAGCGTAATTAGAGGGGCGAAGCCGCCGCAGCGAGCCTCTTCCTTTACATGCCACTTAAACCTACACTGCCTTCTCACACTTAACTCATTATATAAGGCGTCAAGATTTGCCGGGCCAATCGCAACGTATTGAGCTAAAAGTTTATTTCAAACGTGGTTAGAACAATTTTTTTTATGAAAACATTTAATTCAGATTCTTCTATGTACTATCTCTATAATTTTTGTGTGATTTGCCTCTGTGTTTTCCAATCCGTAGAATTTATTGTCTATTTGTAATAGAAGTTTTTCATACCGTTAGGTACCTACCTACGTAGATGTAACCTTTTAACTTTCTATTTTTCATAGAAGGAAAAACAGCAAAGCGTTCATATTTCCATGGCTATGAATTCAAGTTTCACATAATTCCATTACTGGGCAAAAGATCTAACTTTCATATTTATAGTAATTGAAATGACATCATAATTCGCGGGATTGTTGGTATACCCAGTGGTAGCAATCCAAGGCTAATGAGCAGGGGGTCGTGGGTTCGACCCCCACTGGGTCCGATATGTTTCTAATCAATTTAATATTTTTCTGAACATGTTGAATTCGCCTGCAAATCTGGTGTTAAACGGATGATAAGAATATCGAAATTCCATCCGGGTCACGAACCACAGACCACAGATGTAAAAGCCGTGAAGCTCCAGCTTCAGTCTGTGAATTATCGAATATCAAAAATAGGTTGACAGCATGTTTTGTATAGATCCGATATGTTTGCTTCTGTTTGGTTATTGTTTATGTTTATATGGTAGGTTATTTCAGGTTCCCTCAAGGAAGGTTTCAGGAGCCCCATGCCTGTCCGACCTCTTCTATCACATCTAGATTCTTAATCAGATTAGACCAGCTGTTCTATTTAAACACTAACACATGCTCAAGTCCCCCTAATAGGTACGCGATAGTGTTGCTTTTAGTGAAATTGCTTTATAAATATTCAAGAAAGCGAAAAAACTTAATAACACGGTATCGGCGGACGTTAATTGCAAATTGTTCGTGCATTAGCGTGGCTTGTCAAATTATTTTTATTTCAATTTACACTTGATGTATGTATATTGAAGACCATAGGGTATGGACATCAACAATTTCTTTACCTATGTAATATTATTTTATGAAAGAATACTTTTTTCGATCCCGTTGATAGATAAGAATAATAAAATTTTCAACATGTTTCTAATGTACTTATTTATAATTTTTCTGAAACATCTTGGACTTCGTCTGGTAATCTGGATAATAAATGGGTGATAGGAATATCGAAATTCCGGAAACCATCATAAGCCAGAATAGATCAACGTGTTAAGATGTCATATAAGGTATTTATCTACCATCAAGGGAGCTCCATGCTTGTCTCTACTCCTCTATGATAAAAAAAAAAACGAAAATATATGTATAAGTTTCCTTTGACGAAAGTACGCTGTACGAGGTTATTGTTACGTTATGCATAAGTTATTATATTTTGTAGTCAGGAGGTTCGTGGTTTTTATTGATGGTATGCTGTCAATGAGAAGGACCACCAAGCTCAATGGTCAAAAATGTTACGTAGCAAAGCTTTAAGCACAGGTTTTGCCGCCAATCCCGTGAAAAATTTTTATTTCGGTCGGGCATGACAAAAAACTACTTGTTCGTAAATAAAAGGAACAGTGAAATGGACACAGTGAGAATTCCAAGAGCGAAAAGGAATTTCACTACTTTTAGCAATCGACTGCATGTAAACATGCGTTTGAGTTTCCTGCAATTTATTGGGTTCGTTATATATAAATCTATTTTTTATACAGCATTTATACAATTAAGTATATAAGCCGGACATAAGAAATAAAAAAATCTTACCCATTAAACTAGATACTTCTAAATCACTGTTCTTAAGGCGTAAAGAGTGAGTAAGTAAAGAATCTTTAATATTAATAAATATTTTCTCGTGTTTTCATGCAGCCGATAAATATCTCTCATGCGTGCGAGTACCGCTCTGCGACTACAAACAACCAAACATTATGGCACCCAGAGCCCGCACGAGTTCCAACTATCAGAAATAATAAACATTTTATTTATAAATTAATCAATTTTCAAAATTGTATTATGTGACGCGCTTTGTAAAACAATCAGACGTTTAATGTTTCACGGTCTTACTGTCTTATACAAAACAATTGCACGTGCCAAACTATTACCCTGAATCTAAAGTAATCAATTCTTGATTGTCTATAGATTCAAGGTAATTACTAATTAATGTTTTTATGTATGTGTTAGGTACAGTTATACTATAAAATCCCTTTATATCACGAACCTTATTTATATAAAAACAAACTCAAATATTAAACACTTTTCAACGGTGTACTAATAACGGCAAATAATGTTATTCAATTAAATGTTTACTACTTATAACTTGATGGATGAATGCTTGTCACTTGACGTCACATATAATTAGTATTTTAAACTGTAGAACGTAAAGTATTAGTTAAATTTAAAGCATGGGATAAACGATTTCCGTGTCATTATTAGCCCGACCGTAACTATTACGTTTACCAAAGATTTGAACCCAAGACCACTGCACATAGCAGTTACTAGAGTACACTTTTAGGTATAGAGCCGCGGTCGGTTAATATGTTTAATATTAACGTAAAATGTTAGATTATACAGTTGTGTACAGTAGTTTAACATCACAAAATGTTTGCCGCTTCTGCGGAGTATAGTAAATGGAAGGAATGATTTGACACTTTCCAACAAATGTTTTAGGAAATGTCGGCGTTGGCTCTGTTATCCAACAGGCTAATTCAAACTCCCAGGCGCCTAATTGTCACGTTTTCACACAAAATTACAATTTAATTCTACACTTTCAATAATAACCCAACATAGTGTGATTGATATTTTTTTACCTTTTCCGCGGTGAAAGGAGGTAAAACACAGAATCTAAGTAATTCAGAAACCAAAGTTGAGAAAGAAATAAGTATTTACTTTCAATTTACTCATGTGAACGTAAAAATTATTATACGTAATGTGCATTACAAAGCGAAGTATTAAAGTTGTACTAATGATAAAACGTTCATTATCGCCCGAAACATTGAATCTCAGAAGGGTTGAAATATATCATGCTCACAGAAATCCTTAAGCCTGAAATCCCGTTTTCCCTCGTGGGGACATACATATACATTGTTTTTATTTACAGGTAAGTATGATCAGACTTCTGTGCCCTGCCCGACCGAAACAATTTATTTTTTCTCCCGGTATTCGAAACGAGCACCTCTCGCGCCTGACGCAATGATAGGCAACACGTTTAACCATTTAGCTACATATAAGTAATCGTTTTTTTTACCTACTCAGGAATAATTAGACTTCTTGACTTTGCCAACACGACACTTTTACATATTCCTCTCCATTACTTGTGCTTAACGCAATGCGCATTGTTTTTAATAATTTTACCGTGGATTTTAATAGGGTAATTGATTTAAAAATATATTTATATAAACTACTTATAGTTTAGGATAATTTATTAAATTCCAATGTTTAATCGAGCAAGAACAATCGTAAAAGAGATCTAAACTTTTTTAAATTTCGCGATAACGGATAACTAAATCAACAGAAGTGACGTGTTAATTTTAAAGCTGTAACTGTTATTAAGTGTGAGTGGATCTTTTAGTTTTTTCCTGTTATTGAGTGGAGTGTCAATTATTTCATCACTGGTTCTATCAAGCCGCCTGAGACCCGACATCAAACGTCAGCGTTGGAAACACGATTGTTTTTTGTTATATTAAGAATTATGAGTGGTTAGTTTGTATTGTTTCTTTCGGTACATACAGTTAGAATACTTTAAGAGTTTTACAAAGTCTCAGTTTTACATTTAATCGATATTAATTGTCATGAGTACTTTAATTTTCTTTATAACTTTAGTGCTGTCTGCGTTGACATTTTGCAATTTATACATAATTGAAACTGCATTACAACACACAATATTAGAAATGGAACACTGTTCGCTTTTAGATAATATAAAACAATCATTTGGAAGGCTCAAAGAGCGGCGCGAGTTCAACGCAATATAATAGTTTTGACTCTGTCATGAGCGGAGGCGTTTTAAACACAAGAGCACTGTAGGAGATTACATAACTTATTAATTCGTTTGTTTATTAAAACCGGTAGTCTATATTCATAATACTGGTATAAATATCCGACATATTTATAAACATTTTTAATTGAGAAATGAAATTTATGAGATAATAGCGTAATGTCAAGTCTAAAGATTAAGTTAACAGATTTAGTCGTTTGTTTTTTCTATTACATAGATAATAGTCTTAATAACTCTAAATTACAGATAGCTTTAGGTGTTTAAGTACTTAAAAATGACATCAGCTCTTTTATATTTTCTGGAAGGTTATTTTACCTCGCCCAAACCAAAGCGCTCTTAGGTTGATAGATTGTCCTAGAAGATCCGTTGAAACCTATTAAAGATTTACCGTTTCATTCTTTGAATTGGGCCATACCCCGGCTCGCGCCTCGTCATCGCGCGGCGCCTTTCAATTCACATCTCAAACGTTTGGATACTCCCCCACAATGGACCGAGTACAAAGAGATACTGCGCTTGCCGCCTCGTTATGTAAAATCGACCAAACAATACATCGCTATCGCTTTCGGTAAGAATCAATCGAATCAAATTAACAATGGAGGTCAAAAACAAGATTGACATCTGTTGTATCCTGACCTCTAGGCGTTCGAGTGAACCTTTATTCCGCAGCTCAGTCATGCTGGTCGTAGTTTGAGTACATAATAAAATGCGCGGTGAGGCTGCGTAGGGAATGGCAGCCATGTTAGTTAAACAAAGGTGCTATCATCGCTTGTCTGGTAGGGGACTTTGAAGCTATTGTTCCTATGTCATTATTGCGTGTACGGATTAATTTAATTATGATGTATTATATTATTGTTATAAGTAATATCTTTGCCGGTGGTATGCGTTACGCAAGAGGTTTGAATCCCGGGTAAGCATGAGAATAAGTTGCGGTCTAATCCATTACCCTTTTGAATATAATTGATTAGAAAAACGGACACATACATGTGTCAGCCCTGTGTTCGACAAAGATATGTAAGATAGACTTAAAGATCACACATGAGAAATATTACTAAAAATTATGTACATATTTTTTTATAATAATACGGAAGAAATTAAAAACGTTTCTAGGTTCCAATTATTAATGTAAATTACAGCCACTCCATGCTTTCTTTGTTCTAATTTGAGAGGTGGTGTAAAGGCATTTGATACAAAGGCTTGTTGGTGCGAGTACGTGTGTGTTAGGAAACACATACTTTGCATTTTTCCCACCCCCCCAGAGACTCGGAGGAGGCAGGCGGTAGACTAACAATAGATCTACGTTTAGTGCGAATTTAATATTTGTTCACAATGTGACGTTACAAAGTTAGGATTTTTATATTTATGTTGAAATTTGGTAATTGATTATCCTTTAAAATGTGCTCTCGTTCTGATAATGCTCCTAACAGAAATAGACTAAGTATTGTCTTTAGTTTATGAGAGTAGTCCACATTTAAATAAAAATGTTAATAGTTTAAAACGCAAGATGTTTTAGTTAAAGCATTAGGGATACTCCATTCTTAGTCTCCTTGTGACCACGGCTGCTGCACACCATCCCAAACGTCGGGCTGTAGTTAAAATAATTACATAATTAAATAAGTTTAACTAATAATATTCTCGGCTTAAACCGTGGAAAGTGTTTTATTTAGAAAAAAAAATAAAAATCAATAAATCGTGTAAATATGTATCTAATGAGTATTGGTAAGGTTGTATGGAAGATTTAAGTGACATGCTTTTTAGAATGGTAAGATTAACGTAGACTTCCAGAGTATATTTTTCGTATGTACATGTATTAAATCTACGCAAAGTCGACGTAGTCAACGATAAAAGTAGTATTTCGTAGCACCTCTACGGAGGCCTGTATTCTCGTGTAAACAAAACAAAAATATTCACCCTCAAGTGGGGTTAGGGGTATGTAAAACGTCGTAGCACATAGCTAATAAACATTACCGCACAAACAGCGCGCCTGAGGCGGGCGTTCCCGCCAAATTTGCATACAGCCTTTACACGTGCCACAGACTACATTTAGCTCAAACCAAGGTGTAATAATAATCAACGTGCTCTATATTTATAATGTCATCGTAAGATTTCGTCTTTAAATATACTACAATGTTAAAGTGCACTAATTTCTTTGTTTGAGGGTAACACGTAACGAAAAAGATTTAAATAAATATTCTTATATAAATTTAATTTTACAATAATTGTCAATGTAGGAATGCTATAAAAGTACATATTTGACATCTCTTGAGAGTTTAAAAGCAAAAAAGATTGAATAACGGAACTCACGGAAGAAATATGTGCAAACTACATGCATACATTTAAATAAAACAATTTTAACGGTTTAAAACGAAAAATGTATGTGTCCCTCCATTAGTTTACATTTCGTGTTTCAAACGGTTAAGTGTACTTACTATCGTGTGTACTTCATGCATACAACGAATGAATGTACAAAGAACACTAAGCCTAGTGTTTTATATAATTGCAAAAGAAGAAAGTAATTGTGCAATTTTTTCGTTTTAAAGTTATATTTGTTAAATCAATGAGTTTTTCACACTTTCCTAGTCTGTGCCCGAGCAACACTTGGACGCTAACCTAATACGACGTACGTCAGTTACTCATAGTTACGTGCTGGGAAACTGCTCTGCAAGGGTTACAGTTGATTTTCAGCTAGTTGTGGAAATTAGAGCACGTGTGAAGAGAACACTGAATTCTGCACAAATTCGGCGCAAATTATGCAAAAACTATCTTAGCTTAGCGAATATTGCCAGGAAACTAAGATGGAAATAAAAGTACCGCCTCGTCGGTTGGTAGGATGATTCAGATTACCAACGGTGTTGGGTTCGATTTCTAGTTTGGGTAAAATTTTATTCTGGCGTTTCAAAATAAAATTCTAGTATTAGTCTATGTTTGGGAATAAAAACAAACAATATTTTCTTTTAAGTATAACAAGTAAGAACGAGGTTGTAAGCAAATATAAATTCACGCGGACAAAGTCGCGGGCACAGTCAGCAATAATAATACGAACCAAAGAGCAGTTTGTTTTATCTCTTTTAACCATACGTTTATTGTGAGGCTTGAAAAACAAACTGAGGCATCACGTCATTACGGGTCAAGCCGAAGCTCTTTAAGAGAATGTTAAAGCAAACACGAAGACAGACAAACACAATGAAACAAATATTAGGAGTTGAAATGAACCTTGCACTTGAAGGCCCGAGTGGTTTGTGAGTCTTGGGAACGCTTCAATACGAGAAACACATTCCACCTACATAACGTAAAATTTGGGTTATATCTTGTTATAAATATACGTACATATTTATATATTCTTATAACCATAACAGGTAGGAGGTAAATACAATACCTGCCTAATATTCTGATTTAATTAGACGGGCTCGTTGGTGGAAATGGTGCAATGGACTTTGTCTTGAAATCTGGGTATTTAATGGTGTGTATATCGAAATTCTGTTTAAGTCACGAACCACCGTTTACAGGTGAGAGGACCGTCAAGTTATCACGGCGTTTGTTTGTGGATTTCCGTATATATAAAGCCAAAATTGGTGATAGGTTATATGTCTGTAATCTATCTACCATCTAGTGAACTTTGTGCTAGTCTATCCTTGTCTCTCACAAAAAAAGTATTTTCACTCACTTAAGGAGGGAGAAAGATAAATATATTTAAGTGTGTAACGTTTTTAAACAATTTGCATTACTAAAAATTTAAAATAGTTTTTTTTTATTTATTAAGTAGCAGTGACGAAAATTCTCTAATATGGGTAATAGAAGTAGTAAAACATTACTATAAGTGCAAAGTTTGTAGTTTGAAAAAAAACGATTATTATCTCATCATCTTGCGAAGTTCAAATGACCATTGTCGCCGGGCCACGACACATATACGGTCATAGTAAAAGAAACGATTAAACTAAAAAGGAATCTTACATTAGGTTATAAATAATAACGTATATGTTTCCGGATTGTAGGTAGACAACAACGTTTTGTATTATGTATATGTATTTTTCATAGCATGTATGTGCGTAGTGTATGTCGCGACGTTTTGACACAACGAGAGTTGAAGAGGCACGTAACATAGATAAGACGCTTCTAACCCTTTAAGGCGTGATTTACTTGTACATTAACCTTGCTGTAAGTATCTAAAACGTGAAAGCGTCGTTAAAACTACAATACTAATACTGTTTGTACTTTACTTTTTAAATCTTTATTTAATGGGCATCAACTTTACTAGGTTATGTCGCCTTAGAATTAACACACATGGAAATTTCAATAAATCAGTTTAACGGTTTAAAACGTGATATATTAGTTAAACTTATTTGAAAATTATTTTTAACTTAGGCCTGACGTTTAGGATGCATTGCAGCAGCCGTGGTCACGGGGAGAAACGTCGGGATTTTACTTTTTTCGAAAACTTTGATAACACTAAAACTACCTACATACTTCGGAATTATAAAATAAGTTTAGTTATATCCTAGCTTCAGAAAGATATAAGATTAAGATAACTACCATTCAATACTCCGAACACTAAAATATTTACTTATCAACTCCTTATATGACGAATTTCGACACATTCAGACAACACATGCGTCACACCATCAACGACCAAAATACACCGTTAAAAACACCTTTATTTTCACAAATAAATCAAATCAAAAATGTAATAATACATGTAATTTAACATCGTTACTAAATTTGAGGTATCGTTTTGAATAATCTTAGGCTACACTAGTCTCTTTACCCTGTACATACACTTAGCTAGGTATCGTCTGTCGTATGTTTGCATTGTATATAAGATGTAACCCGAAACGGCTCCTGCATTGTTGTTAATGCTCTTGTACGCACTTCGAGATGACACACTGATCTCACGAGATTCCGAACGTCCAAAGGATAAACTAAGATTTATCATTACGTCGGATTGGGGAATTTCATTTTCCATTAAATAAACTTCATGCTTGTCTGTCTTCATTCGTCATAAAAACTTTGTATCGATAAAGTTAATATATCTAAATTAAATACTATCTATAGTTTACGCAAGTAGTACACATTTAAATAAAACACTTTAACGGTTTCAAACGCGATATATTAGTTAAACTTGAAAATTATTTTTAACTTCGGCCCGACGTTTCGGATGCTTTGTGCAGCCTTGGTCATGGGAAGTCTCCCCGTGACCACGGTTTAGGTGTTTCATTTAAATATCTATATTAATAAAAAAATTGGGAAGCATGTTAAATCAAAAAATATACTTGAATAGGTAATAATATATTTTTATCATATCAACATCGTCAATATCTAATCTGTTATATCAAGCCAAAATTTAATTATTTATCAGAGTTGGTATACCTCGCAAAGGATATCAAAATAAAATAAATATGGAGTCTTCATATATAGAGAAAAGAAAAAAACGAATAATCCATACGAAGGAACAGTTGCTATAATTATTTGTTTTACATCCTTGTGATTCGTGTGTCCGACAAAGGACAGAAGAAGTTTCGTCTCCCCGGCTCCGTGCGTATTTATTTACGCTTGTACCACGATGTGTTTCTAATGAGCCCCCTGTCCATATAGCGCTGTTATACCAACTACCAGTCTTTGTGCCTCAGACAAATCCGTAATTACGATAATGCCGCAATCAACAAATATTTGAGCCAAACTTTCGTCCATTAATGAGCTACCGATATCTTTCAAGTTTTTTGAACTCTGTTTACGCAACGTGTCTTCGATAAATTAATGCGCTTGCGCTGTTTGTTGTTCGGTACCCGCTATTTCACTAACAATAATATCGATGGGAAAGTAAATATACAAAAAATAATATTTTAAAACTCCGAATTCCATGTAATGTCTTCTATCGGTTGTATTATTTTTATGTGACGACATATTTTGAGTGCGGTTGGCCAAACACGGAATTTCCTTTGTAATTTTCGTTTTTGTGCGCGTGTCAATATTTGCTAGCAAAATGATAACTGGTTTTAGAATTCCGAAATTCGTACGAATGTAAATTCTATAACTACGTTCATAATTAAATTATACGGTTATTATTGTATATATTTGTTTATTTGGCCGGATAATTTAACTAATACATATCTACGAATTATATATTCTCATGTTTTATAAAAAGTTAGGAATTTATATTTGCAAATATATACCTATGCGTAAGTAGTGAATCTTCTCGGTTGTTAACATTATAAAGGTAATTTAGATAAAATAACTACTAAGGTCTTTAAGTAACTTCTTTCGTAAGCAACAACAACCTTTATGTCAAAGTTATATATTTAGACATCGACCAAAATTGCCTTTAATTCAAATGTATAACCATCTCTTACTTTATAATAAGTTTTTTTTCGATTAAGCTCTAATTATGTATTCAGTTGGTAAGCCTCTTTGAAATAAAATAAATAGACATAAAAGTTGTAACTTGTAAAAATTATACTTACAACTAATAAAAGGTTTTCATTTTTATGACACTTTTGTTGTTTTAAGGAAATGAAATTGACTTGGTCATGGTAAGTTTCCTATGTCTATATAAGTAGAATTAATTTGCAACAATTCTTAACACTTTAACTATTTATAAAACACTATGATGGTATCGTGAGACAGTTACACGCTGAATGTACTAAATGCACCAGTCATCGTCGTTTGTGCCTGTCAAAATAATCTCAGAAGGACATTCCCAAGTTTGCCCCATTGTCACTGGTACTGTGTCAACACTGCTGCTTCCACGAAGGGTTCTCTTACAAAACTTCTCGCCACAAAGCGCCAACTGTTGATATTGGGATCAATTTTGTGAGATTTAATATGTTTATAAAGGCACGTACTTGACAAAAATGTCCATCTTGATTTGGTAGTTGAATTTTTCGATCTAAAACATTCGCTTCTCTGGTGTATGTATTTTATGTAAACTGGTTCTTAACTATACTACTATAGTCTATACTATACTTATGACAAAGCTGAAGAGGTTGTTTAGCCCTAATCTCAGGTACGGGATCTAATTAAAAAAATCTTAGATTTAAATTAAATTCCTTGAATTATTCTTCTAACTAAATATAGTTATAGTATTAATTGAAGAAGACTTTAGGCTATTTACTCTGAGGTTCCAATGCGTGCGCTCCGAAAAAGAAACCCAAGGTTTGTGGAATTTCCTCTTGAAAACGGGGATAATTATTTATACTTTGCATGAGAAGGTCTCCCGTTGCAGTTTTGCTGTCCGGAAAAATAACAATTCAACGCGGACACGGCTAGTTATAAATAAGAGGTAGTTTAATTAAAACCAATTTCTCTAAATGTACGTTATAAGAGTTCTCGCTTATCATTGACATTAGTAACAAATATTGTGACCACGATATCTTAAAAGATTAAACGCGATACCACGCGAAACGAAAATAAATTCTCGTCGCGTTTAACAATCGACTGATCCCGGAACGAAACATCGGAGCGGAGAGAAATCGCACCACTATTCCCATAATGTTGAATTGAAATAAAATGTCAATTTGTGTGTGCTTCAGTGAGGGCATTGCGAGTCGGTCGCGTGTGCACATTTAATTGTGGGCCGGAGGAAACAGATGCTGATTATTGGGGCCGGGGGCGAACGTCCAATTTGTCCGGGCGCCTTGTTTGAATAAGGCAGCGTCGCTACAATGACGCATGATTGGTTGAGACGCGTTGGTATTGTGGTATGAGTCCCGGGATTAAGTTTATAGGACCTGGGTTCGAAGCTCCATTTGTACACCGACATATTATTTCGGCGTACATTTTTTGTTCTGTTAAAGAATACGTCTTAGTCCTAAAAGATCAGCGACACGTGTTACCAACGTCGGCTCAGTCTTATTTGTCCTTATTTGGCTGCCTCTAAGATCGGAGAGAAGTGAATTTCGGTAGGTATATGACTGATGTTTTGATATTTAGTTAGATTCTAAAAGGTTCTAATAAAGTATAAATTAAATAACAAGTAATTACAATAGAATTCATAGACCTCTCTTAAAATGATCTTAACTTCACCTTTTTCATCTGTTGATAGTCGTTCGTGACTTGGGCGGAATCTCGATTACTACCACCCTTTTAATGTTCAGAATTCCAGACGTAGTCCAACATGTTTCAAAAAATTTATAAGTTGATTTGAAATATGTTTGCTTATTAGCCATTCATTGCTACTCGTACTATTAAACCAACGGGCCTGTCAAATAAGTGTAGGCTATGGATTATAAAAAAAAATCTAATTCTACCCCTAGTCCGGGGTACGAATCTTGAGAAAACGTCATATATACTAGCACATCAACTTGTTTTCAAATAATACCTATTAAACAGTCACAGTAATGCGCCAAAAGAAATATAAATCCCTATCACGTAACCTAAAACTAAGTAAACATAAATGTCTTGATTACAGCTTCAAGTGTTTATCAACAACAGAAGACCACCAACAGCACTTACATGAATGATTCTTTATGTTATTTTGTTAAACGAGTACGTTTTTTAATACGAAACGAATCCGTTTTTGAGTGGAGTTGCGTTGGTGTTTATTTGTTTAAGACATTGTCAATCGGAGCCCACGCGAGTATTGTAATTGATATTTTGATGTAATCACTTAATACAAACATTTGTATAGCGTATAAGAATTCTTATAGGTTTCAGACGTTTCAAAACACAGGAAAGTAATAATATAAGAGAGTATGTTAAATATTTTAGACCGCCTCTGTAGCTATATCTGTAACGTGTTTCATTGCATTTAGCGCGTGAGGTCCAGGATTTGAATTCCGTGGAAATAATAGATTATTTCGGTCTGCCAGGGCACAGAAGTCTGGTCTACTTGCCTGTTTATAAAACCGATCAGTGAAACTAATACAGTAATGTGTTCGCCCGGACTGAAATATTAACCAATAAAGTAAATTTCTACGTTAGAAACTCGACCCATGCTTAAATAAAATGATGATGATGATTTTATATAAATATTACATAAATTATATTTGTAAACTTTAATTAGATTCTAGGCCTTATTTTTATACTTTCTATATTTAATGCTGCTACCAACAAAATTTATTGATGCTCTACAGCTTTCCACACAAAAAATATTTTTTATAAAAATTAAATAGAATTTGATATCAATATTGCCGTATTTTTTATTATTTTCATACTTTGTATACCAAGTTCAACGCGACTTTAAGTTTGCAGCGTAAGTAGATAAAATACATTGAAGTAGGACGCACCTCGTACAAACACCACAGGAATGGTTTACATAAATAAAAACCTATGAACTGGCTTATAAATAAAAATGGGGCCTTATCGCTGAACAGCGATTACTTCCAGCCAACCAAATGTGAAAGGAAAACAAAAAAGAAAGGACCATGGGTAGATGGTGTTAGAGAAATATGTGGAAAAGTCAGGCAATTAAGAACTGGTAAGTTACAATATGAAATCTAAGGTACGATAAGATTTACATTGAAAAAATTCACAACTCAGACAAGTTTTCAAACTGAGGTTTCGTTCGATGAGGATCCCCGGATATAAGGTAAATGAAATTAAATTTCCTGTCCTCGTTTCCAGCTGCCCCATAGATCACATTCTATTCCCTGAAGAGTTCTGAAGTGCGAATCTGCGGGCGGTCTCCACTCCATCGCACTTCAGTCGTGTTTGTTTTGTTGGTGTTTGAACTAGAACCATATACCCGACAAACTTACGCGAATATAGCCCTTAAGTTCATTACTCCAATGGCTATAATACAGCCCTAATTGGCATAACATGGTTTCTTGAAACCACCCTTTGTTTGCTCGAGTGTTGACCGGTTTATTGCGCTATCACGCCTCTAATGTTCTCTTTGATAGGTATTAAGTTACTCTTAAGTACTTTATAGCTATCGCCAAGTTATTTCTGGGATATTGCGAGTCTGCTGGGAAAACGAGTCTAACTTTATTCGTAACCTCATTCTTCGCTTTCTTTGTGATAGAGGATGACACATTAGCATTTAATACATGAGAATTTTACGACATATTTTGGCTTTAACAATTTAAATGCTCGACTTAAAACAAAAATAACGTACCTAGGTGTTATTCATATGTGAAACATAAAACAATATAAACTATTTATTACTAAATGAACTATTTATGTTTTCGATTGCATTGTGATAATTTTTTATTCATATTGAAAGTGGGTCTCTATTTTTTCAGATCCTTAGTTTTTAAATGTTTCGATAGAAACAGAAGTCCTCTTTTTGGATAAAATATCTTTGACAGCCTGCTTTCGTCGACTCGTCAGAGTTCATACATTTCGTGATATTGTAGATTAATTTGGCATAGCATTCGAAGTAGTTCGGTTACCCCTTCCCCTTTCTTGCAATTCAGAATTCAAAAAGAAACATTCCGTTAGAAAACAATCGTCAATAATCAAGTCGATGATTTGTTATAAAAATAGCGAGGCGTCTCCCGCGGCGCCATTCAGAATGCTCGCCGACTCCACGCATTAACACCGATTACGCCGCGCCCTTTGTGCAAACGCACTCCAAAATACACTTTCCTTTTTACTGTTTATTGTTAACGTTTGTTTCGGCGTGCAAACCGTTCGACAATGCGCGCTATCCGCACCGATGGACGCTTTCAAGAGGCGAAAAAGCCGTAATTTGCTTCATTCACTCATTGTTGCCGCTAAAAGTCGCCTTTTGTCGTCACTTGGAATTGGAAGCGTTTAGATTCGGAGGCAATTCGAGGACCCCGGTCACTCTCACCTCAATGCTGGCCTAATGGACCCTTTCAGAGCACACGATTTTGTTTGATGTCTACAAGTATATAGCGACGATTATCTAAGGTTCTATTAACCATTTATTCCACTGCTCTAGAACATTTGATAAGGTTGACATTTAAGGTTTGCCTTGAAGCTCTAATGAAGTGACAAATACAGCTTACCTTTTTTTTTAACTGATGGTGTGAATACGTAATACGTTAGGCAATCGTGAGGTAGGGAGTGTGGTAAACTGTACTACATCTCCTTGAAGACAAAGTCGAACAGAACCACTGAACCCACCACGAGCCCGCTACGGCTAGGAACACGTTTGTATGACTCCAAAACTTCCAGCACTTATGCCCATTTGAGACAAGATGACAAGAATTGAACTTGATCCCCGTCTCGCCGCTCGCAGTGTGTCATTTGACTCACTTATCGTACTCTTACAGCCATCTTCTTCTGTAGCATCCTGGCTTTCCAAACATCCTCTCCACGAAGCATGCGTTAAACAACACTGGTTATACAGCACTTTTGTTAGTCTCAAAACGCAGCATAAAAGATAAAAAACGTTGGCAACCTAGAACAATATAACAAACTCTTTGATAACAAAGAAAAAAAAGACTGGATAATTATTCTGTTGATGTTAATGTCTGGAAAATTATCCGACGCATGTATGTTTCAACGTAATGACGAACACAAAAATATTATTTTGTGTACATTTATCGATTTACACAATAGCTATTACAAAGCGTTTTGACTTTTCAATATCCTCTTTCCCAAATGAAAAAATTCACATGTTCCATTCTTACGCATTTGTATGGCATGTTTTGTTGAAGTGAATGTTATCAAGTAATCGGCGAAACAATGGCGCTTAGTGATAATCCGTAAACCACAAACAGGTTGAAGGAAAGAGTGCGTCAACTTCCTGACTATTATGCTCCGAGCCCGGATTAGCAGATAAAATCGGTGAACCCAAAATGTTTAAAACCTTTGCAACCAATATAGATTTCTCACCTTAGATAATAAATAAAAACTAAATATCTAATTATTAGAGTTGGAAATTGTAGAAAATGTGAATGCAGTCATAAGAATTTTCCGCCTCAGTGAAAGAATATAGTGTCCGTATCAATACTTTGTAAGCAGAGCCTATTTGTCATAGCATTGTCTTTCGGACTGTTCGACCGACGTGAGCGAAAAGAGCTTCTCGACGTTTCGCTATCCGGACGGCATCATCATGAGATGTTAACTCCTCGATTACTCGAAGAATTTAATTATATCTTAAATCCGAACGGCCCGAAAGACAATGATATGCTGAACGATGGCCGTAAAAGCCTTACACAATTTATTAAAGTCTATTTGGTTAAAATGTTTATTCCTTTTTCGATTTGTTTTGTGTTATTATATGTTAACCAGGATAACGCAGTCAGCGCGGTTAAAACATAATTATGCGACTGTTGGGTACATTTATATGTCTCACACTTTCAGTATGTACCGATTAATATAGGTAATATAATACCTAATTATTGTATTCGCGATCTGGAAAAGGTGTGTTTGAACAAATTTTGATCAACACAAAAACTGTTCTCGTGAGACAGTCTTAAAAAATATGCATCATTTGTCACAGATATTTTTTTAGATTATATAAAGATTTACAATTTCTTTCATACATATTTTTTGGATGTCTCGAACGATTTTCGTAGTGCAGGCCCGTTTTCCCGTTTTATTCACATTTCCCATTATTGCATCGCTCCTAATAGACGCAGCCTGATGTTTTATAGCTTAAAACCTCCCTCGATAAATATTCTAACCAAGACAAAAATATATATTTTTTAATTCGAACCAATAGTTCTTGAGATAAATGCGTTCAAAGAAAATAACATTCATCTTCATCAAACAAACAAACTTATCAGCTTAAAATATGATAAGTAACTAAACTAAATTGTATAAAAATCTCTTGCAAAGGCATAGCAACTAATAAATTTAATAACATATTTTAACGCCAAAGAAAATTTAAAGAGAAAAATTAGATGGGTGTATCTATATATTTTCTAAAAATTCTACGCTTTCAAGCAGTTTGTGTTATTTTGAAAAACCTACCTAAAAATAATGCCGACTTAACGATTCACACGCAGATATAGCAGTCATTAAGAATTGCAGGAAAAAACAAATAAGCTTATATCGAGTCTTGGATGGTGATTCATTTGTAAATCAGTTCTTTAAAACGTGGGAACGATACCTTGTACTGATAATGACCAGATTATAAGGAATAAGGAATCGATTAGACCTTTTTTAATCAGGATAATGTAAGAATTAGCCTAAAACTACTAAATTAGTAACTCATTACTTGTATGTAGAAGGAACATTTTTTCTATCGCTCCACTAATCGATGCCAAGTCAAACCCCAGTTATAATATCATGTAAGAAATTGTCATTTTTATGGTAAATGTAAGTGTAAAATAGATTCAACTTAAGTTTAATTTTGAAAACACTTTTTAAATGTTAACATTGAAATCTACTTACAATTAAAAATAACATTTCGAAGCCAGGACCTATGGCAGTTAATGCAAACTTGACCAACGCGGTTAACCATTGTGCTACCAAGGCGAATATTAAGGGGCGTAGTAATTATTGAAGAGGCACAGTAGGTATTTAGTGTATAATAATTAAGTATACTGAATCTCAAAGTAACTTAATAATTTTAAATAAAGGTGTTAGCTATCTATGGGCACATACAATTACTTCGTACTGAAAACCGCAGAAAGAAAACTAACAATAAATTCATAGTAACAACAAATAATTTGTCACCAATTAAAAATAAATAATTTGTTCCTGGTAGGCGCCTCATTGTGTTTTCGTTTATTAATACTGACATATAATTCTCGTTAAGATATATTCTTAATTGGTTTTAATATAGATTGTATTCTAAAAACTGGTTCGGACACCGCAAAAAGGTAATTTAAAATCGTTAGCGTGTACAGATAGAATGATTGTTGAAAAAATATTTTACAAATATGTCCATTACATATTATCATGAATGAAGAGAAACGGTCGTTATTAACGACTTCTTTTTTAACGCTATCTTCAATTACGTAAGCTTGTTTCGTTACTTGAATATCG
The DNA here is from genome assembly GCA_963661955.1 of Leptosia nina. Taxonomy (NCBI): domain Eukaryota; kingdom Metazoa; phylum Arthropoda; class Insecta; order Lepidoptera; family Pieridae; genus Leptosia; species Leptosia nina. The sequence goes on from CAVLEF010000003.1 coordinate 4,956,236, forward strand.
AGTTCAAAATTGTGTGAAGAATGTTAGAATCTAAATTGTCGTTTATAATATTAATTAATAGTTATTAGTGATATTGTGTAAAATGTTTTAAAATCTGTTTTAGACAGAAGTCACGATCTAAATGGAGAAAAGAGAGTTACTATAAAATCAATTCAAAGTATACTCAGGTGGGTTTATAGAATAAACTATTTATGGAGATAAAAGATCTCTAATATAGAGATGATCACAGTTTTGATGGTTAAAAACCGTCGATAAACTCATTATAACGCCGTTCTCTGAACGATTACGAAAAAACTGTTTTATTTAAACTATAGGGAATCGTTTAGTTAGTCCATAATCCATATTATAGTTTATGTTAAGTATCTACTATTTAACAAGCCTAATGCCTCTTAGTCACAAAATAATAAATAAATACGTACTGGCTGTATATACTTTCATGAAACACACAATGAAGAAAATGTTTTATTTATAATTCGTCCTCCACTTCCAGTCCGTATACCTAACCGTGTATAACGAAAAAATCCTTCGACCTTTGAATTCTCTAAATGAGTCGGTAAAGTACTTTATTATTTATAAGCGATTTGATGAATCAGATTTATTGCCTAAAGTTTAATTTATTGTTATATTGACTTACTACATGACACTCAGAACAGGTACCTACTACTAGTTCGAATTAAACTCTAAGACTTGTATTAGGAGTTACTTTAAAACCTAACTACCTAAGTAATAAAGACGTAAGAGTCTCAAATAACTATTATAAACGGGGTGTAAAATCAAAACAGCTATTTTTATACTTCTATTTATTTTATAGACTTGTAGTGGGTAATTTTACTTATATCATATTTCTAGTAACAACATAAGTTTTACGTTAGATATAACAATGATAACCTGCATTTATTATATACAAAAATATTACATACCTAATACGTGATTATGATTCTATTTCGAACTACTATTTACAATAGCTTGGTCGTTTTCAGACTTCGATTAAATGTTATAGAACCGAGAGAGACCTAAATATCATTATGGTAAAAGCGTCTTTAAGCTGAAATGTACAATAATCTACAATACAATATAACTACACCTTGCATTATGTACAGAGATAATCGTAGGATCAATAGGAGAAAATAAAAAAATAAGAAATCAGAAAGGGACAACTGCGAATTACATAATAATAGAACACTATTCACATTTTGTACATTCCAATAAATTCTACACTACATTACGAGATATTACTTGTGTGATTAAGTATCAGGTGGGCGCTGTTGATCAGGACTAGGCGGGGCTGACGATGCTCCCGAAGCTGTATGTCTCCTCAGTTGCTGCAACAAAGCTGGATCCAGCGCTGGCCACCAGCCACCGAGTAGCGGATAGTGCGCTGTCGGCGCTAACGGCGTTCGCGATTCGTCTTCCCCCGATTTCACATCCTCTTGATCACTGGCTACCACATCGATATCTTCTTCCACTTCCTCCTCGCAACTGCTGTCGCGTCGGGCACGTTTATCCGGCGCGTCATCTGGAGCCAACAATGAAGCTACGTCGAATTGCCTCTTCCGAGTAGGGACACCCGCCGGCACACGTCCTCCACCCCAAAACGGTAACGGTAAAGCAGTCGGAGGAGGAGATTGCGGCGGCGGAGACGGGGAATCTTCTCCATCGTCGTCTACAGCCAATCCCATATGCTTTCGAACCTTCCGCTGAGCTTTGCGCCTCCGGAAGTCTCCTTTCCTAAAGTCCTCGATATTCGCAGGGTGTATCGCCCAATAATGGCCCTTGCCATTGGCGGATCTCCCCGCCTTCACGAAGCAGTCGTTCAGTGACAAATTGTGTCGTATCGAATTCCTCCACCCGGGGCCGCGTGACCGAAAATATGGATAGTTGTCGAGGATATGCTGGTAAATATCGGATAGGACAAGTTTCCTATCTGGGGAGCTCAGAATCGCCATCGCGATGAGTCCGATGTAACTGTGCTGAGGTTTCGGTTCTTCTGGCTGCAAGGCTCGCTGCTGCAGGAGAGACATGGATAGAGCGAGCCGCGGTCCGTAGGGCCCGTAGCACGGCGCGACGGAAGGCGGATAGAGTCGTAAGCGTTCAGCAACGGCATAGTTGTAGAGTTGGAGACGGTAGTGGTCGATCGCGGCGGCGGTGACGGCGGGCGCGTTCTTGCCGAGCGGCCACGGGCCTCCTTCGGCTCCGCTGCACATGTTGCGGCGGTAGTCGATGCACGAATGCTGGTTGCGGCTGATCAAGCCGGCCGACGTTCACTGCGGAGGGAGGCGAGGGGCGGCCGACGATCTGGCATCGGCCAATCAGCGCGCGCTCGGTCTTTGTATACGTGTTTTTGTTTAGCGACGCCCCACTCTGGCGGCTTTGCAACTCCACGCACCCTGCCTTGAGTCCACCGGTACTGAGTGCAAAGTAAATACCGCTGACATATATGTCAGAAGTTAGAATAATTAAGTATAATGATTTGGTTATTCGACATCGATTAATATCTCACCTGTTAATATATGTACAGTGTAAACTCTATATAGCGACACTGAAGGGACTGTGCATTTTATGGCGTTATAGAGAGTTGTCGTTAAATGGAGAGAAGAAACATCAGAATTAGAAAAAGAAAAAGTTTATTTCTGACTATTGTTAATAGTTATGTGCATAGAAAGAATGTTATTTGAACGCTCTCTCCCGTTTCTATTGCGCGTATCAGTAAAACTTTTTCGTCAATACACAGTGATTTTCTTTTAGTAGCCATGTTTACAGTTTGCAAGTTTGTGAGCAACTAAGAATATGATAAGGTATAGATAATCCATGACTCCTAGTCATGGTCAATAACAGTCTACACGTGCAAGCAATCCCAATTTGTAAACAAAAGAATGAATTTCTTAGAAAGTTCGGTATGCATGATGCCGACAGTCGAGTTTATTGCGGGCTAGGATAATAAAGCGACAATAGATCGTACACAGCTGCGCAGTTTTTACTAATTTTAGCAACTTAATTGTTGTCGTTATTGAGAGTGGGTGTAATGCTATATAGAGTGAAACATTGTATGAAAAACAAACTAAACCAACCAAAGCCAATTGATTTCGACGCTTAAGAGAGTTTGTCGTTAAATAGAGTGACGTTACATGGAGTTTACACTGTATATTTAACGAATATTACATATTTTGAGTATCTATTATTAATTTATTACAGATAATAGATACTCAAAATATGTAATATCAATTCAAAAATGTGTTTTCATACCTCACTACCGTTTAAATAAAAAATCGATAATAATCATTTTTACTCCCATTTACTACATACCATCTAATGCAATTAATAGTTACTAAAAACAATATGAATTGAAGGGCGGGTAACTTTTTTGCGAACCGTACTTCAAACCGTTACAAATGACAACTTCGTACCCGAGTACTTCCCTGTTATTTCGAAGATATCACAACAAGCAATAACACATTACTTCTCAGGAGGTGCGAGAGAGAGATGAACATATAAAAATACTCTTCATCGTATTAGAGGAAAAAGGAAGGAAGAGTGTGCAACAGTTACACATGTGACAATTTGTATATACCTTGTCATTCTAAATTAGGCTGTAACATTCTGTTTTTAAAGCTTGCTTTCGTTTCAAGATATGTTTGTCATATAGCATTATTAACATAGCGAGCGAGGAATGAAAATAAAGCTTTCAGTGCGAGTGCGAAGAGCGCAGAACGAACTGGCATTTCGCGCCAACAATGCCGTCGCCGCCCATTTAAATACGCCATCTTGTTTGTGTCTCCTTTCGCTTTGTGAAGCAGTGTTTCGGAAAAAGGAAATTACAGGAAATATTTACCCATTTGTTAAGTATACAGCTAGATTGATTCCAATTTATTTTTTTACAGTGATGTTTTTTCGGGCATTCACGAAGATGGTACATGCTGAAATAAAATTCGCTACATAAGAATTAGTAACAAAATTTCGTTCATTAGGTACTTTTTACAGCGTGTAGGAAGAATTAACGTTGCCAAATAAACGTGCTAATACTTAGTATTTATTGTTTGACCTCAAAAAGTCAATTTGATCAAAAGTAAAGGAAACATTCAAATAAAACTTTCTACACTAAATACCCTGAGTGGGGAAACGAAAATATATTTTCGTGTTTTACACGGTCAAACGTATCTTATTTAAATGTGTATGTACTACTATTGTGAATTACAGACACTACTGAGAAAAAAAAGTTTTTATTTTTTATATTTTTATCAAAATGCAGCGCTTGCATTTTATAAAAATACGTTGATGTCTACGACACGTAGCTTAAACAAGTTCTTTTGAAGCAGACGATTTTAACGTCAGAAGCTAATTCGTGTTTTTTAATAAAGATACAAGCTGGATTCGAACCCGCGCTTACTGCTGTGATATTTTTAAATTGTTGCAGTGTTTTATAGAAAAATGGTTAAAATACAAATACGCAGCTAATATATTATAATTCGATTGGTTGCACGCGCGTGTACTAGAAACGTAAAACAAACGAATTGATCGACAAACAACAACGCGGGCTCGACGCTCTACGTACGCTGAGCGAATTCTAATTTTTAGGTCTTTGTCAAAACGATATGCCACAACTATTTTTAGAATTTCTAGACGTAATTTAGTCACTTTTATCTATTATACTATACATCGTATTAACTACTTACTCAAAAAATTATGTAAACAAATTATATTCATTATCTCTTATAAGTTTACGTTTATATTTATATACTAGTTGCCCGCGACTTGTTCGCGTGGTCGTGACTTGAGGTAGAATTTTTAATTTTTTAGGCTGTTTATTAATTTATTTAATTGCGCTTTTATCGCAGCCAATCTTTGTTTTAATTTTTGTACTTTGCCGCAACACTTTCATCTCACATTAGTCCTAGAACTCCCATCCCAAGCCAAAGAAAAAATTCATTGTTCTAGCTTCAAAAACCACGAATTTCCATACAAACTATCACCCCCCTTTTCCCTTCACCCCTTTTCGCAAAAGACTGTTTTCTCAGGTTAGACCATCTGGGTACCAAATTTCATTCAAATCTGTACAGCAGTTTTGGCGTGAAAGAGTAACAGACAGACCGAGTTATTTCGCATTTATAATATTATATAGTAAATATACTAATATAGTGTAGGTGTACGTATAGTTCTGGTATGTTTATACCAAAAATATTTATGATCTGTATATGAAGGCCTAATTTAGCTAAAGATGTATAAACACTTAAAAAGTCATCACAATAAAACCTAGGTATAGCTAATTTGAATATAGCGTATCTTAACCAAATTAATATAGGATTAAATACTTGTTAAGTTAACGCATAGTAACATCAATAAAACACTTTAACGGTTAAAAACGCGATATACTTATTAGTTAAACTTATTTGAAACTGATCAGCAGCCGACTGCGATTAAAAATCATTTTCAAATAAATTTAACTAATATATCCATTTAAACCGTTTTATTTAAATAATATAGGATTTATAATTACACATATAGGTACATTAATTCGAGGCAAGTTTGCTTATGTATCTCAATACAAGACAACACCGTCAGATGACTTCTTAGCTACGGTTAACGTATTTACAATATTTGAATTTATGCAGATTGATTTATTACAAGCGGAGTTTCTGATTGTTGTTCTAATTGCCGAGACCCCGAGATGCGAAGGCGGGGCGCTCCGCCCCACACTGTGGCTCTTTGTGTTCCACTTTACTGCACCTATAGCAATTGTTCGTCAATGGAGCCCTAAGTTTATTTAACGATGTTATTGTTTATAGTTTCAGCACCTGGTAACTAATACTATACACTATATACATAGTGTATAAGTATATATAGGATAATAAATATTAAATACTACTTACTAAGTAGTAACACACAATACCCACTTCCTAAGTACGGCGTTGAGTACTACATAAATTTTTATGTTACTGAAAAGTCGATTAATAAGGTAGGTTTTTTTTAGTTTATATTGTTAAATCTGAATTCTTTTTTGTTTATCTTGTAGGTATCTACCTACTTGTCACACAAGTCTTTTTAAAGATCCATCCTAAAATGTTTTCGGCATGTTTTATACATCGGTAGGGTGTAAATAAATATTCGTAAACTTTGCGACATCAAATTCAAGACGAAGCCAGAACTCGGGCGTATTTAGAATGTAAATAGCTTTCTCGTTAAATGCCGCCTCAATATTGAATTACAGACTTTGTGTGGAAAACTGTTCGCAAAATATTTTGGCGTCACAAAGGAGGTATTAACTGTGCGGCGTCCATAATAATTTTGTGATAATTTTATGCAAATCAGCGGAGGCGAGCGACGGCGGCTTCCAGCGCGACTTTGCAGCTCTCGAGCTTCCCTTGTTTGTGAATAAACTTCTTTTTAAGGGATATGAAAACGAATAAGTATTGCAGGGAGGCATAGAACTTAGACCTTTTAGATAAACTAGCTTCCTTCTTGTCGCACCTGTTAAACAATCAAGAAAATACCATCGATACCATCTTTTTATAAATCTACATTATTGATAGGTAATCTCCTGTGTTTTGAGAATATGCCAATTTTAAAATAACAAGTTAACTTTATGAAGTTAGAAGACTATATATACTAAAGAATATATATATAGCTACTATTCTCTATATATCAAGAACGTATAGTTTAATAATTCGTATGAATATGGTCAAGTTAGATATACACAATGAGAAATCTTAAAGCTCCTTTATATTTTCACTATATCCTAAAATAACTTCAGGAGCTAATAATAGCTACTTGCCTATTCTTCAACCACAAAACCGATTAATGCATAATATCAATCCATTGCGACACTTGAGCAAGCATTTATTACAATCCGATAGACTAAATTAGGTCGTATTGCACACAACTCAAAGAGCATTTTGCTTTGAGGGAATTCGTTATTTTTTAAAGTAACATAACACTAGCGCCCTACATTGAATGCGTTAGCACCTCCATTGTAATCCTCTGACACTTTTATAGTTGCGATTAACAAACGAAATTAGAACCCAATAATATTATTAAGTGTTTTTTTCGAATTATCGTCAAGAATGACGTCCCCTCATACCGGCGAGTTATTTTGAATAAGTGCTCGTATTACCACCTACGTTTGGGTAAACACAATAAATATTTTTTCGGGTGTCGCCTTATCTTGTTATATGGGAGATAGGCGCGAAGATACACGTTTGAGATATGAGATCGTCATAATTTTTTGTATAGTGTGCGAAATATCTTAAATTCATGTAGTCTGATCTACTTAATTTTGCAATAATTCGTTGGTACAGTTCATTTTCCGTATGAAAATTTGTACTAGTAAGCCACATAACACATCAATTTGGAATACATTAAATAAAACACTTTTGGCGGTGTACAACGTGAAATATATGCGAGCGTAGGTACCCTTGTGACTACGGCTGCTGTATTATATCCGAATCATCAAGTTGTATTTAAACATAAAATAACTACTTATATTGCGTGTAATCGTGGCAAGTGATTTATTTAACACTTAACACTTTTTTGATTCTAACTTTACCTACTAATAACATCTAGTAGTAACCTACCTACCTTCTTAATTTTCTTATGGCCACATTTTACTTCCAAATCTTGTGTCTCAAATAAGATAAAGAGTAACAGGCAAAGTTGTCCCATTAAAAACCCACCACCACAACCACGTGTCTCCTTAAAAAGTATACCGATAGGTTATCAAAATCCTTAATTGTAAAAGAACAAAAAAAAAAGTATTTGTATCATAAATTTACTAATAAACAAAAATAATTGAGTTTTGATATCTTTTTCGAGCTGTTGCATGACAAGCGCTTTAAAAAAGTTGACATACCCTTTAAATACAGCTTACCTATGTAGGTAGGTACAGGTACCTACGTGTTTCAACAAGTTTTTTTTTTATTATAAGAGTTTGCCATGTATGCATGAAAAACTATTCACTTTAATAGGAAAAAAGAAGTAAGTAGAAGTAGATATAAAATAATTAGTCACATAGAAGTTTAAATAAAACACTTAAACGGTTTAAAACGCGATATATATCGCATTTTTAACCGTTAAAGTGTTTTATTTAAATGTGTACTACTCGCGTAAACTATAGACAGTATTTACATAGAAGTTTTTTATTATTTTTATACCGAATAAAGCAATACTTACTAGGGGAAAAGCCGGATAGTTACCTCGGTGAGATATTGCCCCGGTTCTTAAAACACTATGGCATAAAATTCGTTTTGCATAACCCCCGAAGGCCTGTCTGCAGTGATGTTTGATGTGGTACCAAGAAATCGCAAGTATTATACCGTTAAGCAACTATCTTACGCGGCGAAACATTGACGGGAGTTGCACAAATAGAGACATTTTGAGTCCTTAAGAGTTAATTAACTAAAATAAGTCTTGAATTTCATAAGTGTTAAGACATATTCACTACTAACATGTTCTACTATATAAGAATGTATGGTAGAATATGACATTTTTGGAAAAAGTATGTATAGTGTATTTTTTCTTATTTTACAGAAGACTACAACAAAAATGGCCGATTTCAAACTATAGAGAACTAGTGATGCCCTTTTATAGAGTGCATCGTTGCCACAGATACACTGGGTTAAAGAAATATTCATTATATATGGATCTTTTTGAAATTTTTATGAAATTTAACTCGACGTTTGTAACGCTTTGCAGCGTTCGTGCCTTACTGGGACTTATACCTTCTATTGTCATTGACTTTGCTTATGTCCCAACCTTATGTAAATGTCAAACTAAAAAATATAATCCGTGTATTTACATAAATTCATTTCTACGATCTTTATTAATTTTAGCATGAAATTGTGGTTTTTACTAAGTACATTTGAGGTAGGTAGTTCATGTGTCTCAAAGTGTTTTTAGGGTGAATTAATGTAAACCTTGTACGAAAATCACTTTTTTACGTAAATTGTGTGTTTTTTACCAAAAATGCTAGGTAAGAAAATATATAGTGTAATAATAATGATCTTCTTATGGATTATTCACAAAAAACAAACGCGAGTGTGAAATGAAGCGAAACAAATCAGAGCGGTATCGTCGCAATTCATTTCCGTATGAATAATGTACGGTCTGGCTACGGGCTACGCGCAGCCTGATCGAATTAACCACTCGGGCAACAATGACAGGCCAGGATTAACAGACGCTAAGTGGATTACTTGCTTCCGCTCCTTTGTGCACCTCTCCAACTTCACGCTACTGGTTATGGACTGCAAATGTTTGTGTTAACCACTGCTTTCAAAATTTAGCTTTCTCTATTAATGTAATTATATCAAATCTTTATTGCAAAATCGTATCCTAATTAAAGATTTCATTAAAGTTGTTTGTGAATCGATTTTAATTACAGTTTTACAAGCAACATAATGCGTTTGATCATTGAGCCACAGAGACCTATAAGATAGATACATATTTTAACATGACTTCTTTGTGCATAATAAGTCTTGTTTTCCAAAATTTAAATTCTTATTATAAAGAATAGTAAATAGACAAGCAAACCTGTGTGTTCTATACATGTATATTCCTACCAAATACAAAGATTATAAGCAGGGTATGTTTTTAGCAACTAGTAAATACGCTATGCACATGAATAAAAATAGATTTAAAAAATACGAATATTAAAAAATTACGCCCTGACCGAGTCGTAATTTTTTAAAAATTTATTTTTAATTTACAATAAAGACATTTTTTCTATTTTATTTAAGGAGTAGTACCTATTTACTTAGAAATAAAAAATAATATACTTATGCATGAGAACTCCCAACAATAGACAGTAATGAAAGTCAAAATTACACATTCGATTAAATACTTAAGAGTAATCCGGCGATAATGGCCCTAAATTATAAAGAAATTACGCCAAGCACCCTCCACAGTCCAGCCTCAATATTGACACAGTTCAATGAGTTACAATGGCTCTTAAAATCCACAGATTAATTCCCATTTGGTCACGGAAGCTGAGTGCTCGTGAAATAAAAACATTTGGTGGAACAATGCCCGCCTTTGTGCCTCCACTGTCGAATTATTCTGTTTTGTCAATACGTAAATAGTACATAAATATTTAAACAGCTTAAATTTTAACCCTTGGGAAGCGTTTTGTCTGGTTTTTGTACTCGAGTTTTTCATTAAATTTTTGTTGATGGCAACACTGTTTCTATTTTTTTCTGTATTTTGTTTAATAAGCGGGACTAAGTACTTTTAAAAACATTAATATTTTTCACGTTATTGCACAAGGCACTATATAATTTAAAAATCGAAAATAAATGAAAAATCGACTCGGGCAGGACTTGAACCGGCATCGTCAGCTTTCCGTGCGTTGCTTACCAATTGAGCTACCGAGTCCTACACATCATCGTGAGTTTTTCAACTTAATAATGCCCCTCTCGCGCAATGATACCCTTCCTAATCTACCTTAACACTTGCGTATTAAGGTTCAATGTCTTATGCTTTGCAGCTTAAGAAATCATTGAAGATGAAATTACAAAGTTATAACGTTTGAAAACATTAATATTTTTCACATGTTATTGCACATGAAGGCACTATTAATTTAAAAATCGAAAATAAATTGAAAAAATTTTCGACTCGGGCAGGACTTGAACCGGCAGTCAGCTTTCCGTGCTGTGCTCTACCAATTGAGCTACCGAGTCCTACACCTCATGTCGATTTTTTCACTACTATTGATAATGCACCTCTAGCGCAATGTAATTTCTACCTTAACACTTGACGTATTAAGGCTCAATGTCTTATCCTTTGCAGCTTAAGAAATCATTGAAGATGAAATTACAAAGTTATAACGTTTGAAAACATTAATATTTTTCACATGTTATTGCACATGAAGGCACTATATAATTTAAAAAATCGAAAATAAATTGAAAAAAATTTTTTGACGATTTCAGCTGACGAGCCGGTTCAAGTCCTGCCCGAGTCGAAAATTTTTTCAATTTATTTTCGATTTTTAAATTATAAGTACTTTTAGTCATTAGGTACTTTTCGATATCAAAATAATAAAGATAAAGGACTGACCATATAAATAGGTACTTTAGATTACGAAGTCTAAAAATAGTAAGAAACAATGTGATAACTAGTTAGTTAGCCAGTTGGCTAAAGAGGGTTTTAACTTAAAGGTACAATTCGTATGTATATTCTACGTACTATATACTGTCACGGATTTTTTTACAGGAATCATTCAATCATAGAATCAAATTATGTGATAATATGATATGTATTTGGATTTTCACAGCGCACTTACGGAAACCTTCTAAGATGAATATTTTTTCCCCGTTTTTTTCCACATTTCCAGTGGACTAGCTCATACTAATAGCAGCATGTTTTATAGCCTGAAGCCATCTTCGATAAATCATCCAACATACAAATCTTTTTCTATTAAGAATTAAGAACAATTCGGTCTAGTAGCTCCTGAGATTAACGCATTCATACAAACTAACTCTCTAGCTTTAAAATATTAGTAGGTATAGAATTTGAAATTCTTCCAAACTTCCTTTCAAATGAAGTTACGGTATGATATTCCAACCGCGACTATTGCTTATTTCAAAGTATATAAAAGTGAGCAATATCTCAAGTATAAGTAATTTTCATGTAATTTTAGCCACCAGTACAACCTGATATTTAAATATATACTTTTCATTTATGTTATCATAACAAAACAAGTTTTAATTGGAATCGTTTAGTATACAGCATCGTGGGCCTGCAACTAAAACCTGCTTCCTACCAGCTAACACCAGCTGAACATTAATCTTTATAATACCTGTATCATACAATCCGGCCATCTGCGGTCACTCGAATTTCACACCCAATCTTGTCTACGTTTAATTGAATTAAAAGAGGTTTGTCCGTCCATTGGACGCATGCTGTCAACAATGTATATTTTGCCAACAATAACTGTTCCTGAACACAATGAATCAAATCTTCTATGACGGCTCGTCATGATGGACAGTATTTTTTCTCGATATTTTTTCAACACTTCAAAATAACTGTACGGGCAGTCTAAGAGCTGGTTTACTATTTTTAAAATGTGTTATACAAAGCCGAAAGTAAGTGTGGAAATTCTTTCTTAAAATCGATTATGTCTTGTAAATTACAGAACTACTGAACTCTAATTGTTATAGTTTAAATACAATTTAATTAGAATTACTAACTTCAACCAATGGATTTGCTGTCGGCGTAACAAATAGTTGGTACCTATATTAGTGCATTAATCAAATAATTAGTCTGTAGTTTATGCTAGTCACCGATCTGTGAAACAGACCCAAAAAATGTTGCCCCACGCCCCATGAAGGGAAACAGGATTTTACGTACTTTATATAGTAGTAGCATATAAAATAAAACATGTAAGTAGGTATTAGGGTACTTTACATCAGTTGTGTTATTTGATTTTTGTTTGAATGTTTAAAGATAAGCCTTTGTCACCTTTCTGATACCTTGACCGTAGAATAAATCAATAGATTTCCTTTCACGGTTAATATTAGTTTAGCTCCTAAAGCAAGGCATGAATTGTATTTGCGCGTCAAGTGTTTACAGGGTCCTGAGCTGATAGGATCTTAATCTCGGATTAGTTGAATGTTAAAGACCATTGTCTGTTCTAATCTTCAATTCAGAGATGATGCCCACCTATACCACATAAAAGGTTTAGGATCTGGGTCAAACTCCCACGCGAATTTAGGAACTACTTGGGAAATCTTTTCCGCTTGTATCCGGGGAATTACATTATATGATGTTTTTTATACTTAGTAAACTTCATACATATAACTTCCTATAAGTTGTATATATGAGGATTTATTTATGAATTGAAAAACTTTACAGGTACGTTGAATTGAAAGTGACTATTAATAAAAAGTAATTATTTTTGCAGTCGTAATGGCCCAAAGTTCGAGCGTATAAATATTATGGGTGATTAATTTTACATTTTATCAAGAAATATTTGGTTTTTAATATTAAAACAAATAACTGGTTGCGAATAAAGAGGATTTTAATTGTCAAGCTCCTTTTTAGATCTGTTGGCAAATAGGGAAAAGGCTGCTTTAATTAAATAAATTATAAAAAATAAGTGCATTTTTTTTAAATTAAACTTAGTGAAGTCTTTTATTAGTAGATCGAATTAAAAATGTTATTAAATAAAAATCTATATTAGATTATGATTCAAGTCGTGCCCGTGTCGTTCCTTTTTTTAAATCTATAATCGATCTTTAATTCAAGTGCCTTCGTGTGCAACATGTGAACAATATTAAAGTTTTAAAATGTAATTAATTATCTATGTAAATTAAACTTTTACTTCTTAAGATTAAACCTGTATTCTTGACTGATATTCATTACACATGTTATGTCAAAATCGCAACTGAGCGACATAATCACATATAGCAGAATGTTTTGTTAGTAATTTTATGAGTAATATATATTCTTAAACAGTATTCCATAAAATTTTATATTATTATACCAATATATATGTTGTAGAACTACAAAATGCTATGCGTTGTAAAGGTAGCAAGGTTTTCTCGAAAATCCATAGCTTGGATCTTTATCCTGGCGTCATTTTGCGTTTTGGCACATATCCTGTTGTTTGAATACATGAACGAGTTGGTTCAAGATGTGAATAACATTTTTACTGTAGCAATACACAGAGAAAATTCGCGATTACATGGCAATATAAAGTTTATTCTAATCTGGGAAAGCGATTACTACATATCGCAAGAGTTTTACGAGGTAAAGAACTGTTCTTTTGCCAACTGCTTCTTCACGAAAGACAGGAATTACATGGGCGATATTACTGAGTTTTCCGCTATCATTTTCGACGAAAATATCCTAGATAGTACAGACAGACCGATGCGCCGCAGCGAATCACAGATATACGTATTCAATTCTCTAGAATCGTCGTATAATAAACCAGCGTGTGACGTGAACAACGACGAATTCTTCAATTGGACGTTAACATATCGGCTCGACTCGGATTTCACGTGGAGTTACTTTGTTGTGAGGAATCTTACGGGACACATCGTAGCCCCCAGCGTCACTGCGGCGTGGCAGACGAATGTAGCTCCTATCGATCAGAAAATAAAGACATTTCTTGGAAGGAAGAAGAAAGCGGCAGCCTGGCTCGTAAGCCATTGCCAAGCTGATAGCTTCAGAGACGAATATTTAACAAGGCTTCAAGAACACCTATTCCATTTCGCATTGAGAATCGATGTCTACGGCGAGTGTTCGCAAAATGTTTGTCCAAATGGCAACTGCGAGGAGATGCTAAAGGAATACTTTTTTTATATGGCATTTGAAAACTCGTTCTCCATTGATTACGTTACGGAGAAGGTTTTACACGGCTACGATAACTACGCTGTGCCAGTTGTTTATGGTGGAGCAAATTATAGCAGGTACCAGAAGTAGCTAGTGAAAACCTAGGGTATGGGGCGAACAAAACATGAATGTGTTGCTTCAAAGATTAATTACTTACAGTACATTCCGTATCCTGACTGAATTCAAATCCAGAACCTCTCACGCCTATAGTAATCTATACTGAATAATATATAGGAGTTACCATAGGTTATTACATTATAGGACACATTGCTACAAAAATATAACAATAAAATGTTTCAATAAACAGTTTTAACGGCTTAAAATACGAAATGTATGAGTAAAACTGTGTTACAAACACATATTTACTACTCGCATAATCTGTCTGTAGATTACGCGAGTAGTAAATATTTACGTAGAGATATATGTACCTACTGTACAGTACAATAAATAACTACCTATATTGCCTAAGGTACTTACGAAAAAAAAGTCCCTAAAGATTTATACGTTTAAGCTCTTACTAGTCGGTCTATTAATTCAAGTGTCTACTACCTCAACATGTATATTTATTTATGTAACGCTGCCACAAATAATATACTCACCAAAATAATGTGTCGTGGCTTATAAATGATGTCGAAACGAATGTTTCTAAGCTAAGCTTTCTTAGTTTAAGAAGTTACGCTTACCTAAGTATTTAGTCATTTTATTTTCTATCTAAAACCTAAATATCCTACCGAGCCTAGAATACACGAAAAGTATAAAGTCAACCCTTTTCAGGTTTCTCCCGCCCGGTTCCTACATAAACGCACGGGAGATGCACCCGTATAATTTAGCCTTCGCCATGTACAAAGCCATAAAAGATCCCAACCTTTATGAAACGTACTTCAAATGGACTAATTTGTACACCGTCGAATCTGATGCTCGTGAAAATCATCCCCTGTGCGGTCTTTGCGAAGCCATACATAAAGAGGATAACCGCGTGCCGGCTAAAGAGAAGTTTAGGCTATGGTGGAACAATATTGATGGCATGAAATGGTGTCTCTCTGAGGAGTACTGGAACGAGACGGCTCTCGTTAATATCGATGCGACGCATATATTCAACTTGTATTGAACGTCGTGATGACAGCCCAAGTGACCAGAAAGCGGTAGATAGACGCGAAAATGTTTTTTTTTTGTTTAAAGAATTTGATTTTTGATTGAACTTGAACTGGTATCCACAGCGTTGTTGTTGCTTTCACAATTGAGTTACCGTGTTTGTTGGTTAGAGCAACAGCACGGAACGCTGTGGATCCATCCCGTGTCGGATATCTTTTAAATCTGAAAACGACTTTTAATTTATGTTTTATTTCGAGTGTTGTTTTTGTTTTATAAAATATACAATTTAATATACTTCTCAAGTCTATATATAATTTAGTTTATTAATTAAATACTCAAAGCCGGTCAATGTTGTTTCGATTTGTTTACAATTGAATTGTTTGTTTTTTAATATAGATGCAACATTTGTGCAGGGCATACCAAAGATAGACTTTTTTATTTACCATAACCCCAATTTAATTTAAAAAATCCGTTTTCTTACGTGGCATGTGGCAGATATATTTCTGTGTCCGTCTTAACGATCGTTTCTATTTACAAGACAGTTATTAAAACTCCCCAAATTGTATTAAAGATTGTTGTATGTAAAACTGGTATGTATGAAGACTAATAAATTTATTTTCATAAATCTATGAGTGGGTTTTAGTTTGTTCTTGTAAAATGAAAGTAAACATTTTATAGCAGCCTAAAAGAATGTGTGTTCTATGTGAAGGTACATTTACTCACTTCTTTTCCAAAGACCTCCACGATAAACCCCTGCAATATGTAGATATAGGGAGAAAATAATTGCCAACATTTACATACATCATGTAACAGTAACTTGCTTGTGTTCGTCAATTCGCAGACTGATATTTGATGCAAATTAGATAGATATACGCACATTGTACGGTATTTTGGTTTCTGTTTGTTCGGTCGCAAATACTACATATAATTCGCAACCGATTTATTGTACAACTTCCATGTTACCATTGTGTATAAATGGGAATTTGTACTGTGTTATATCCATCTATAGGTAGGTAAGTAACCTCAAATACCTTTTTTATATAAATACTTATAAACATTTACAGAGATTTTTTTTATTTTATTTACCTTCACAAGAAGAGGTCATAAAATTCAATAAACGAAAGAGATTATCAATACCTTCTTAAAATATCTGTATAGATTAAATTCTTCTACAAAAAACTTCAAAAATAAGAAGTGTCTCTCTGAACTGTCAATTTATGCGTGTAAGTACACATTTAAATAAAATACATTCAACGGTTTTAAGTAAATATAATAAATTATACGTTCATTTAAAATTATAAAATACTATGCCCGCGACTTCGTCCGCGTATAATAGTTATTCTTTTATAACTAGGGTTTATAAACCTCTTTTCAGATACAAAAAGTATATACATACATAGTTTAATCAAAACAAGGCTAATACAAATTATAAATATTATTAATGATACAACAAAGAAGCCTTAAGTTTAACAAAATTACGCTGTCTCGATCTAAAACTAATATACCGTAGTGCAGTTGTAAAGCTACTTATAAGAGTTCGACGATAGTTTTCTAATCCACCTCCGCTCGTTATTAATTTGGTGGAGCACAAAAGAGCATGTTGCCACAAATACGACACAAAGACGGCGAAGTAATTAATGTTCGGGATTGGTTGAATCCAGTAAGCAGTTACCCGAGGGAGCTGGCACAATACCGTAGTTAGGGGCGCGGATCGGCGTTTAACGAGCAAATTATTTAGTAAATGTTGCCAAATAATAACATTAATGTGGGTTTGTAGGGAGCGTCTTTGGATTCGAGAGGTCCTAGTGTGGATATAGTATTAACAACAGCAGGTACTGGATCTACAATAGAATACTTAAAGTATTGAAATAGAACAGTTTTAACAGTTTGAAACTCAAAATATTTTACTAATAATCGTTGTTTAGCTAACCAGTGGTTACTAGCGTTTACTACTTACTAATATATTTCGCGATTTAAATTGTTAAAAGTGTTTTATTTAAATAAGGACTAAGCACTCCGGTAAACTACAGACTTACAATGCTGTTGTCTATGGAAATAAATACACTTAAGGGTTTTAAATCAAGAAGAATATTTCGTATTTAAAAGCTGTTAAGTTTTATGTAAGCTCATTTTGTCTAATCACTTCATATTTTACTTATTAGCTAAGGGCGTGTATTTCTTAAGGCTATTTGAAAATGTGTAATTGCCTTAGTCACTTATTTATTATCTTATGAAACTATTATGACACATTTCTGTAACGTCAAAGTGGACTTTGAATGACGTTTCAATGCCCACACTATAAGTAGCAGGGATACTGAATAGTTCTTAATTGAGTAGCTCCTCATGACCCACCGAGCTGATGCATGACCGTTGTCTAGCTCCAAGACAATTATCACCAATCATCAATGTCATATTCGCTTCATTAACTCGTGAAAGTCGGTAAAATATTGGTTTTAGCAAAGACGACGAATTTCGTGTAGGTGTATTTAGTTTATTATTTTGTGACCTTTCTGTTCGAGAGTCTTGTTCTACCAGAAAGGTTAGTGGTAATACCCACAATAAAATAGATTATATATTATCTTTAATTTGATTATGTGAATGTCGATATGTGATTGAGAGTGAATTTCAAGCGTTAATCTCCGTTATTTCTTCTTAATAAATGTGTAAGCATCAAGTTAGAAATTTGATTGCGCCAGAGTTTTTGCGCCATTATTTGTATTAATGCGTTAAGAAATGCGACGATGACGTTTAAGACACTGTAGCTCAATTACTTACAGCAGTACCAAGGAACGTCGTAGATGCCGGTTATAGTCACGCACTTATCGTATTTTTTTCCATTTCAATCGAATTTTAATTACATTATATATGTGTCATTCCGCTAGAACAGTCATTCCGCAGAATAATCTATCAGTAAAACGAACACAGATGTGTCCGACGCAACCGACGTAGGAAAACGGTATTTCGCGTTAAAATACTAAGTTCCTAACAAACGTATTTAAATTCTAAGTTCTTTTTCCTAGCTATTGAGCGAAAATACCTTGGCGAAAGTATTTACGAGCGTTGCGCATTCCGCCCCAAGGGACACGGAAGCCCCCGCAAACGGAATAATTCAATAACCGACGGAACGCGCGCCTAATCCCAAAATTAGCAATACGATATCATTAAATAGATTTTGGTCTCGAACAAAGCAGATGTCGAGGGAATACCTAGAAGGGAGTGTTTAGCAAATCATTAGGCTGCCTAATGAAGGGTTGCGCACTTTCTATTTGTCAGTTGTCTCCCAAATGGAGTCGTCAAAGGGAATATTAATTAATAGTTTTGTGCGTATACTGCAGTAAATATGACGGTTTATTTAATCATTGAATTTGTTGAATTGAAAACTACCGTCGCTGCGTTATTAGCGATTGTTGGGAAGTTAGCTTTTATCTTTGTAAGAAAAATGTGGTATAACCATTATCAAATTCTTTCATTATATAGATTTAAAAAAAGTGTCTTATTAGTTTATATTATATATAGTTTTGACATTAGAGACGAATATCGTCTCTAATATCAAAACTTTTTTTTTAACCGACATCTACTTAAAAAAAATGTTATACCAGATTTCGGTTTGATACCCCATTATAACCTTTAAACAAAGCCCTAAATCAGAACACGACTATCAATCTGTGTTCATTTTTCAAAATGAGGCAAAACGTAAAAAGCATTAACATCATTTAATATTTAAACAATTATTGGAATAACTTTATAATGGACTGAATTTTCTAGACATGGTTTAGAGGAATATGTCTTATATAAGTATACTAACATTTACTATACAATTCGAAGGTAATCTTAATGATGTATATCTTTTTTACAAAATTGTAATAATGAAACATTACGTGAAAAACAGCACTGTGGAATTTTCACCATTGCTTTCAATTACATTATTTCCAGCTAGATCTCTATATTTTTGTTTATTCACAGATAAATGTGCTATTCAAAAAAGTACACGTCACCTCTTAAAAATAATACGCCTGATGAACTAAATAGCAATCTCTCGTGGAGTCGTATGGACACAATAGCAGCGCACGTTCGGAGCACGTGCCTCCGCCATCGCACAATGCGAGCACTCGGCTTTGTCCGTGCATATCGCTTCCGGATGACCCGTATCGGATTGCTGGAAAAATGTTGACATTGTTACGACTTCATTGATCAAATGTTGCCAAATTACGGATTGATCACTCGTTATGATATTCGATATTCGTACGTGCGGATTTTATAAATAGGCAAATACATATTTCGTTTAGTTTGTGTTATGACGAACGATTCGTGTTATTCCAATTTTCAGTTGTTTCAATGATTTCTGGTCTATTTAATGTGCAATATGTGTGAATTGAGTGAAAGAAACAAATATGCCACTTACCTAAGGTTGTTGTTAAATTACTTACCTAACACATTAAATAACATTATATTAGTATATATTATCTTATAACATTATATTATTATAGTATGTATGTATTAGTTTTAGCAAAATTTCATTAAGGTAATGTATTTTTAAAATAAGGCCTACTAGAAAGAATACACCCCAATATTCGTCTTCATGTTACTATAATATATTATTCATATCTAGTAGTGTGAACATACCAGTTTTGTTTTATTTATACCTTATGTATCATAATTCCGCCTAGACAATCCATTTTCCCACATTTACTTCCTAGTAAATGCAGAAGAATCAACCGTAATATAACATTATTGAGGCGTGTAACACAAGTCGATAAACATTAACAAAGACCAATCGAGCATCTGAGTTTCATATTTCATCGTTTAGTCAGCATTCGGGGAGGCAGGGGTGGAAAGGGAGACGAGCGAAGTCGACGGAAACAATTAGGTGAACGCAGGCGCTCTGCTTCCTGCCTTGGTAATTGCCGTATCTATTCGCTTTATATGTTTCGTTATAATTGACAGACTTGTTATTGCAATGTGCATTGCTCTTATTATATCTGATTATAAAAAAATCGCAGACCAAAAAATTGCAAATTAATGCTTATTTACGAATTATGATGAACATTTAGTATATAATACAAAATGGAAATCAATAAATTGAATGAATCATTACTGATTTTTTATTCTATGGACGTTGAAATAAAGAGTAGGTGCCTTGTGTATTCATATGTAGGTACAAGACATACTTCTCACGGGTAAATAGGTGAAGTCCGGGTAGGACTGAAAATAAACAGGACGGAGAAATAATTGTATTTAGACCGTTTCATTCTAATATCTTATTCTCTCTAATATTTTTTATCATATATTTATTTACTCATCGATTTTTTATTATAGTCACTCGTTCAGAGAAACCACTATGTGGGCGTCAATAGGGTAATATTAGGTATGTGTATCAAACATAAAAAAAAATAGCACAATCTGTCAAACTTGTCATCTTACTTAGCAGAGTTAAAATAGTTTTGTTATTTAAATAAAACACTTTAACGGTTTAAAACGTGACCATGGCTGCTGCGAAGCATCCGAAACGTCGGGCCGTAGGTAAACATATTTTTTAAACAAGATTAACTACAGACAGTATTTAGTTTTTGATATTCTAGGGAACCTGATCTTTTCTTTTATTGTTTCATATTGAAATGCAGAAACACATTTTTCTTTTCCATAAATAGATGTCTATAAAGTTATGCTACATGATATATAAATAATATGAAATGAATTCGTAGCTTTGTAAGTATTCTTTCACGTAGGTAATCATTTGCCACGTTAAGTCTTTTGTATGAAAAATTATTTCAAAATAAATAAACTCAACGAATGCTTTATGAAAATCCATTATTTTCATCTTACCTAAACATATCGTCTTATAAATATATTTAATTTTACATACATTTAGTGGTTCAATCCCAACAAGGAAACCCCTTCGCAAAATCCCGAGGGAAGCTATGAGCAACATTTGCTTTAATATCTCCTATAATGACTATAAAGAGTGCTTTGTAATATTTCATCACTCGATGTTCGGATTATCGTTTCAACCCTTTGTTGCCGGTTTAAAAACTTCATCAAAACATTTGGTACTCACGTCATTCAGCGGTAAGTGGTTTATAAACTAAACATTTTTTTAGGTAACAAAACACGTTCAACGCTAGCTTACCTACCAAAACGTTCTTTTGCCATATGAGTTCACAAAGTTCTTGTGAGTTCATCTGAAAAGATAAGCATAGGCTAAATCCCTTAAATTGACCGCCTCTGTAGCCAAATGGTTAAACGTATTGTCTAGAATTGCGTTAACTTGCTGGGTTCGAATCCCAGGAAAACATAAAACTGTTTCGGTCGGGTAGGGCACAGAAGCCTGATCAACTTGCCCCTTAAAAGAACGGAGACAGATATGTGTTCGCCCCATGCCCCACGAGGGGGAAACGGGCACAACAAATCACACACAAATCCCTTAAATATTTTTTTTTCTGATTTTTCCACATTTCCCACTATTTCTTCGCTCGTATGGGTTGCCGCCAAATATATATAGTATATAGGTATAGCCTAAAGTCTTCCTCGATAAATGGTTTTATTTTTTTTTCAATTCGAACCAGTAGTTCGTGATTAGCGCGGTCAAACAAACTCTTTCGATTTATAATATAAGTATAAATTTATTTAATATTTCCATCCGACCTTTTGAACGCTTCTCAGTATCCACGATCATTGGTATAGTCTTGGTTGTTTAAAACCGTCGTGTTTTATATAACGCGTAAGTACCATTCGCGTAAAGTACAGACATGTACACATATTAATAACATGAAATATGTTTTTTAATAAACGCCTTTAAAGCCATTTTATGTGTCTTAAATATGTTTACCACCAAAAATGTATAACACAACAAACGCATGATCTCCACCACCCCGTTTAAAATTAAATATTCACATCACACATTTAAAAGCCCCTCGCTCTGTACTAACAACCACTTTTACTATCAGTTCTGTCAATTTGTATTTGCAATCATCTGTGAGGCGTACAGCGTTACTTGCGAGTCGGGTAGAATCATTTTCGACAAATGTTTAAGAACTACCCGCGCGCCGTCGCAACTTCGAGCTCGGGTTGAAACTTAGAGTAGTACAGGGTCCAATTATGATGGTTACACGAGTTTAACTACGCGAATGAATAGGTGTCAGGAGTAATGCGTCAAATGGAGACAGAGGGGAGCGGACGTGCGAAGTAACGGGAGCCACTCGCCTCATAATGTTACATAATTCAATTGATTCCCCGACACTACCCGCACGCTGCCTTCTAACTTCGTTTATAACGTTTTGATATCGGATACGCCGTTTTGACGCCTACTTGTGTAATTCTTTTTGTTCGAAGAGCAGCGAAAACACTGAGCTGCAGACCTGTTAGATGTTAATAACAAGTATCGATGAATTAGCTTAATAAATGACATTCAAAATATGATGACAATTTTTTTGTCATCTAAAATAAAAAATACCTCTACGTATGATTAAAATAATGATATCAATTGGTAAAAATATAATCTTTGAATGTCCATTCAAATTTATATTTACAGTTTCTTTTATTCGTGTGAGTGTAAAATAATAAATCGAAAAATCCTTGATCAATAAGTATAATTTATCAACGACATAAATAAATTACTTAACAACTTACAACAACAACAATGTTATCAAATCTAGTGGTGGTAGGAGACAGCCGGGGATGAGAAGGTTACGTGACCGAGAGAAGCTTCATATGACGCTACCTTGGCGACTGGAGCGTATACGGGAGAGGAGTATGAGATGGGGGAGGTGTAGGCTACCTTAGCGGGGGCAGCGTAGGAGATGGGAGCAGAGTAGGCTACTTTAGCGGGGGCAGCGTAGGAGATGGGAGCAGAGTAGGCTACTTTAGCGGGGGCAGCGTAGGAGATGGGGGAGGTGTATGCTACTTTAGCGGGGGCAGCGTAGGCGAGCTTAGTCACTGGAGCGTACGCAACAGGGGCAGCCTTAACAGGGGCGGGGATAGGAGTACCCTCGTACCGAACAACAGCGTTGAAACCGTGCTCCTTGTCAGCCGTGTACTCCACAATACGGTGGACACCATCTGGTTGGACGAGGGAGTAAGATCCGTGTACGGCATCACCTTCGCGGGCTTCCTGTTGCTCTTTGACGTCACCGCTTTGTCCGTCGTGGATCGAGTACTGGTATTGGTAATGGGCGGGTGCTTCCGGTTCTGCGTAGGCGATTTTGGCGAGAGGAACCACGGGCAGAGCAGCGGCCGCTGCGATGATGGCGAAAAAGGCTACGAACTGTAAAGATATAAAAAAGCTTAGATTGCATTGAAGAAGAAAAAATAAAAATCATATGATATTGTAATGGAGTTCCACATTTTCTAAGTAGGGGTGACTGTCCTAGTGACATGATCTGAATCGCAATGATTTGAAAGCTTCAAACTTTTTTGTAATTTTCGCGGCTATTATTTTTACCCTCATGCCAATGCGATAAATAGAAACCAACAAATAGAAGTGCGATATGTATTGGTTAAACTTATTATGTGTCTCCCGGTGACCACGGGTGCAAAGCATCCGAACCGTCGGGCCGTAGTTAAAATAAATTCAAATTACTTTAACTAATATTATCGCGTTTCAAACCGTTAAAGTGTTTTATTTATATGTATAGGCATTCATTGCGTATACTACAGACAGTATTTAAATAGAACCGGTGCAAAATCCAATACGTTTTACAAATATATCTTTAACTTACTTTAGCTGCCATGTTTAATGGTGTCTTATCTGATAATGTACTTGTTGGTAAGAGACGCTGGCTTTTATACGTATAACATTATGCACGCTGTCTGGTAGGCACAATCGTGCGTAGGTCAAAAACTGGTTCAAGTTATGTCATGCAAATCATACAAGGCGATTACATTCTTAAAAGCGCGATAACAATATCTCATTTGAATAAGACATCGTTCATGAATCGAATTCACACCTTTTTTATTTAATATAATAATTGAAGCTCTTATCAAAATATCAATCTTGTATACAAAACATTATGGTATCATTAGTCATTACATTCTTCTTCATCTTGTACGTTACTTTTAAATATACTACGTAGATACAGCAGGTCAAAAATGTGAAATATTAGTCCAAACATCAGTCTAAAATGATATCAGACGAAAATATAACGACTATTGATGCATCTCTAAAAGCTTATTTCAATATTAAGTTCAAACAGATTTATGTTCCGTTATTAAAAATAAATGTCTTACACATTTATTTTTCAATTGAATTAGTTAAATTACTTAAACAACGAACACATTTTTTACAAGATTTAATTTAGATAGTTCTATAAGTATGACCGCCTCTGTAGCCAAATGGTTAAACGTATTGACTAGCATTGCGTTAAGCGCGAGAGGTCCTGGGTTCGAATCCCAGGGAAACATAAAAAGTCTGATCAAGTACTTGCCCGTTAAAAGATCGGATCAGTGAAACGGACACAGGAATGTGTTCGCCCCATGCCCCACGAGGGGGAAACGGCCTTTCATTTTTTTTATAAATATAAGCACGCATTTGCTATTTGCTTTCTATTAAATACATTTTTAATGTCTGTTATGGTTCGATTGACTAACAGTACCACTAAAAATTGCATCAGTAAATTTGATAGGTTCACTTAAAGCTCAGTTATTACGCATTCTCAGTAATAATAACATGAAACGAACCGGTTTCTTGTAACCATGGGCTATGTTTTGTCATACACCAAAACGTAAGGAGTCATACGACATACCACGTACACGAAGAGTTAAATTACAAAAAATAGTTTAAACCGCAAAATTTAATTTATTATTTAATTAATTTATTGTCCGTACTGTACGCCAGTTTACACACAGTTTACATACAGTTGTACACTTTAAATAAAACGAAATTTTACGGTTTAAAAGGCGAAATGTAAATAACATACGTGTTAACAACAAATAGTATTATTTTCCTTTATAATTGAATGCTAATGGATAATATAGTAAAGACATTGGTTTTATTTAATTTTTACGAAGCCTATTTTCATAAAAATATGTTTATAAACCAAAAAATACGTCATTACCAAGTTTAAAATCAGTAAAAAAACCTATGACTTATCGTATATGTAACAGAAAACATACTTTTCTTAAAATAACAATATGGAAGGAAATTTTATTTTTTTTAGCTCTTAGACTAATTAACGAGTAATTAACTCTTATGGTCAACGATCATGTTTGATTTCGATATTAGAAAACTTGTGATGAAATCGCTGTAAGTAAACCATTTATATACATACATACATATAACGATTATAATTTTGTTTATCCTTTTGTATAGTGGATCATCAAGAACTGTAGTTTAGTAAACCTGGTAAATAAGCCAGGTAGGCTTGTAGACTAAGTGAAAACATTTTGCAAGGAAAAGAATTAGTGTAGGTCCTTAACATTCATTATCAACTTGTTTTTAGGGTTCTGTAAAAAGACAAACAAGAAAGCCCACCGGTCTGTATGTCTTCAGACTGTATCTTCAGGAATGCAATAGTTAAAGAGTTGAAACTTTCACAAACAATGAATTAATGTATTTCTACTTCCGCTATGACGAATAAAAGAAACAAACAATTTCTGATTGGACAGCGAATAAAGATTTTTGGAGGTGACGGGCTAATAATTAATGGGTCGTGGCTTAGACCCCCACCGGGTCCAACATTTCCGAAACATCGTTTTCATCTGGATCAATGGGTAGTCAACCTAATATCGAAATATCTGAAAAACCCCTAAGTTTATTAGCGTTTCCACTTCAGTCTGTAGATTTCCGTTGCAGTCAGCGCGTCTAATTTAGATTTATGGCTAGGGTATTTCGCCTCATGCTTGTCTTTCCTCCTCTAACATTATTAAAGGTAGGCTGAAGAAAGTGACAATATGAAATGGTACGAAACCCTTCGTGGGTTCGCATTCCATCCTGTTTTATATTACTCATTTCTGCATTAAGCTCATTAAAGTTAAGTAGGCCAACTTGCAAGGTCCGGCGATCAACGTGAAATTTATTTTCGCATTAAACGTTTTATCTGATGTTACAATTGTACAACTTTATCAATATTAATAACGTAAAGGTCAAAGGAGAAACGTAAAAGAGAATTTCACATTGCCGGCTTAAGTTTACTTGGTAGTTATAAGACCTATATTCCAATCACACACAGTACAAGTACCTACCTGCAAATTTAAAACCTACTTAATATAAGCATAATAAAACGATAGAAATTATGTGTCTAAGGAACGTACGTCTAAGGAAACTTGAAAAAAAAGACTAAGCTTAAATGTGATAGAGAAAGACTAACAGAATGGAAAAAATAATTGGAATATGTATCTGTTACCCGTTTGTATTGAATACGATGTCAAAAAAAGTAACAAAAAATATAAAAATTAAGGGTTTGGTTGGTGTTGTAGAATTATTAAGTTTCACCACATTGTCCTGTCTACCTTACCTCACCGACTTTCATAAAGTATAATTAATTATACAGTAAAGTTCATTGCCACACATGACAGAATTTTAGAGACTGATCAAAATTTTCGGCTTCGACCACGAAAACCACATGTTTATAATTCACAAGGGAAAGAAATCGTACTAACAATATTGAACAGCTCAAGATTTTTTTGCTTGAACGCACTAACCTCAGGAACTACTTGTTCGAAATTAACATTTTTTTTGAATTGATTAGAGCACTTATCGATAAGAGCTTAAGGCTATAAAATATCAAACTGCGACCAAAGGGAAATGTGGAAATGACGGGGAAAATTGATTGATTGATTCCTCTTTAATAATCTAAAAAATAGTATATGTCAATCTTTTGAGTTTACTTAAAAACGACGAGATGCGGATGACGTCGAGAGTATATCTATCCTTACTAATATTATAAAGCGAAAGTAACAAATGGTTGGTGCCCAAAAATAACTAATCTACGCTGAAGTAGTAGCGGGCGCAGTTATAATATAAGACAACATTTTTATTTAACTAATAACCTACAATTATCCGACACAATTATTTCAGAATAATTGTGTTGTATGTTATAACAATTAATTCTTTTGGTGTTAAGAGGTAAAAGTAGAAAGTCAATTTCTTTGGAGTTCCGAAAAGCACACGCATGAGTTTTGAAAGTTTAACCTTGCACCTATCATACTCGCCTTCTGTCACCACATGTCATGTCGTGCAAGGTGCCTGTGTCATATCATACCGATCTACTTACGTGTGCCTTCTTAACCTTCACCCGCAAACTGGTTAATTAGTGCACGCCCTACAGCCTCCGGCGAAAATTGTCACCATCAAGATCGAAATGCTCATGTATAAAAACTGGTGCAACTCGAATACAATCATAGTCAAACCTCGACAATCATACCAATAACAATGGCAGCTAAGGTATTGAACAAATATATTTTTAAGATTGTTTAAAAAATAATTCTTCATCTTTTGCGTTTAGTTTAGTAGCAGTATAACTGGTCTTTCTGCATAAGCTTAAGGCGATCAAAGTGTTCTACCCTCGGTAGCGCACAACTAAGCCGCATACATTATACATTTTACTAATGTACTGCTTATAACTTTTCAGTTCTTCGCCGTCCTCGCTCTCGCCGCCGTGGCATCCGCCCTTCCCGTTGTGCCACTCGCTAAGGTGGCCTACGAAGCGGAAGCTCCAGCCCACTACGAGTTCCAATACTCAGTCCACGATGAACACACCGGCGACATCAAACAACAGCAGGAATCCCGTGCTGGAGACGCTGTCCACGGCTCCTACTCTCTGGTCCAGCCAGACGGAGTTCACCGCATTGTAGAGTACACTTCTGACCACGAAAACGGTTTCAACGCTAACGTCCGTTACGAGGGCACCCCAATCCCAGCCCCGGCTCCCGCTAAGGTGGCATATGCCGCCCCCATCGCTAAAGTGGCATATGCCGCACCAGTCGCTAAAGTCGCATATGCTGCCCCCGTCGCTAAAGTAGCTTACGCTGCTCCCGTCTCCTACGCCGCACCTGTAGCCCACTACTCTGCCCCAGTCGCCCACTACTCCGCTCCAGTGGCTCACTACTCCGCCCCAGTTGCTCACTACTCAGCACCAGTCGCCCAATACGCTGCTCCCGTAGCCAAGGTCGCCTACAGCGCCGCCCCAGCTCTTACTCAAGTCACCTTCTCATCCCCCGCCGTTTCCTACCACCACTAGATGATAACTAGATTTGTTTATAAAGTTGTTCTATTTATTAATATGACTAGTTGTAAATAAATTATTTTGTTGAATTTATGCAATGTTTTTGTTTTAATCCTGTAAATTACGATCAATGAAGCAGTTAGGTAAGGTTTCTTGTGCCCGAACTAAAACGGACGTCGTAAGATTTGTAATATCGTAATATGAGCTGTAATAGCCGAATATTGCGTATTGTGTCTGTATATGCGGACAAGTTTATCAATGTCCAATGCATAGAGGGGGGCAGGTGGTGGGGGTCGCCGGACCACACCTGAATTATTCATAAAGCCGCATAGTGATTTCATCTCATTGAATCGAGCTGCCGGCGCGCGGCCGTGATTACGACAGCGATACCTCCGGCCGGCCTCTGGCCAGCACTTGACACAATGCAGCTTGTCAACTAAGTGCCTGCGCCAGATTGCCGTCGTCACACCTTTTTCAGGGCAGCAATAGTAACGAACCCTATTCACGAGCCGGCCTCGTCCAAAAAATACCAATCTGCGTCGGCTCCCGTACAAGACTTACTCGTGACATCGCGTATAGAATATCGCACGATTTATTTAAAAATAAAATCAGCATCGCATCAACGTTTACTCTCGCAACGCAGGTAAAAATGAAGAGATTGGTTTTTATCTGTGCCGCGCGCCAAATTGAATGTCAAGTTGATTTCCCGACGGGCTCCGCCGCATAATTCCCCACAAATTAAGCCGATACCGATTGAGTTGCTACCGATGTAAATATTTTCTATAAATGCCCTTATATCATGCCCGTCAACCGCTATTTCATGTATAATGAAATCAAAGATATCGTAGTAACGCTACACCATTCCATTAGGGACATAATTATTACAACTAATTTTAACATTTAAGTGTATATAATGATTTCAGATAAATGTAGATTACATTATAGCGATTTCTATTATAATTATAGTACAATACCTAATTATAACTAGGACTTGAATATATATTACTTTCCTCGCCGATTATTTCTTCATTTCTTGTAGTAAATATTTTTATCTATAACTGACATAACACAAATCACAAGTTAGTGATTTATAAAAGCGTATCCATTAAAAAAATTTAACGATATAGCATTAAAATTGTATATGAGAATAAATCGAAGTTGTACATATTTATAACAGAATAGAACACGCTAAAAACCTACTTATCTGGAAAGTATTATTAATTTTCTTATAGAATCAAAGCACCCACTTCCTTCCAGCGGCTGTTCTTCAAAATCTAAAATATTGCTACCATGTATGAAATATCGATTATCGAATTCATACTCGTGTCCACTTCCTTCAAATAAGGTATCTGTACGAAATAGATACATTTATTTAATAATTCGTCACACAAAACCATCTAGAGCCCTACGGGCGGTCTCTTCCAGTATTTGGTCTGATTACACGTATCTACTATGCAGTATATATGCATTTTTTCACTAATCTATACTAATATATAAAGCTGAAAAGTTTGCTTGTTTGTTTGAACCCGCTAATCTCAGGAACTACTGAATTGATTTTTTTTTATTGGTTAGAGTTTAGACCATTCATCGACAAAGGCGTTAAGCTATAAAACATTGCGCTGTAACTAATAGGCGCAAAGGAAAAGCGGGAAATGTAAAAAACAAAAATTATTTATACTTGTGGGTTTCCGTTGCGTACGCTGCGAAAACGGTTCGAGATACCCAAGAAATATGTAATTCCTCTTTAAATTATCTAAAAAATAGTCTGCGGCAGTATATGACTGATTATCTTCTTAGATTAACTTGCAAGAACGACGGGACGCGGGTGAAGACGTGAGTAAAAGCTTACATTTATAGAGTTCAACAGGAGGTTTGCAAAAACAAACTTGATGCTTAATATAAGAATTATTATACGCGGACGAAGTCGCTGACTCAGCTAGTCGATTATATATTTCTAAACCACTGAAACGACGAAGCTAATAAAAGAAAAACAGACAATTACCTACACACCCATCGACAACAGCCCCGCGCAACCAGACCCGTCTGTGTAGTAAAATTATTATATTTTAAGAGTAAGAATAATATCTTAAAGTATAAACCGCACTTATAATGACTTGCAATCTTATAGTTAATAATAAAGAATTGTAACTATAGTAAGAAAACATAGGTGCGATAGCCCTTATGCCTGGTATAATACCGATCGTTGCGCCGCCCGTTCTATCTAAGAGTTGAATACATCGCCACTATCACAGGATATTAAATCCTTACGTGCGTCAATCCGCTTATAGCCAAAAATTAATCAAGAAGCCGGCTTAAGGGGAGATTTGTACACAAGCATATCTAAATAGGTACTGGGTTCGCCGAATTCGGAACCTCTTTCATTAGTAGAAGCATCTGCTTTTAAAAAATTCGTTAAAGTGAGTTTATCGTTTTATAATTAAGAGAGGTTGATCATAAAACGACAAGCAGGAAGTTGTTAGGTATAGACCGAAATGAACAAACAAATGTTATATTCGAAAATATGATACTAATTAATAACTTTAATAATTTGGCGCAGTTGAATTCATTTCAACAGATTACTTTACCTTATCTTTTCCATCAGGGTTGCGAAAGATGTTTATGTCTATTCCAATAAAGATATAATACAACAGCAATAAAGTAAACAATAAAATAAGAAAGCTGTTCCATATTTTAAAATTTATTACTTTTTATTAGTAGTTAATTTCGGGCATCCATATATATTTATCGTTCTGTCCTTCGCGACAGACACGACCATTTCGCTTTCTGCGTTGAACTGTACGCCGCAAACCTACAACAAAGTATTAATACGTATTATAACTTTTGACGCGTGTAACACAATTGTGTGTCTGTCACACTGCGCGCGATTAACTCCAAATTCAAAAGAGCTTATATTTTTCATAATTTTAACGTCCAAAAAATTTCACCATAGTAATAAGAATGACGAATCATTTTACATAAAAATAACACTTCTATACTGATATTATAAAGCTGAAGAGCGTGTTTGTTTGTTTGTCGTGCTAATGTCAGTAATAGTTATTGAGATTAGTGTTCAATTTGAAATATTTTTGTGTTAGACATGGACGAAGTGGGTAAAAGCTGTAATGTTACTATAATATACTATATATATATAATATACTATATATATATAATATACTATTCTGATGGAAATATAATGGCCATAATTACTTATATTATTAGTATTAAAAAATTCTATTAAACACCTGTAATCATCTTATAAAACTCACCATGCTTGTATGCTCTTGAAAAGTATGTAGGACTTTAAGATCTGACACTGTTGCAATAATAACTTCGCCGTCACTTGTACCAAGAGCCACACGGGTGCCATCTAGTGAGAATTTCGCGCTTAGCAACCATTTTTCAAGTTTCAAGCTGCATTGTAAATCGCCACTTGCACTGCAATTATAGCTTCTTTATTCATAGAGATAGTGTACTAAGAAATAATCGGCTAGATAAAGTTCATATAGTCATTAATTTTTCAGAAGTAACATATTCTATATTACTTCTTTGTCTATACAAAATATTTCTAGTTCTAACTCTTATTATCTTAATCCTGCCTAATAATTACTATTACTTACACCTTAAATAATTTAGCAAAGCCATCATTTGAAGCGGTCAATAAAAGTTGGTTATTGTGAGAAAACTCTATAGATCTAATAGTTTCTGTGTGGCCATCAATAGTGTGAATCAGCTTCCCCTGAACTACATCAAAAATACAAATGCTGCCATCTACAGAACCACTTGCTATGTATTTGCTATCTTTACTCTGAAATTAAAAAGCTGTATAACATACAAAATTAACCTAGTTTAAAGACCACATTTGACTCTTCTTATGTTATCTACAAAATTAATATAAACTTACAGTGCTATTAGATTTGAAATAATAAAATGAGGCAAAAATTTATTGGGCATTCTTATCTCTTTATTTAATAATTCTGGCTAATAGTATAAAATTCTTATTGATATTCATTCTTTGAGTCATTTTTATTTGCCTGTAGTTCTGTTTTTCGCAAACATTATATATACATTTTGTATACTTACCCATGCTACACATAAAGCAAAACTTCCCCTCGTATCAAGGCTTTTTACAACATTCTTCTTTTCAACATCATACATGATAAGCTTGCCGGTGTGACTACCTGTAACTATTTTACTGCCATCGGGGGAGAATGCTACATTCCAAGTGTCTGTTGCACTTGTTTCTATTTCATGAACTTTAAACCCAGATGATAGTTCCCATATAATCAAAACTGAGTCTAAGGATGTTGTAGCTAAAGCTAAAAAGATTACTTTAATTACTATACCTATATTAACTTAATCAAATCATAATTTAATAAAAAATGTAATAATATGTCTAAGAGATATGAGTATATCACCTGATTATCAGAATCAGGTAATAAGATAAGTGATGGTATACATAACATTACTGAAATATACTTTGCTAAAAAGACTGAGTATGTAAATCTGCTATGTTTTAACAGAAATATCCTTTTATATTTAAAGAAAATTCTTAAATTATAGGAAAAAATAAGATGTAAAGCAGAATGTATTTATCCATAACATCTAAATGTTATCACACTTACTATGTCCATCTGGGCTTATAGCAATTGAGACAATGGCCATACTGTGCCCTTGCAAGTTATATAGTAACTCAAGTTTATTATATGCCACCCTCCAAACCTTTACATTTCCATCTAATCCACCTGATACTATATAATCTTGTGATTTTTCCCTATAAAATTCATATGAAAAAAAAATTTAAATGTTTGCATAACATGTTAATATAAATGAACAAAACAAAACTTCAATCAACTAAATTACAATAAGTTTTAAAGTTAGCATGTAAATGCAAATATAGCTATGATTCAGAATTTGATAAATAGAGTATTTTTCATACAGCGAATCGCCAGTCGGCTTAATTTTTGTCCAAGCACAGCAGTATATAGGGTCTTCGTGTGCATTTTCTTTTTTTGACAGCAATGAATACTGAACCTAAATGAAATTAGAAACTTATTACGACATATCCTTATATTATAATATCATGTATGGTAAATTTATTTTTTAATTGTAACATACCGCTGTCTCTGTAGGCATTATAAACTTAAAGGTAGGTATTTATTATGTCACTTAGCTTGTCTATATTAATTGTAATACAACAAACTTCATGCAAACATGAAAATAATATCTCCGTTTTGTTATCCGTGGAAAGGTACTAGAAAATAACTAACCATATTTGAAAACAAACAAATCCACAACAAATAGTTGAATGAGAATTTTGTACAAATATTGGTTGACGTTGACAATGTCATAAAATATATGGTTGTTCACAGATGTATATCAACCACAGGGTACTACATGACGGCAAATATTTTTTTATAAAATAATAAGTGTTTAACAAAATTCAATGTCGTAAACTGTACATAGCTGCTTTGTTCACAACGAAGGAAGCTTTTAAGTTAGAACTACACAATTTCTTACATTTTTCCGAAATTCAAAGATCGGTGTTGCGAAATAAGTGCATTTTGCGCTATACTAAGATATATTTAACGCTGCTATGTAGGGCCTTTTTTGATTTTGTTATCCTTTTGCACGTTTTTCGTATTTTTTAAATTGTACTAGCTTAAAATTATGTACTACTATATACTAAGTAATGTTTAATCTGTTAAAATTTTAAGACATTAATTATTTTTATTTTTAATTCTGGTACTCATTAGTTAGTAGTTACATCTCATTTACAAAAAAACAACTAGGATTCAATCATACTGTAAGGAAAAAATATACAAAGTACTTTATAAATTATATTTATAAATATAATGCTTAAGCCTATAAAGGACAATCGTAAATATTTATACTTTTATCTTCAGAAACAGAAACTATTTTATTGCTCTCTGCATTAAATTTTACTCCCCAGACCTGAAAAATAAAATAAATAGATTATATTGTAATTTCAACATTTTTGTTTAAAACATTAAAATTGATAAAAATTTAGAATACCTGATCACTGTGTTCTTTAAATACATGCTGACATTGCATATTCTCAAGATCCCAAACGCGTACAGTTCTATCAGAACTACCAGATACAAATCTTTTACCATCTGGGGAAAATGCAACTGAGAGAACCCAAGATGCATGTCCGGATAATGTCCCTGCTAAATTTGCATGTACTCTGAAATTAAAGAAAGGATGTTGTATGCACAGCTATCTCTTGTTTAATATTTCCATAAGTGTAAACCAAAATACTTGTGCAAATATTAAATAAGATTAGTGGGTTCACAGTAATGGTACCATTGCAAAAATTTTACTTTTTTCACACCATACAAGTTTCTCCTATTTATTTTACTATTTATCTGATTGAAGATAAGAACTAGATTTAGTAATGCTAAAATATTTTATATTGAATTTGAATAATTATTTCATTCATACTTACACATCATAGAGCTTCATATGCCCATCATCTGATGCAGTAAGGAGTAGTTGTGAGTCTGGAGAAAAGCAGAGACTTCTTATAGGCTTGGCATGACCCTCCAATGTGTGAACTAATTTACCTTGGGCTACATCAAATATTTTAACTATTCCATCTAATGCACCGCTAGCAATATATTTACCATCAGGACTCTGTAATAGATTTTTAAATATGTTTATACTACAATAACTGTAAGAAATATAATACAAACTAAATCAATTAATTAATTAATCAAATTATTTATTAATGTAGGTAGCTTAGTACACTTATGAACAGCACAACAGTTAAAAATTTAAAACTCTAGATTTACAGTTACTAGCAGTTCCCAAGTTAAGGGTGTAAAAGGAACGAGAAGAACTGGCAAGAAACTCGCCGCCACTTTTTTTTTATTGCCAAGTTTTATTACAATTTCCTAAAATTCCTTATGCACTTAATATGCACATTTTCTTCCTTGTTAGAGCAGCTTCCTCCAGACCCCAAGCATTTTTATCATTTAAATATTAATTTACGTTATAATAACCCTTTCCAGGCAGTTTTTGTTTTAACAAAACTTAAACTTATTTATGGACAGTGTTTGTACTTCACCAGGGATTTTATTAAAATACCATATGCCTATACCTTGAAAAAAATTACTTGTTTTATGGGGCCTTTTAATCAGTACACTTATTTTATCCTTATTGCGTGTATTATATTGATGAAAACTGCCATTTGTTTTAAAAATTATGTACATTTATTCGAGCAAACAAAGTAAATTCAATTCAAATAATAAAGATTATAAATTTTTCTTAGTGTAAGTCCATACATCTTCTGGGCATAAAAAAATCTGCAAGTGGAAAAGAACTACAACACACACTACAGCCTACTCAGATATTTAGTCAGAGACCTGGTATCTAATAGGTTACAGCTAACATTATTTATGTATTACAAGTTACTTACATATGCTACACTTAAAGTAAAACCCCTTGTATCTAATGTTTGCTCTTGCTTGCCACTCTCAACTGAAAAAATCAAAATCTTTCCAGCATTACTTCCAGATACTACATTCTTTCCATCAGGTGAAAAGTCTAGAGTCCACACATCTGTCATTCCTGTTTCCATTGTTTTAAGTTTTTCGCCAGTAAGTATGTCCCATAATATAAGAGTTGCATCTTGTGAACTACTAGCTAAAGCTAAAAAAAAACACAAATATTTTAAAGCTTTAATGAGAAATTTTTTATATGAAAAAGAAAAAAATACCAATGCTTATATAAAAAAAAGTCAATCAATCAAAACGCCCAGAAGTCAATAATAGTTAAAGCTATTAACAAAAAAGATATTTTGTATGTTTGTATTGTTTACCAAGTTCATTGGTCCAATGGTACAAAATGTGGCTTATAATGAAGAGGTTGTGATAAACCCCATGTTGAGAACTGATGAAACCCATGTCTGTATGTCCTCCTCTATCATAGAAAAAAGTATGCTTGTTGGATTTGTCACTACAATAAAACTTACTTTTTCCATCGGGACTAACAGCAATAGATATAACTCCTAAGGAATGGCCTTCAAGTTGATGTTTTATTTCAAGTTTTCCATCTTCCAGATGCCAAATCTTCACCACATCGTCTAAACCTCCCGTAATAATATAACTCTTAGGTGATTCTGCATCTGGATTAGAGTCCCTATAAATAGATAAAGAATTTTCTTTTGACGAATTATAACTAAGAGTTGTGGACCTATCAATTAAACAAATATTAAAGGTTAAGTTCTACTAACTGTGAGTTTTCGTGGTTTTCTTCAGCTTCCTCTCCTTTCTTTTGTTCTGGCTTTATTAGACTCCATCCACAACACCAGATAGAATCTTCATGTGCATTTTCCTTTTTCAATTGTAAATAATACTGAAAATAAACATAAAGATCGATGTTGTTGCAGTCGCCAACTCTTACCGGTAATAGAGATAATAATATTATAACTTACAAGAGTGGTTATTGACATTATATTCAATTACTACAGCTGCAAATTAGAACCATACGATAATATTACCGTAATTACAAATAACAATTTTAAAAACAAATCAAAATAAAATACAAGTTTATTTGCCAACAGAAAGCAGACTGCAAACGCCAGAAATATAACTACGTACATGCTGTGGTTAATTCTTATTTTACTTCATATATACTCTATGGTCGTAAACTCGTAACTATAGACTAAAATGCAAATTAAGCCAGTAAATTGTAAAGGTAAACTGTAAAACAAATGGCGACGTTAAAGCTCTTTGTCATAGTGTTAATATTTGATAAAATTTAATAGTATGCAACGTAATTTATAAGTGTCCTAAATATTTTAAATTTAAAAGTTATGTTGCTTTGAAACAGCGGAATAAAATTGTTCTTGTATACAACACTCTTTATAACATAACCTTCCAAAATGGCTATGTCAAAATCGACGAATACATATAATCGTCAAAATTGGGAAGATTCGGTAAGTATTTCATTTAAATGAAGAATTAATTCAATTTTTGAGTTCAGTACAATTAAAATAAAATCTAATTTACGACTAAATTATATCCCAAATTTTCAGGATTTCCCGATTTTGTGCCAGACATGTCTTGGAGACAACCCTTATATTCGTATGGTAAGTTTTAAATTACTATTTTTTACATGCCCTCATAATACTTAAAAAACTATTTACGATTCATTTATTATTGCAGACTAAAGAGAAGTATGGTAAAGAATGCAAAATTTGCATACGCCCATTCACTGTTTTCCGTTGGTGTCCTGGGGCTAAAATGCGTTTTAAGAAGACAGAAATCTGTCAAACATGCTCTAAACTAAAAAATGTTTGTCAAACATGCCTTCTTGATTTAGAGTATGGTCTACCTATACAAGTGAGAGATGCTGCTCTAAAAATTCAAGATGATCTACCTCAAAATGAAGTAAATAAGGAGTATTATATTCAAAACTTAGATAGTCAAATGTCTAAGTTTGATCCAACACAACCTAGCAATTCTGCTTTAAAATCGAAAGGTGCTTCTGACATGTTGCTAAGGCTAGCACGGACTGCACCATATTATAAAAGGAATAGGCCACATGTATGTTCATTTTGGGTAAAAGGAGAATGTAGGAGGGGAGAAGAGTGTCCATATCGTCATGAAAAACCGACAGACCCTGATGATCCTCTTGCTGATCAGAATATTAAGGATAGGTAAAATATTTAATACCATTTAAGCCAGATTTAAACTATTATAACCATTCTTATTGTTATATTAACCCTTTCCTAGGTTTATCTGTTAAGTAAGTGTTACAAACTGACACACACACTGTGTGTGTGTAACACTGATTATCTACTTACTTTTTTCAAGTTTGGTTTAATGTCCCTTACATTAATTTTTAATATATAATCTGTAAATGTCAATGCATAAGTATTATACTGTATTTTATAGATACTATGGTGTCAATGATCCTGTAGCTGAGAAATTGATGAGACGTGCAGCTGCTATGCCAGCCCTACCACCACCTGAAGATAGAACAGTAACAACTCTGTATATTGGGAATTTACCTGATAATATGACTGAAGATGAATTAAGAGGCCATTTTTATCAATATGGAGAAATCAGGTAAAACCAACAAAATATTACTATTATCTTTGTAGTTATCCTTATTTGAAAAATATTTTAATTTTTAACTACAGCCTGACGTTTCACATGCTTTGCTTATAAAATAAGTTTAACTTATATATATCGCGTTTTAAGTTGTTGAAGTGTTTTATTTAGAAGTAAAAGTACTCACGTAAACTACAAACAGTATATAGATCTTGTTTAATAAAGTAATTTATCCATTGTGTATTTATCTATACATATAGAATGCATTTTGTAAAATTAATGACAAAACATACATTGTATTGAAATTCTTATTTCTTGGTGTGACATATGATGAAAAGTTTTATTTCATCATGTCTTCTATAGAGGTGAAATTGGTAGAACTATTTTACTTAAAAGTTGTTTTATGAAAATTAAGTAATCTAGTCTTTCATTAGCTGTTAGTGGAGGCAGAATATACATGACATAGTGACATTATTATTTCTTTGCATTCTAGGCAACTGACATTGGTACCAAGAGCCCAATGTGCCTTTGTACAATACACAACAAGAAGTTCGGCAGAACATGCTGCTGATAAGACATTCAACAAGTTAGTGCTTGGAGGCAAAAGACTGACTATTAAGTGGGGAAAATCACAAGGTAACAAATAATATGGATGCATTGATATGCAATTATTGAAATCAAAATTTTTTTTAACCCGTTTGAAATGTGCAGGACGTCAAGGCATTAGTGACAAGGCTGACACAATGCTCCCACTTGAACCAGTTCCTGGTTTGCCAGGAACATTGCCTCCACCACCTGCATACTTACATCCATTCCCACCACAGGTAAATATTTCATTCTGGCTTGTATTTTTGTTAAAAAATTAAATTAAAAATATAATTTTAATTCCAATATTCCGTTGGCAATCAAATGGTTTAGAAACAGGCGCTCAAAATAAATGTAAGTGAGTAGAGAGGTCTATGTAAAGATAAAATTTCAATTAAACACTTAATTGGTTGAAAACGCGATTGTTAATTTGTCATACTCACATAATATACACATTATACTTAATGTACCTGGATTTTCAGATGCCACCGCCGAATCGCCCCAACGACTTCTTCA
Organism: Leptosia nina; assembly: GCA_963661955.1. Taxonomy (NCBI): domain Eukaryota; kingdom Metazoa; phylum Arthropoda; class Insecta; order Lepidoptera; family Pieridae; genus Leptosia; species Leptosia nina. Next base: position 4,995,981 of record CAVLEF010000003.1, read on the forward strand.
ATTTACATCACTATGGTGGCCCGTGGGGTGGGTGGGGTGGTCCGCCACCGCTACCACCAGGGCCACCAGGCATGCCTCCAGGGCCACCCGGTATGCCTCCTGGTCTTCCACCGGGTCCACCTGGCATGGCTCCAGGGCTCCCAGCTCCTCCGCCTCCGGGACCACCACTACCTCTACATTACCCCAGTCAAGACCCTGCGCGTCTAGGTGCGCACGCGCATGCCTCAGCGCCGCAAACTTAGTAATTAGTTATTAAACGTCGTTTCTCAACGTGTGCGTCCAGATTCACAGAGGGTGTTACTAGCACAGTACACTGATGAATATAGTATAATAACGCGTAACTAAATGCAAAAAGCAAGACCTCTAGATTTTTGTTGGCAATTTTCAGAAGTTAGACAGAACTTAACCATGATTAAGTAAATGTGGCATTAGTACAATATGCCTGATGGTGTGTGTTCATTTCAATATAAAGCCAAGACACAATTTCATACTGCAAGAATTACATTAATATCAATTCCTATTTTTAAGCTAAGCAATCATACCAATAGGTATAAGTTGTAAATAAAAATAAAATGCTTTTTGCTAGGGATATGTTTTATTTTTTTGTCCATGTACGGCAACTTAACTAATAAAATCGAAATATTATAAAGATCCTTTTCAAGATTTTATGTCAGAATGATATTATTATGCAAGTTTTAATGAAATTGAAATTTTTTAAATAAATGCATATGTTTAAAATTTGATACTTGAGTATCTAAATGAAAGTTGTGTTCAGAAATTATAATATTTATTATCATTAATCATAAGTTTATAACATGACTTAATCGTTAAAACAGTTAATCAAGATAAATCTACACCTTCGCTTACCATTATCTGGGTAAGGACGGTCCGATGATAATTTACATTAAACTAGGCCCAGATACATGAATAAAATGTCATAAAAGTACTATAAGCTTATGTTTTAGACTAGCTGGGAATAAAATAAAACAATTAGACTATGTTTGTAATGTTTTATATTTATTTCTGGTGTAATAGTAATATATTAAAAGTAATTTTCCAAATTTTATGCAGATTTTAGCAGTTTATTTACTTTATTCCCAGCCCAATATCATGTCAGTTAACTAACTATCATTTGATTAAAGATTTATTGAACTGTACTGAATTTAAAAGCTGCCCATTTATATACAATAGGCATATGGAATTTTTTAATGTATCGAAACCGTTAGTCAAATGACTAGGTAAGTTTTTGTTATCATTAAATAATGTGTACTAAATCTTGTGCATATCTAATAGTAACACACAGGGCAAGATTACACACACACACAAAATTAAGTAACGGTTCAAACACACATACCTATAGCTTCTATAAAAGCAAATGTTTAACTGCTATGTTAATACCAATTATAAATTTAATTTTCCACAATACTTTTAAGACAAAAAATCTTTAGTTTTAGTGTTTAGTCCACATTTCTTTATAATCAGCAAGCAGAGATTTAATCGTTTAGAACAACACTTCATGAACATAGTAAGATAATGTTTGTGAAGGGTCATTAGAAAATATATACACTGACCCAATGTGGAATGTTAAAAATTTCGAGTGATGACAAACTAAATTCGTATCTATTAAACGTTTAATGATAATTACACAATTAATATGCTATATTACGTAGATATAATTAAATCATTTGCCTCAGAAATGCAGCGAGATATTTGGGAGTTCTTACATATTAAAGCGTCCTTAAGCTCATGTGTTCTAAAATAAATCTAGCAATAAATTAAAACATTTTCCGGGTTACGCGCAGAATTTTTAACGTTTTGATGAATAAATATAGGGAATCAGTGATTGCAGGGGGGGTCTTGGGAAAAAAAAAAAGGGGTTTTTTTAATAGAGAAAGACTCCTTGCGCGGTGATGACTCGATGGTAAAATATGCCCCAATAGAAGTTATGAAAATGTGCTGTTGACATTCGGCAAGGTTTATTATTTCTATAATTAGGTCGACTTGTTAACAAGGCTACGGAACTCACGCGCAAGACATGTTTGTTTCAATATTTTGTAACCCCGCGCTTGTTCTCCACTGTGGATGATCATTAGAAGTTCCCGAAAGTAGGTAAGGATACCGTGAATTTATATAACAATAATTATAAATTTTAAGTAATTATTTCCCATTTCTGGATAACTGTGAATAATATTGTTAACGAGCGTGCCTAACAAAATCTTTAAAAAATTATCATAACAAGCCTTCATACATAATGCATTATTACTAACACTTAGATTTTTAGTATTTCTCTACAGATAACCGAGTGCACATACAGAAATTTTTGCTAAATAACAGTAAAAGTGCTGAGTTTTGGCAACATTTGCGTTTAAGATATAAAAGATGGTTAATCCTTGCTATTTACAAGGCAATAACAGTATAGTTAATATGCACAGGTTAACTTAAATTCTATTTCGCACTGGCCATTTAAAAATTATCTAAATGTGCACTCAGAATGATTAAATAGTTGGTATATAATATATATTTCAAGTAATATATAATACAATCGAATATTGATTTACAAATAAATAATGTATGTACTTTTCACGCCATGGTCTTAAATGCTGATAGTGTCACTAAATCTGCAATGGGAAAAAATATCATATTTTGTTTACAATATTTAACTAGTGCTACTACTGTTTATTACTGTTATTATATTGATTGTTTGTATATAGCAAATAAGTGTGGCAAAACCACAACTGTGTTTAACAACTGATTGAAGATCAAGTGATTTTTACACATAAACTAACTAACCAAGTCCCCATGTAGCGAAAGTAACTTCTTAGGTTTATTTTAGGTAGAAAGAACTTCGTACTCTTATGGTACAATAGAGACGTAAAAAAATTGTCTTGCTACCGGCTAAGCTAAAGTTCGCCTCTGAAGAAGGGCATTTTAAGAGCTATTTTCTATCTGAAATGTATAAGATTCTTAACAACCTAATTCTATCTGAACTTACCTGTTAATATCTATTGGCGTTAGCGTTTATCTGAGCGTTGACAGCGGCGGCAGCAGCGTTCGAAGCGGCGGTCTGTACGTGTTGGTTTCGCAGGATCTCCGTTGTGAACTCGGCTTGTGCCTTCGCTAGAGACGCGCCGGTCGAACGGTAGATACGGTGAACCTATTTTATGCGTTGTGTTAAGCTTTAAAATGGACGTACTTAAGGCAGGGTAGGCAAACCAACAGGACGACACTTATTTTTTTTATATTCTAGGCACGTCGCAGATCATACAACATGTGTAAAAAATGTGTTAAGTTACCTACTTAACACATTTTTTTAAAGTTTTTATTATTATTATTTTACAAATAATTTGAAAGTCAAGATTATTTCACGGCACGGTAATGACCCCAATAAACATTTTAAAAAAATGGCACATTGATGCATAAACCTTCGCCTACCCTGTAATAAGGAATTTGGCAGAAAAAATGGCAGATTTAAATTTTGTACATATGTATTTGAAATAGTCTCTAATTATGGACCTGAATTAATTCGAACTTTTAATATATATCATTGTATGGATCTATTCCGATCATTGTTAACATGCTTAGTGTTTACTTTCATGCATATTAATAATATTCAGACCTTTGTTATGAGCAGAACGTCCGCAACAACACAGGTGATGAAGCCAATGGTGACAATCAGAGTGACGACGCCGGAACCCACGTTCTTTCCAAAAGCCTCAATGCTAGTGATAAGGCCACTGTAAATACAATAAAAAAAAATATCAGTAATTAGGGTGTGACATTTTTTTTTTATTGAAAGACGAACTATCTTATTAATAACATGGAAAAATATTATGTATATTTTAAATAACAAAAAGAAAACTCACCACGAGCCTCCGCCGAGGAATCCAATAGACTGGACGACAGTGATGAGTATTTGGAACAGAAATATGAAGAAGAAGACCATAAAATTGAAAGATGAGTCACTCCTGAATGCTTTATATATCGGTCTATACCAACATATAAAGCTGAATGGTGTCAGCATCACAAAGTACAATATAGATAATCCAAATAGTGTTGGACCCTGATCAGTAAACATCAGTGCCATTCCTCCAACAATATTCAAGGCTAGAACTAGCGAGTGAACTGAAACAAAAAGAAATAATTTACGTTAAGTAAAAGTAACAATTACTAATGATAATCTATTAGTATTGTTAATTAATTAGTGAATGTGCTTAAACTCGGATGTTATGACTTATGAGCATAAAAAAATGCTTTAAATTTATATATACCAAAAGGGTAAAATGCCAATATTACAAAATCTTATCAGAATTACATTAAGTGATAATTTTTTGTGAAACTTACACATCCACAAATAATAAAGATGTCTGACAACTCTTTGGAATTCAAGAGGAATATCCACATTGATGTCTTGATAGAAGCATGGTTGAACAGGACAAAATGCAGGTAGGGGAGGCCAGTTATTTCTTCGACCAGCTGACCCTGCTCTTAATTCTGCTTCACGTCTGGCTAGTTCTTCTGCTTTACGTTCTAATTCCTCTTGACGTTTCTGAAGTTTACATTTAGGTGATTCATTTATATAGAGGTCTTGCGGTAATATTATTTAAGTAGTGATTCAAGAAACAACTTTGGATGAATAATGTATAGAAAAGGATGCATTAATAAAGACACTCTTATATAACACCAATTTTTCAATCAATTCAATGATAATCTTAAATCTTCTTTTGCTCAGCCAATCTAGCAGATGACAAATTAATAATGTATATATAGAATAGATAAGCTAGGGAAAAAAAATGAGGGATCTACACTGAGACTGCTTTCTTCAAATTTTTCAATAATGTTTATTTATAAACAAACTTATTTTCTAGACGTCATGATAAAATGATAAGGCAAAGCAGAAATGGTGATTAATAATGATAATATATTATTGATATATGTACTAAATGTAGTGAAACAATACCTTCAACTCCTTGTGAGGTGCAAAACATAAAATAATATATTAATAATTTAACACATACAAAAATAATATATATAGTGTATTTTATTCTATAAATTTAAAACCTTTCTAATTGTTAACACATTTTGTGTGTGTAGCCTTAGATGTACAGTTACGTACATAGTCATCGATGAGTAGTTAATCATGCAAAGTTAGTGTTATTATACCAATAGTTTTAATAATAATTGTGAGTATCACTAATTATACCTGAAAATCTGCTGTAGTAAAGTCTGATGGTGGACCTTGGTTTTGAGAAGTAGGACCAGGTCTTGTGTACTGCCCCCCAGCTGGTGGTGACACTGCCTGCATAATTGCAGGCTGTGTTGGCTGCTGTGGTACCTGGAAAGTAAAAATTAGTGGTTAAAATTAGAGGAATATATGGCATTTTCACAAAAACATATATGTACTATTTAAATGTTGACCATAAAAGGCTTACTTAGGCTTTCTGAGTGTTTTGTAACTTATCAATTATAGTGGGGTTCATATTTATTTTGTTTAAAACCAGGCTTTTTATTTTATTTAATACATGCGTCTATATGACTCATTGGGTTTTAAAATGTATATACACAATAAGTTAATATAAATACTGTGGAATATTACAGTCATTGCTTTTCATTTTTGTCACAACTATTTAGAATTTTAACAAAATTGTGAATAGTTATGATAATATAAAAAGCAGGCTCATCCATCAGAAATTAATGTGGGCAAGTCAGTTTACATCTACTAGTTATTACTTTCACATAAACAACTTTCAGATTATGTTTATCACACATCGATGAGCACTCGATTGATTAAGTCGGCGTATCAACCCACGAAACACCTAAAAAAACTAGTATTCAGTTTACCGTAGCTTGATTAGCATTTTGCTGGCCATCAAATGGGTTGTAGTCGTCAAGACCTTGTGTTGCAGAACTAGTGTTTCTGGCTACTTGCTGTACAGCAGGATCCTGCAGTAAAGATTGCGAAATTGAGAATCCTTATAATAACTCTAATTCATTTCCAAGAAGGGATTACTCACGGCAAAAGGATTGTCTATGGCAGGATCACTAAATGGATTGTCTTCAAAGTTAGACATTTTTATTTAATCTAAGAATGCCAGCTTAATTGTTGTTCACTACGCACTAAACAATAAATTTGTCCTTATAACTTTTATGGGTGTATTTTCGATAAAACGACAAAATACAAATAGACACATTAAAACGCAATCTCAGTGACAGATTGGAAATTGACTTATCGATATTGCTGACGTGACTAGTTGACGGTTCACATCTTCGATAGCGACAGACAATATCAAGCATTAGAAATGTTGTACTTTTTATAACGAATCATACATTTTATATAAGATAGGTTAAGGAGGAATAACTCGGAAATATATCAATGTTCTTATAACTGTTTCCATATTTATGTGTAAGCTTTTTGTATGCGTCATTAAAAGCTTACTTATGTACAATTTTTCGCCAGATATTAAATGGCAAGTTGTTTGTTTTTTTAATTAACTTACCTACCAATATGATAAAATAATGGCTATATAGAGACAGCCATCATATATTATTACCGTCTATAGACATTGAGTAAACAAAACCTTTAAATTTTAAAATGCAATATTATGTAAAATAAAATGTGAAACCAACTTTATTTTTTAAAATGGTAACATCAGCATCTTACTTGTAATCTGTCGACGTTCTGTCAGTTTGCTCGACGTTGCTGTCAAAGTAGGCGGCTGTTTATGTTTTGTACAATATTGTTATTTTACGATCGTTTTGTTACAGTATATTGTATATAAATTATAAACTTTTAATACAGGTTTTGATAGTGAGATTTCATTGTGATACTTGAGTTTATTTAAATCATGTCAGATGTCAAGAGGTGAATAAGTCTGTGTTTTGTGTTAGTGACAGAATTTATATTGTTTGGGATTTCGTGTGATAAACATAAACGGTGAGTAGTTAGTTTTTATCGTTTCGTTATTAAATTCGACTTCTAAAATGCTAGTATTAGTCTGTAGTTAATTTACGATAGTATTATCGACTACTACAGTTTTTAGTATCGTTAAAGTGTTTTGGTTCAAATAATGTTAGCAAGATTTTTTATTAGTGCTCTTAGTAGCCGATACAAGGCTTGCGTAATGATAAAATAACTGGAACTATGAAATTCGCAACAAGTTGGTGAGGTGGTATTGTGCGCGCGCGCAGGAATAATGTGAGGTCGTGACTAGTCTTTACTACGGCGAAAGTTGTTTGCTCTTGATATTAAGGAAGTAACAGTAGCGGAAATATTAAGTCCTTATATATTATTGTATGAATATTTTCTTTTTTTGTCACTTGTATTGAAAATTATTCTAATAATTATCTTATTGGATTAATTGTGTATACTATGTGTATACCCACTTAGACATATAATAAAGTCTTACTAAAATCTGTTGTTTTAGATTTTGTGTGTAGAATCTCATATGCAGTATGTTGGGCACGGGGGATAATGATGCCTGTGTCCATTCTAATTGATTTCCTGTGATTTAAACTGCCTTACCGAACCAAAACCTGTGGTTGGTGGTCCTCCTGTACAATATAATACAATAATTATTGATTCATTCAAGTCTTCACTACAAACAATATAGAATCAGTTCTATCAGTTGTTGCCACATGTTTTGTATTATGAATAGTATGTGTTAAGTCTATACACCCATTTGTCATCATGCCATAGTAACAATGTTTTCTTGTTGTTAGTACAAAACAAATTATTTAAACTCATTATTATAAAAAATATCTTGTTTTTATATATGGATTAGCTATACAATGTATCAAAAAAACAAACATGTGATGTGTGATAATCCTTCAAAATTATTTTTATATTAAGTATACACTAGGTACCTATATAAATGTGATAGAGATTGTAATTTAAAGGTTTATATAATTAAGATAAAAACCAGTACAGTTATGGACACAATGAAAGTGATTATAGAAAGTGAAAGTAGCCTACATGAAAGTTAAGTAAGAGTCAAATTTAAACATAATTGTAATACTGTTTTAATAATAAAACTTTTTGCTTTCACTTATTTGTAAGTATTTATATTTTTTTAATTAGTATATGACAAGTACATATGTATGGAGGTATCTTGAATTAAAACATTATTCATTCTTAGATACATTCCATCCAATAAAAACATAATAGAATATTTATTTTGGGTTTTTTTTTTACCATTGATAGCATCAACTTTTATCGGATATTGTTGTTTTAATACATGGTAGCTTTATAATATTTATCATACTACTTAGGAGGTAATATGATAAATATTGTTGACTATAGATTACATAAAATAAAATATATTTTATTCTCTTTAAAATTTTAAAAATTATTTAAGTAGATTCTTTAAAATTGTTTGTCTGTTCGTAGTGATTTTACAGAGTGTTCAAAAGTGTGACATAACTGAGACGAACACCCAAGAAACTAAGTCCGAGTTTACCATGTCTTATAAACTAATGCATTGTTGTGAATTTATTCACCTAAGGATCAATTCATATTACTGCCAGACGGGCTTGTCATACCATACGCCTTTTTAGCCAATCTAAATTTTATAACTTTTTCAAATTAATTATTGATAAATTTGAAACATATATCAATATACTTATATATTTTAAAAAGGATTCAAAGCATTAAATATAATTATTCACTTTTACTGATATAAACAGATGTATGTTGACTATAACATTTGTTGAGAAACAATTTTGAAATCAATTTATTATTACTATTTTTACTTAAAACACGGTTAAACACTTCTTCGCTTATGGAGCCTTGCTGAGTTAAAAGAATCACGCTTAAAATATTTATATCTGTCTATAGTACTCGCAGGGCAATATAAGCGATATAAAACTGAATGGAAAAGTTAGAGATTGTATTCTTCACAACTCTGGACGTTACATAGTTTTGAAGTTCCTGCCAAGTTGAACTGCTCTATAAATGTGATCAATTTTTCGAATCCGTAAATCTCGACTTGGGAACTAAGTTGTTTCCGAGGCTATTCTCACGTTACCGGTTTCTGGCGTGAAATTTCCGATCAGATACCGATTATTTTTATGTTATTATTATTAACTTCATACAACATTTAAGTCTATGAAATAGCATATTTGTATAGTTAAGGGTATATCTGTTTTCGTTTTGAAAGCAATTACAATATTATGATTATAATAAAACTTAAAGTGTTTATTTGTAGAATGCTGGGTGTGGGTGGGAAATGTTCATGTATCATGAATATGACATAGTACAGGCCCAACACATTACTAAATCTATTGCACTCGTCATTTTAATTTACATCCTTGTTAAATTTCTGTCAATTCAGGATTCTTACCCAGGACCGTTTCGACTAACGCAATGAGTTTAACCATTGAGCCACGGAAGCAATTTAACAGCATTAAGCAACCTTAAAATTGATACTATGGTTTTATCAAAATAAACATGTCTAATTATAAAATTAACTTCACTTTATATATATTCGTAAATGTCTGGTAGGCGTCAGCGTGACTGTCGGAATCCGCCGTCACATATCTCATCGTGTTTAATGAACTGAAACAGATTAAGGGCGTTTAAACGATTGATTCTAAAGGCTAATGGTCCAATATGTTAACACGATTGCGCAGTTTAGCATGTATCTGACAAGTTTTAATGTGGAGTATGGGATTACGATTTATTTATAATACATGTTCAGATTAAACTACAAACATTAAGTTAAAATTTATATCATATATTATAAAATAACCCAGTCTAAATAGGAATGTCCGGTGTAGTGTAGAGAATGAAAAAAATGAAAAACTAAGTTGCAAAAGGAAAACGTTATCATTAAAACATTATATATTCTATTCAGAGATTTCTTACCTTATCCAACACAAAAATAACTTTTGTAAGCCCATATACATGTTTTACAATTTCAACAATAACAACTATGATAGCATAAGTTCTGCATTCAAGAGTACATCATGAGACAACCACGACAGAACCAACTGCCAACACGATTTTGGTCTAAACTGTTATAACTATAGAAAGGCTGAGTTTCAGCCATTGAAATTGATTGATGGGCAGATGCCGATGATGCTGGATTTAAATTTAAGATGTTCAAGTATGTGCCTGGATGTCTTCAAGTAACAACGAATGCTGCATGCATTAAATGCAATTAGTAAATTGCACTCTGAGATTAAGCCGTGAACACATGCGAACTTGACCAATTTTCATAATTTAACTTCAGTTTTCTACGTGAGCCGTTTCGCTGACCTTGGCCTGGTGTTGTAGACTTATTGTGACCCATAAACACTTATCGACCTTGTAGTAACATAAAATTTAGTAAACACTTATTTGTGAGCTAATTAATTTTTCAACCGAAGTAAATGTTTTAATTAAATATCTGAACGCCGTTGCCCTTATGTTTGAAAAGATTTATATTTTAAGTATATTTATTGGTGTTTTTGAATGCGGATATTGCTTGTATAACCTGGTTTTGATGTGAAAGGTAACCTTGGCTCGGTCTAATGTTAGTTAATAATCAAGGTTTGAGTTTTTACAATCTTTGGCCTTATAGCTCAAGTTAACAACTTTGTTCCCTTAGTCTGTATTAAGTATTCCGGTACGTTTACAATTTTCTTTGTAATGTTTGTCCAATTATTTTAAATATCTTTCTTTCAGGAATTCAATGTTGACTTTGTCTATCGGTATAACAAAAATATCTCAAATAAAAGATTAAGTACTTGTTTTTCGTAAGATTTTTACTGCTTAATGTATTAGAGAGTAGTTCAGATCGTATGAGTACACTCGCTAGCAACACGTGTTACAATTATACTATAATATAATTATACAATTCAGTATAATAAAAGAGGTTAAACAATATCTACAACAGATTGTTATTATATATATACTACATATAATCACGTTAGGAATGTATACTGTCTGATAAAGCATTAAACAGTCAGTTGGGCCGTTTTATAGTAAACGATTAAATAATTATGTCGTCATATTTAGTTTATTGCTGCGGGCACGACTGTCCAGGCCATAATCACAGGCGGTTTTCGTTGCCTGCAGATTTACGGTCCTTTCTGACGTTACAACTTCGCGAAATGCGCCATTAAAGTTATTTGTGTAGGTTTGTTTGCGTAAAACGTTGCTAGATAACCAATCAAGCGTGGTTTTATTTCGGCGATGAAACTGGTATTTTTTTAAGAAGGTTACACTACATACAAATGCATAATTTGTAAACAAACAAATTTTACGAGACAGGCCGGACCCGGCCCGACCGGCAGTTGAAGCAGGACTTCGACCGTGTCGTATTAAAAAAAAATCGAAATTCGATTTTAAACGTTACCTTATATACGAATAAATGTTCAATCATTTTCAAATAAATTAAACTAATATATCGCGTTTTAAACCGTTAAAGTGTTTTATTTAAATAATACGTAGATTTTTAGAGTTAGATTCGATTAGAAAAAAAATCGCCGTTGGTTGTAGGTTGTATGTAGTTCCGTCTAGGTCTTAATTATTTCTGAAAGTGATTTTGTTTGAGAGAGTCACGCGGTATGTAGCAATTAATTTAAAAGCGACGCTATCTCACAGACAGGGGCTGTAAACTGCAGTGAGATATGAAACATTTCGTTTTGATTAATTCCAACCGAAACAATGCCCTCATCGAACAGACCCGCGTCATATACGATTGATGTTCCATTACGTTTGTATCGAACATGTTATTGGTGGCTCGTAACATGGAGAACATTAATACGTGATTAGAATCGATAGGGTAGGACATTTGAATCGATTTTATGGGGCTTCTTTCTATTTATAGGGCTTAAATCTATAGTAATATTATACAGCTGAAGATTTTGTTTGTTTGTTTGAACGTGCTAATCTCAGCAACTACTAGTTTGATATATTATTATATAAAATTACACTGCAATCAATAGGAGCAAATTTACTACGTTACAAAGCACTACACGAACAAATAGATCAGATGCAGGACATTCTACAAAGATAAAAATTAATGACGTTTATTATTAATATTATAAAATCTATTATTCAAATAATAAGCGATTGTAAAAGCGTAGAATGTAACTTTATTTAAGTAGGTATGCATTTCTTTACCTAGTCCCGAGATATGCACTGTGGGGCACAGTGCATATCTCGGTATTTATTTCGCTTATCGAATTTATTCACTGGCAAGTTTATCAAAAATTAGATTCGAACCATTTCTAAGTCATGACACCTATGTCAAATTGTGATTCGCTATAATCGTGCAGCAATGGAATTTCTAGAGCTTCTTTTGTTCTATAAAAGAAATGGGTAGCCTAACAAGGTAAAATAATAAATTTTACCGAATCAGGTAAAACTTGCAGTTAGGTATTTTTAGCTTCTAAATATACTGGGCAATTATTTAGCGGTAATGGCTAAAAATGCAATTTGTACGCTTGTCACGGGTTCTTTCGGCCTTCGTGTGAGGTCGCGCCAAGTTTGAATTATGTTTTCATATTGTAAATCAACACTTGTTCTGGCTTCGGATCAACGCTTAAGGTATTTTTCAAATGTTAAAAACCATATATAGATTTTACCAATTTTACATCTTGAACCCACGATCCCAAGGATCCTTGCTGATGTTATACCACTTGAAGTACTATGACCACTTAGACCTTTTACTTTCGTCCATTCAGACCAATCCTTATATATATTCATAGTTGAATAGTGTGTGTATTGATTTTGGGTACACGTACTGCGTTAATTCTTATGTTAATTTCCAAAAGCGATTTATCAAATAGATTTTGAAACCCCAACTCTTTAATAACACAGTTCCATTGATTTTCTCAACCGCTGTTATAATGGGAGACAAAACGCAGAAAACATCGCTTCTTTTCAAATCTGTCTTGTCTATGCAAATAACTTTAAAGTTAATGAAAGTAATAACTTTAAACACTAAGACACTGCGTACAGAAAGGAAGAGTTTTGTCTATCTTGAAAATTCTTTAGTTTAAAATTTTTTCATGACATTGTTCGAGTATCTTGTCTTCTTCATACATAGATTAACATGAGAATATGTAGGTATAGAGAAAAATGATAGTTCTTAGTATTTTGTTTCGATGATAGAAGCAACAAATATTTTATGATCACATAATTAAAGTATAGCTAAGTATTTATGCATTCATCTAGACTTCAATACATTCCCAGTATCGTTAAGTGAATAATTGCTCTGACCTCAATTAAGGCATGCAAATGCGTTTCATTATGCTTGGCACAATGACGCTCTTGGAATTATTATTTATACCGAACACGAAAGTACTTTTAGCCGTATCGACACTTGGACATGCGATAACTCAATCTTAATTAGCCTAAAAACAACCATATTTCTAAACGAACTAACTGTATATACGTTACGACGTCTCCAATACTACCGTTTTATGTAACGCTAGTATATAAGCGGCATCGGAATGTTTTGGTTAGCAACGCGATTGTATATTTAGTATAATAATTTGGTTAACTGCAAACCCGATAGGGCACATTTTGTTTGCCACTAATTGGCCTATAAACACTTATCTAGGACGTTCCATTCCTATTTCATTACCACTCACAGTCAAATGGGCACGAAACAATCCGGGAGTTATAGACCCATAACCGGTGTCAAATTACACTCGAGTCTCGTCGATGAAAATGAGGAAAGCACTACGGCGGCAAAAAAAACCCACATAATTTCATATTCCGCGGCCCATTTACGGAGGATGGACAATTTAGGAATTGCATCGAAATTGGTTCGCCTTTATGATGTTACTGTACGTATATTGTTATTATTTTGAACAAAATATAACGGAGATAGCAGCGCGAATGACCTCAGAAACTGGAGCGGGAGCGTTGAAACATATCATAAATTCTACAATATAAGGTTTCCCCGCAGCTAGTTGCCTTTTCGAGTGAACTTCCTTTCGAGCCCGGGTATATGTTCTCTTTGTTTTGTTATGTTTGCGAGTTAGCGACGGCAAATTGTTGGATTACAGAACTCCTAAGTTGCACGGTCAACATTACCGCCGCGCCGAGTCTTCTTGGAAAACGGATTTGAGGGCGCCCCTCTGTTTTTAGATCGGCGCAATGTTTATTTTCTAAATGTGGGCGAAACAAGCCGGTAACAATGTAATTTGAATATCGTTCTGTTGGTGTTGCAAATTAGCGGCTTGTTGTTCTCCTCGCGAGCATAAACTTTCAAATTGCTGTCAGCGAGGTCTGCCACTGTGTTTACGGGGTTCTCTTCCAAAAAACAATATTTTAAATGTTTGCCGTAGAGTGGTGATTTACGTTTGTTTCCTTTTACCGTTTGGCTATCCGTTTTGGACTTCCTCCTGGCGGCGCCGTGTAAATAAGCTGCCGGCGTTTTGTTTTCCAGTTTAAAAGCTGTAAATTGTACGAGAAAAACGCCGGCCGCTGACTGCCATACGTTAGCGAGGCCACCGATTCTTACATATTTATGAGATCGTATAAGAAATATCTTGTCGTTGGACGGCTCGGCGTTCGTCGCGACTATGCATGTCGCTTTATTTTACGTTATCGATACTGTCCTGGAATTAGTTAACGTAGTTTAGTTCGTTAGTCTAAAAAGAATAACGTTGAAATGGCGTAATTAATGTTATCGGCAAACTTTTTTCACGTAGATAAAAGGAGCCGAACTAATACCCGTAAACGCGTACAATAGTGTGCAGTTAACCACGAAATCGGGAAGTTTATCCAGCTACCTTTTGTGTAAGTTGAAAATTTTCCTTCTTTGGGAAGAGGTAAAGGTTATTCTAGTACGTATTCATCTCTATTTTATTGAAATAATAAATTCATTTCTTTAGTGTATCTGCTTTTCTTATACATATTAGAAATATATACAAATAACAAGAATTTTAGATAGATACTACAAACATGTTATTGTATGTATCGTCTGTTAATAAATCACCCAATTAAATTGGCCAAATCTTAAATACTGTTACTCTGAACTTTATGCATCGTACTTAAAAGAACACAGCAATCGTTCTTGAATGACATTATCCTTGTAATAGTATTTGGTACATTCAGTGTTAGCCAAATCCCGTTTGTCCTTTGCCCGACCGAAACAATGTATCGCTTCCCAGATATACAAACCTAGGATCTCTTATGCTTAATGCTAAGGTTATATATATGCCATTGAACTATGGAGGCAGTCTATTATCGTCGTTTAATGCCATAGTATGTATGGAAAGCGGGAAATATTAACCATAAGTGCAAAATAATTGTCAAGTAAAATTATCACTTCCCGATACCGCAAGCCCGTCGCCGGAAGCAATACCCACCTTTGTTTCCCTCGATTTATACCACACGGCGGAGGAATGTGGCCGGAATTCCTCACTATGATCCCGTTCAGCTATTTATGCCGCAAATTGTTTTATTGTGCACATAATTCAGCTAGGCCGATTATTGATCAACTTATAAATCGAGCAATGGATCACTTTTCGTAAGTTTTTAGCACTCATATTGTTTAGTTGCTATCCCTACAACATACATACAGACAAAAATGTAGTATTCAGATTTTTGTGGATTTCCTCTTACATCGTTCTTAAGAATCAGACCGTAGAGATTAGTTAGAAATTGTATTATTTTATACGGCGTTTTAAAAATACTCTGAACTTAACTGAACGCTATTTCATATTTTTACGCATGTACTAAAATAGTGACGAGAATATTTAATGTATAAAACACTTAAAACCCGAAATGTTGAACTTATTTACAAATTGTTATATTAACTTTGGCCCAATATTCCCGATGCTTTGCAGAAGCTATGGCCATGGCCATGGCCATGTGGCTATGTTTTAACTATTACAATTTGCGTTTTAAACCGTTTTAAGGGTTTTATTTAAAATTTGTACTACTCGCGAAAATTGCAGACCTTTACTAACTAAGATTACTTTTAAGCTACTTTCTGCGGTATCCATACTGACTCAGGCTATTTTAATTATGAAGTATGAAACTAAGATAAAACAAATGTTGTCTTGTTAGTCGTCGTAAATCGTCATGTTAGTATTTCAATATTTATATGTATCCTTATGCCTTTAAATAAACAGATGTCTTATTGAAGCTAATCACTCAAACTACCAAATTATATAACTTGCATAAGAACTCACGTGTTTTTTAAATAAACTTGAGGTGGAATTATCTAAATTTGTGTTCCGATTTAGTTGTGTCTGAATTGCTAATGAATAACCCGCATGTCAAACGCAGGAGCAATGATTTAGTGTAAATGTACGAGTGTGTCATTAAATATGCATTAGCGGCTAAATTATAGCCACGAATTTGATCAGTTAAAACGGATGAAAACCGTTTCTCGTGTATGTTTTGTTGTTGTTTAAGAATTTATTCTTAGCATTTGTTTGAGCAACTACAATAACGTTACGTTAATTTTGTGGAATGTTAATTTATGCATTTTAATGACGGGCAAAGCAATAAAATAGTTTTAATTACTCTTAAGAATGATATAATATTGACTTGGGATTAAATATATACTTAGGTAGTTTTAGTGCAACCTCTATACTTTTATTTTTAGTCTTGTCTAATTCGTCGCTCGATAGTAGCTTAGCGTTCCGTAAAGCGCATGATGTGAGTTCGAATTATGGGAAAACATAAGTTTTTACAAGTAAATAAAATCGATCAATGAAACAGACACAATAATGTGTCTGCAGTCTGCACTATGTCCAACATAGGGGAAACAGCATTTCACAAATGGAGTCTCATTAAATATTATAACTACTAGGTCAATCTAAGCGACACTTCAAAACTATACATACTAAACTCAAATACCGGGACATGTTTGTATACAATTATGGAACAACCTTTGCTTTATTCCAGTGAATCGCTGGAACAGGAATGAGAAATAGGGCAAATGGTACTCCGCGATGTATGCTAAGTGTACTTATTTAGTGTTGGCTGAGTTGTGTAATGCCTAGCTATTAACTCAGCGCTGTTTCACGACCGGTTTGTTAAATGCCGATGGTTCACGTGATTCGGATACACGTGATTGTTAAGGCATTTTGATTATATACCTCTCTACGTTTCGTTATATAGGCGGAGAGCTGGTATAATAAAAGATTTCATCGGTTGCTAGATGTATATAATATTAGATGACAAAATAAAATTTCTACCGCTCATATGAAATATCAACTTTATATTACTTTTATATATCTCCCAACATTATGAAGTCGGACATTTTTATTTTCTTCTGTATTTTGTTAACATTCATAAAGCAATCATCCATCCTCAATTTTTTACGAATAATTAGGATCGCTGACTACTTTATATTTATTCGTTAAATAAAATTACCACCAGCTCTTAAACTAATAGGTTATGTAGTTACAGGATTCCTATATCTATATTACGTTTTAATTATTAAATTACGTAGTTACATGTAGGTAATCACTAAATATCACGGTTGTTATTGTTACATTGGTATTCCCCGCGGACAGACTTGGGATTGTATGCAGATAAACATTTTGTTATTTATTTTCCGCATATCTTTTTTTTTCGGTCTACCTCCGCTGTTAATACATTAAGATAAAACGAGATTCTCGCTTAAAAAAATAGTTGCAGTTGTCCATTTGTTATTTCCCGATCATTGAACGATTCTTTAAAACTGCTAACAAAACGTAACGTAAAACTAATCTGTTAATAGGAAACGAACTGTTAAATTTTCCGTGACTCATATAGTAACTTATTGCCGATTCTATGCAATGCATTTGTTTTATTAGGCCACACTAGGCGCTCCGGTTTAGTTGACACGTCCTCCGTTTCTAGACCACAGCGCTCTAGAGCCCTTTTCTTGTGGACACGACGTAAGTGAAGCACTAAGTCAAGGTACACGACAGCGTAATACCAAAAACAAGGCGGCCGTTTCACAGACAGCGTCTACAATACTCTCAAGAGGTACCGAGGTGTCTGTTCAGACTTACGATGACGTTTACATTGCAGCCGAGGTCTTCATTTTATAGTCTCTCCGGATCATCTCCGCATACAAATGAACAGCGCTTTCTCATTTCACTACACAATCGTGTTTTTGATGACAAGTGTACGATCATTGAATGTAAACGTGTGTAATATAATTACAGATGTTACCTCAAGTGAGAGGTGAGCTTGAATAACAAGTTTTAGAAATTACGTTACGAAAATGTCGGGAATGTTTATTATTACGCTCGGTACATAAATAAATGATTGTTTTAGAACATGTTTGCTGAAAATATTTACTTATTGTTTATTTTATATACGTAATTCTATTACAATAAGAATACCTATATAATTTAAGTCTTCTTCGTTAATACAACACAATTATAATGTTATAATAGTAAAGTTCATGCGAACTTTTCATTGCCCATTTATAAACTTGGTTTTAGGCCTTTAAATACATATAAAAATAAAGAAATTATATAAACAACATAAAGAGTAAAGGCTAACAAAGTCGAAATTAATTCATTATTTCATTAGTAGGCAGCTCTTTTAAGTAGAATTTAGTTTACGAGTTATAATGTTTATCTCTTAGTTAAACACTATTGTATACATCGGATCAAGTCGTAGCAAGAATGCGGTGTCAAAATAATAGGTTAAATACATCTCAGAGAGTATTTTATATTTCAGCAAGTTATACATATATATATGCACTTAGCATTTAGCTCCACGTGAAATGTGCGATACGTGTTCAAGTCGGTATTACGTGACATTTTCGCTACTGTTAATAATTTAATTTGTGAAAATATTGGACGTGCCCTCAACTGCATAATGAGAGCGTGCAATTATAGCGCTTTTTTAAATAAAACCTCGTGTTATGTATTGTGAGGGAAATGCGCCGGAAAATGATTGCGTTCCGGATATAAAAGCTTTAAACACGGAAAATTCAACAGTGCAAAATAGATTTTTGTTAAGTGATATTTATGTTTTTAATAAATGATATATTTTTAAACGAGAGTGCGCTAGCGTTCGCATTGTTTCGACTTGCTCTGAAACGGCTTTATATATTTTCATGCAATTGTGTGTGCTGAATAGATGAGAACGTTTTAAAAAAATACGACTATTTACAAACAAGAACTTAAGTAACTATATAAATAATTTAATACCTAAGTTAAAATATTCGTATATATATTATTCTGAGTTATAGGTCTTTAAGTATTGTTACACATCTTTACGTGTCGGCGAAATTAGCTATTTCAAATGTGTACTACATTTGTATATCAATTTGTATTATCAATCACTTTTGCTCGACGTTCGACGTTTAATCGATTGTGTGTTATCTTTTAATATAGATAAGAATAAGTTTTGCTGCAAGCTCATCGAAATTAATACGTTTTTAACGTGGGGTTCGATAATCCTATAAAAATACAAAATTCAAATAAGACCTGTATTTCACAGATAGAAACAAACACTATAAACAAATGATAAGCGTGAATTCTGTAAAAGAGCCAAACGATGCTTAAATGTCACATTTTTAATGTGTTAAAGTTGTATACATGACACTTGAGGTATTTTTTTCGTTTGAAAATGTCCAATCATGCCTCTGCCAACTTAGAGATTCTGTATTTAAACATCTCTGTCTAGCATAAATCGAGAAACATGGTAGTTTTAGCCTATTAAAAAACGACTTAGAAACATTTTCTGCACAGAAAAACGAACGGAAAATTAAAGTGCAATTTTGCAACGCGTTGTCTTAACAAATAGGAGCTCGTGCTAAAGTTTCAAGCAGATCATTTGGACAGTGCTCCAGCCTTGTTTAAACAATTTATAACAATTAAAATCAGCTCAAACAGAGGCAAAGTGGAGCGTTCTGCGGTCGCCGCATTAAATATCTCATTTGCTAAGAGCGGAGGACTGAGGAACTAAGCTAATATCGTCGAGTTAGCGTTATACGATCATTGCAAGCTCTACATGGATGGCGTGGGATTACTGCTCGTTCTAATACAGTACTTTGAACTTGTAGTTGCGAATGCAATACTCATACCTATAGGAGCCTACTTAATCTCAACATTACACTGCTACAAAGAGCTAAATGTACAGGAATTGCGAATGTATTTCGCAACTGCGAGTGGTGAGTAAACTCGGCTGATACATTGTAAAATATTATAAGCACTACATTGTAATCCGCTGTAACATTAATGAGAACGTATTAAGCGAGTTGTTACTAATAGTTTCATGCGGATCTAGCTCTTATTAGTGTGTTATAATGATTAGTTTAAAATTTCTTAAGACACGTTTACGATTGTATAATAACTGAAGTATATTGTTTATATTCACGACCTTCGGGATACACTGTATATGTTTCTAAAAAAACAAAAATTTAATGTTAAAATTCGTGACATTTGTCAATAAGGGTTCATATTGCGGATGATGTGAATGTCGCGTGTACATGACGTTGTTTTAATTATCTTTTCATTTTCACTGCCTTTGTTTTCTTCCAATTTCGTGTATTAATATAGATCGTACGATCTTTCAATTTTAATAAAGCTCGTATTAGCTAACGACTACATCACAGGGTTTTGACACGTGTTTCAATAAAGGTGGATCGAATATAATTAACCACGTATAAGCTATGTTACAGATAAAATAGATAATATATAGAAACTTTCGAAAATATTGTAATAAATAGGGATTTACTTGTATATTTTATACGACGACATTATATATTGATCGAAATTCAAAAATGGAAAAATGCTGAGTGCCAATTTTTAAAACTGGAATCTACCGTGGGCAGCAATGGTGTTGCTATATTGGAAAATTAATATTAAACGAAAGCGAGCGACACAACCGCAATTAACAGCGTGACATTTGGCTCTGGTTTATTTGGCGATAAAACCGTATGAAGGCGCGATGGCTGTCGGTGTTGTGTGCTTCCCGGTTATCTTTATGATTTACTTCCTATGGGCATGTGATAGACGTTAATGTATTGTGACATTTGATATGACAACGTGCTACAATTGACACGGGAAATGTGGGGAAATGTAGTGTCGCGTGATGGGGGTTGAAATATTGTTTATTACAACGATAATAACCGTTGTTTCGTTGCTTTTAAAGCACCGAAGTTTTCTCAAATGTGGCGTATTTATAAAGAAATATTGATGAATAAAAGAAATGAATTTATGCACACTCGTCTATGTTATTTCCTTCTGTAAATAATGTCCAATGTTTGTACATAATATTGTGATTTTTTTTTTATCTTGTGGATAAGAACTTTCTACCACTATAAAGACAAACTTTTTTATTGAAGCAAATTTTACGACCAATTCAGTGATTTAGCGATGTATCCTTCCCTTTATTTCATGTGTTCGTTTTCTGGTCTTTTATTATATTATTGTTATCATATGCTTGCTTCTCAGCTTGACATAGACTGTTAAGTCTATTGTTATCTAGAATTAATAATATTTTCTTGTTCCAGGTACGTACCATCTTGTGACACTATGACATCGCCTATGTACGGTGTGATGTTTACACATAGATGAGAATGGTCGCGTGGGAAGTGTCGGGAACAATTGCCAGTCTTTGTGATCTGATAATATTGTTATAACTATTTCAATTCAGCACGAAATAGAGATAATTTAATTTCTAAGTAGTTTGTTTCTCACACATGTGTAATTCACCACAAAGAGTATATTGACGAAATACATATAGATATCAATTAATGGTGTATTCAAAATATTTTAAATATGCATATATATTGTACTAAAATATAAAACTAACATTTAGTTCCTATAATAAAAAATAAAAAAACCAAAGACTAAATGTACAATTTCTTCCAATGAAAACTCGAAAATTTTATACAGAAAAAAGTTAACGAAAAAAAAAGACGGTCGTACAGTTTGTCAAATAGCATTTAAGTCAACGTCAATTAATTTATATTAAATTCTATCGACCTTCAGACTACCTCGGAGACGTGAGACGGAATCAATTCCCGCAAAAAAAGATACCTAGGTCTTATCTGTAAGTAAGTGGATTTCACACTGTTTTCATCAACGAATATTAAAATCTTCCAGCTTTAAAGGCTATCGAGAATACGTTCTCGTTTTAACGATATATTTATTTGGGGGAATCTATAAATCGCTTTGCACATTGCCGTTTGCTTGTGCGATAAATCTGATGACGTCAGAATCTGTCGGCTAGCTCGGCGTGATGCGAACGGGCTTAGCTGTTTTTTGTTACACGTATTTGCTGTCAACGTTTACTCACATACTCGAAAATGATTAGGCGCGACGCATTTTTTCATAAAGTCCAGTATTATTAACGACGTGGATAGTGGGTTCGATTTCCACCGGGTCCATTTTTCTAACCAATTTTTTTTTCTGAAACATGTTGGACTTGTCATCCTACCATCCATTAAATGGATGGTAGGAATATCGAACATTTACGTTCGGATCACAAACCACGATCCATAGATGAAAGAGCCGTGAAGTTTAATTAAAAGCGAAATGAGATTAATATTTATATGCTAAGAGAAAATTCTAACTATAATTATACTACCGAGTTAATTCAGAGAAGTTATCAAGTGCGCCACTATACGGTAGCTATTCTGGTCTACGATCCAGGATATCTGTTCGTGACTTGTACCGGAAGTTTTCCGATGAGCGTGACGCTGAACCTTCCACTCCAGACAGGCTTGGGGCTAGTTCACACTACCTTCAATTAAGTTTACATTATACATGGATACATGTTCAACTTTTGTTCATGTTTACCATGTTTATTAACCGCATAATCGTGGTAACGCCACTTTTTAACCAGAATGGAATGGAGTAGTGGTTACGATAAGTACAGTCTGTAGTTTTTGCTACTTTTACACTTAATTATAAAGCTTTGGCAGTGACCACGGCATAACGACGCATCGGCGTAGATGTTACATTTTTTTTGAGTAGATGCAGCAAAATAATGTTGTTTTTCGCTTGCTTCAATTAAAAACACCTGTCTTGTAAATCTTTTCTTTAAATTGCGTAGAAAAAAAATGTTTGTCTCATGATATAAACAAACTTTTTTATTTCGACGTAAATTGTCCAAACACTGACGTAGATTGTAACATTATTTTAATTTTTCATATTTGCACAAGAGTATTTACGCAAATGACACTACGTTTGCAATGATAAGGGTACAATGAATGTAGGGTGCGGGTATTATGAAAGAGTGTTGCCGATTATTTACACGACACCTGCATAATTGTCCGTTTCCATTACCGAGATAAAGTCAGAATTCATTCGTTTGTAGAAAACACTTCCTAAAGGATAATCGTCTATTTCATATATTATTGATGCACACACACAAACAATATAATGTATGTATGTACGTATATACGTATGCTTATTATATACAACGACAAGTTAGGCAGGGTAGGTAGCCTTTCTCCTACTTCAGTTATAGTTATTTATAGTTCTTAAAATTAATAGACTTATTTTTAAATATTTCTGCTTTACTTCAGCACTAAAAGCCACATAAATGTCTCTTCGATGTTAAGTAAAATAAATGGCATGAAGCAGAACTATTTAATTGCTTTTGCGCATATCCCAAATGCATACCGGCCCTTAGCAGTGTTGATTATGCGAGCGCTGAGCCGTGCCTTGTAACAATTGACATGTGACGCCATTCTAAACGATGAGCCGGGATAATGCGGAATGAAATCATCTGAAGCCTTTGTCTATTCGCGCCAGCCGAGACAAAAGTAGGTTGACGTAATCAAGGGGTGAATGCGTTTATTTATACACGTAAGTGTCACCTTGCCTCGTCATTGTATTTTGTTTTGAGTATGGTACATAAGCAAACGTTACTGCGTGTTTGTTATAATACAACACTGTGAAATCATTATAAATATTGCACATGATGGCACTGAAAGGTACGGAAAGCTGACGATGCCGGTTCAAGTCCTGCCCGAGTCGAAAAATTTTCAATTTATTTTCGATTTTTAAATGATGGCACTATACAAATTAAAAATTTATTTTATATTGAAAAGAAATTACGACATGGGTATGACTTGAATCGGCATCCCCAGCGTTCCGTGCTGTTCACTTCAGTTGAGCCACCAGGTGCTACACGTATAATGATTTCACAGTGTTGTATTCCAACCTTTTGATACATGGATCTCTTACAAAATTGTGTTGCGCTTATATTGAACTACTGAGAACAGGCTCCTCTCTTATAGATAAGGTTTTAATGGTCTTGATCCACCACACTGGGTCACAAAACTTTCATATGTAACACGAAATTTTTGGTGATAAGCGGGATATATCCAAGCTTGATCCATGAGTAGGTAACCAAACTCCAGGATTTCATGATATGCAGTGTACAGTGTATTCATGACTAGATCAACTATAGACAGTATTTAGATCAACTAGATTAAAAGGCAATTGCTTTTATAGGTATATAAATAACTGCTCGAAACTACAAAAACTTTGCCACAAATGTTTTAGGAACATTATGGTTAGTGACTGATGCGTTTAGATCTGAAATTCTAGCTCGCTCTTGGCTAATATTATATATAATATTAATAATAATATATAAAATCATTTCGTTATGTAACTCATTCTACATAGAAGATATCGATCCGACTTCGGTGCTCGGTGTTCGCTTCATAGAAAGTAATTATTTAGTTCTTACAATAAACACGTCTAGTGATCAATTCTAGGTGACCCTATACTATTAAGTTACGGCCGAATTTATTAGGATGTACTTTTTAATTAGGACGTTTTTTTATTCCGCTGTATGTATAAACTTCGCGATGCCATTCTTTACCTAGTCTCTTTGGCTCTAAAGCGACTCGAAACCGGCGGCGCGTACACGGTATACGTAATAAAGTAACATTAAGGAAATATTTCTCAAGTGTCACCCGGTATTGCCATCCTGCTCTCAAAATAAAGCCAGACGGCAATGATAGTGACACTTACCTACAGTTTGTGCTTTTAACCCGGTTCAAAGGTTTTAAATCGTTTCGTTTTAAATCGTTTCGTTTTAAATCTTCGAGATATTGCGAGAGATTTAGCGGAGACGCTGAGGACTAATGGCCGTTCTTTATATTTTATTTGTTACGGCTTAGACATTTTTCCGCTTCTGTCTTATCTTGTAAAGTTGCGTCACGTATGTCTTAGAGGTAAGTGGATTCTCGGATCTGGTATTACATGTGACACCGTTGTATTGCATTGTGTTGCCAGGTACTGACGATAAATGAGAGAAAACTAGGTGCTGTGTCTTGCTGTCAGTATATGAATCAGGTGTACTTTACGCAAAAAATGGGGAAAATTATTTAACTATGATGTGGTCGCGTTGAAACTGTAAAGTATAAATTTCAAATCTATTCTATACTGAAAAAGTTTAAGACACTGCTAAGACTCGAACCCAGGACCACACGAGTAGGTTTGATTCGAGTACTGCTGCTTGAACATTTGTGTTACTTGGTTTTGTTTACGTCTATAATTTTAAATTGAGTTTTTATTTATAATAGGCCAGGAATATTTGCAGATAGATTAATTGGCTCTATTTTTTTTTTAAATGTACCTCTAGTATGTGATCGCACGCTTTGTATTGTGTGTTCTTTTATATCTGAGCATAAAATATATTCTAAAGGATCGAACAAAAGTTTAAAGAGGATACTCGAATCAAAAAGATATAAGACTATAACTTGCTTCTCGTTTCTGCAACTCTAGTATTCGATTAAGTCGCTCGTAGCTATTTGAATGTCCAATCGTGCGATCTGTCTTCAAACTTCACAGTAAAATATCACATTTTATTAAACTCGATTCGTTTGTCTGAAACTCTAAACTATTGCAACATTCTTTTCGATCTATTGTTGTACTAGGTCTTCTATAATCACTGAATTTATGATTATAGACCGACTTAGCATCTCCGAGACACAACGCTAATAACTCCGCTTCCAAACTCTGGCTTAGTAGAAATTAGTTAGATTAGAATTCGACGGATTGATCAAGAACCTGTTGGTTTTTATACACTTGAAAATATTAATATTATTCACATGTTATTGGACATGATGACATTAAATTTATCAATAGGTTGAAAGAATTTGACGATGACTTGTAGGACACGGTAGCTCAATTGGTACGAAACCCTGTGGAAGTCGGTTTAGGTCCCGTCCGTGTCGTATTTTTTTAATCTGAAGTCGATTAAATACTGTCTGTAGTTAACTCGAGTAGAAAATATTTAAATGCAACACTTTAACGGTTTAAAACGCGGTATATATTAGTTAAATTTATTTGACAAACGGCTGCTACACAGCATTCATAACTTCGGGCCGTAGTGAAATTAATTTTTAAAATAGGTTTAATAGATATTGCGTTTTTAACCGTAAAAGTGTTTTATCTAAAGTCACTTTGTTAGGTACTTACTTAATCTATTTCTATATATATTTCGTAAGAGTTTTGGCCATTACTAAGTGCACTAATTAGCAAAATTACGTCTATTAATTTATCTTCAACGTTTTATTAATGTTCGTATTAACTGTGACGTAAAGCCGGGCCGTGCTATATAGAGCGTAAGTATTTCCGCTAGTAAGTTTACAAGCAAGGAGGCAAGTTCCGCTATTAAACGCTTGTCAAACATTCCGATAACGGTACGAGTGATGTATCTCGGGGGTGTTACGTAACACTTTACTGTATCAGTTTCAGTGTATGTGATGGATGGCGTAAAAGTATTTCAATTTCTCGGGTTATTTTAAAAACGAAATATGGTTTTGAATAAGATCCACGGAACACATCATTTAGTTTGGAAATGATGAAAAATTTAAATAAAACACTTTAACGGTTTAAATCGCGATAAACTTATTTGAAAATGATTTTTAACTTCGGCCCGACGTTTCGGATGATTTGCAACAGCCGTGGTCGCGGGGAGACTAAAGATGGAGGATGTCTCTGACGTCAAAGTATGTAGACAGTATGATGAAAAATGGTATTATCGATTGGAAAAATTCATAGGCAGGACTCGAAGTCATGGCCAATATGATATTAGCAACGTTCGTATCTCATCAACGAAGTTTCTCAATTATTTTAGCCTTTAGGTCACGTCTTCGATTCTCGCAATTTTTAGACTCTTTTAATATTCACGAGTAACTTTGCATTCAGCACAAAAAACGCTCCGGTTCGTATTTCGGGAAAAAAACTATTTCTACGGAGAGCAGAGGGCAATAAATAAATTGCAATAAATAATAGGATAAATAAATATTGTTTGTAGAAATAATACTCTTTTATAATATGTATTAGTAAACTTATTATTAACGTGTTTTAAACCGTTAGTGTTTTTTTTCAATAAAATGGCTATCCGGTATGCATACGTTAATATCCTTTGTTTGCGTATGCCACTTACGTGATTTTTCTGTTATATAAAACTTTGCATGCGGATTGTGCAATGGATTACCACAATTTAAATAATTGTACGTGCTGAAGTTCCCGATGCTGTGCTCATTACTGTGCATTCAAGCAAAATATGAATTCTCTGATAGCTGAATAATTTGTTTTTTTTTAACTTCGTCACTCCGTAACACGTCCGTAATTCACTACAAATTCAATGGTTAATGGCTTAGCATAACATAGTTCGAACGTCGCAAAAACAATACGTTTTCAGTCAGGCGGGACATAAATGCATAAAAAAGGTTGAAATGACTAAACGTTTGTCGTATGCGATGATAAAGACAATTATTTTAATCATCCTTTGTTCTTCTACTGAGAAGGAGCAAAATTAACTCACAAACAAGTGTAGATTCTATATATATAGGTTTTATACAAGGTTTACTAATCATCTTCTTCAATAACGTATTAAGTCAACAAAAAAACCATTGTAATTAGATTATTTAGTTGAAGTCACCTTAAAACGATCGCAACGCACCGCGATAAGGCTGTATGCAGTGCTGTATTTCCGCGCTGTTGAGGTTTTATGTTGTGGGTATTATCGTCTGAAATCGCCTTAAGCTGTAAACAGGCGTATTAGTTAATACGTTGAGGTCGAAAGATCGCGTGTGTCCTATAGCGTGAGCAATTTGGCCACACTATTATGGGCCTGCTAGATCGCCTAATGGCTCGAAATAAAGTGAACGTTGTAATATGAAATTTTGGAAGGTCAGCCGGGAGGAAGTAATTAGATACCCGCGTCAATGTAATCCGTCCATGTCAATTTCGTGGAACGGAACGTTTTTAACGAATTAAATCTAAGTACGAAATATACCATATAAGATTACATGTATTGATCTCGTTTTTATGCTGCCCACATCAGGATAGACAATAATCCCTTGCCATAAATGTTGTAAATTATTTTTGTTTGTTTTATTTTAAACATTAAAATGTTATTGTTATCTACCATTTACAAATTAAACTATTTGTTCTCTTGTGTTACTTCCACTGCGAATTATAATACCTACTTATGTGCAGTTAAAATTTTAAATAAAAAATTAACGTGTTGTATTATAAAAATGCAATCAATGCCTCCACATCTTTTCATTCAGTAGGTATTATCATTTACACCACGTTGTTGTATTTTTAATAATCTAATTATTATTTATTATAATAAAATATATATTATTTAAATATAGAATTAAGGATTAATAATTTTAATATGGTTATATTTTTTATTTGAAGTTAGAATAGATATAAAATATCTCTCAAATAAGTAGTGAAAGGATTGTTGTGTAAGTTTAATTGCGGATTGGGATTCGTTATAACAACAGGAATATATTACTGTTGAAAAATACTTTTTACATGTTATTGCACATGGAGGCACTACATAATTTAAAACAGATAGGCAGCTGTTGCTCTGCAAAGATGCTGGTTCCAGTCCTACCCAATTCGACATTTTTTTCAAATTTATTTTCGATTTTTATATTATATATTACTGTTATCAAATTAAGTTTTAATAGGCATTTAAAAATATATGTATTGCCTTTAGTTTACACAAGTGGTATTAAAACACATTTTAACGGTTTAAAACGCGATATCTTATTCGTCGAAGTAGAATTATATTAGTAAACTAGCGACCCTGCCCGGCCTGGCTCGGGTGCAATGCTGATACTACACTACAGAAAAACTGGGAGCATTGTATAATATTTATATATACCTTCCCTTGAATCACTCTTTCTATTAAACAAACTGCATTAAAATCCGTTGCGTAGTTTTAAAGATTTAAGCGCAGATCGCGACAAGGAAAGCGATTTTTTTTAAATACTATGTATTTAGCACGATATAAATTTCACTACGGCGTTAGCCGGAATTTGTTTTTATTTGATTAGGGCTCAGCGGTGTGAGAATTATCCAAAAAATGGGGTGTCGTTGAAGGGAACGTCAATACAATGACCTTTTTATTCTCAATAAATTATTTTCTATTTTATAAATATTCCCGAGACGGAGTTCGACGAACTCGTATTGCCTTCAACGACATTTTAATAACAAGTTAAATTGGACCCAATTACTTGATCGAAACATAATAGTGATTATCCCTCGGTCCGCGACTCTCTCATTACTCGGTTTTAATGAAAGAGATACAACAGTATTAGCTCCGACATATTTCATAATTAAAAACGTCTGATATTGAGTTATTAAAACAGATCGTAAAGTTAGAACGAGCAATTTTGTAGTGTAAATAGGTCGTTATTCTTTGTTGTGTTTTTTATGAAGATCTAAAATGTGAAATTAGGTCGTCCTGTTTAGCGAAATTGGCTGATTTCATAGAATTAATATACTTTTATTATAGCGTAAAATCTAATTCTACGTAAACTAAATACGTTATAGAAATTGTTATTCTATACTTTCGAGTGCCTTTAATTGAAAAATCATGTTGAATATGCTTGTTCAACCGACATATAATAGCTATTCAGAAATATTACTATTATCGTTTGTGTTATTTATTCAATGCAGTAATGAAGCAAAACTAAGTTAAATACCGACTAAACATTTGCTAGCTAGCTGTTAAAAATTAAATTTCAATTTTCACTTGCATCGTGTAGGTTTACTTATAATTTCCATTTGTAGAAATTTCGAGTCTCCGTCCTCTACAGCACACTCGCATTCCTAGCCATAACATTGAAATGGTTTCTAGCGATATTTCGGAAATTATGATAATTTGGTCGTTTTCAACGCTAACAACGCGGAGATTTTATTCATGATTACATATTTGCGTGTAGCTTATGACCACAACACTGGGGCCATTTCTCAATAGGCTTAAGAATGAGGGGAATAATTTTGGGCTTTATTAACGCAAATGGGAGGCCAACTTTTTACTGTAGCGCTTGAATTGTTTATTTGTCGGCGTCAAATTGGATTTTCTGCTCCCTATATCATTTTGAATTACTGTTACCTAGCCGTTATGGCGTGAAATTAAGCGCCAAGTAAAGTTAAAGTAGGCAATTATGGTACACTTGTGCTTTACGTTTGTAAAATGTAAGTTTTACATAAACTAGGCCGGCGCATGGAACGCTTCCGTTTCACGAAGATTTCCTTTGTAATAACGTATCCAGTGGGGCAGTAGGACGCAATATATAGACTATAGAGTAACTCAATTAATTCGGTAGGGCATAGCCCATTTTGTCCGATGATTCGCGTGGCTGGTTGCGGATAACCACTATCGGGGTTCGGATAAAGTGGCGTGTTACGCGCGCCTCCGTGACTTGGCGGTACAACACCGCTTGGAGCCAGTCCAACGGTTGATGACGTCTGCACTAAATTGATATTGGCACTTACATGCCTTTCTCCTTGCGATATTTTATTTCCTAGAAAAAGATTTCTGACTCCTGTCTAACCTTTGAAGCCTTTGACGTACAAAAGAACACTGGGTTCGGTTTTATTACTGTTTTTGTAATCATCACTTACCACCACCACAATATCATCATTTATTCGTAGTTAGAGAGCCTTAAATGGAAAAACATTTACAACCCATAGCACAACGTTTAATCTCCGATGAAATAGCGGATAAGTGATTTCAAAACTAGCGGCTGTAAACATTTTCTATCACGATTCAATACGTAAAAGCGTTGGGATGTTGACGTCAGCACGAAATTGATATTGCCACTTAAGCGCTGTTCTCGTTGCGGTCACCATTCAGTGCTTTTTAGGAGTGGAAAACTGTTTCATTGCTTGAAAACTGAATTCATGATGATGTTTGCCACGTATTGGCAGTACGTGGGCTTATGGCCATGTAATAAAATGAGTACATTATATTAAAGAAAACGTTTCTGAAAAGTAACTTAAACAATTTCGACTTCTGTGGCGTAAAACATGGCAACACATAAGAATGAGTAAGCGGTGAGTGATAAAAAATTATATTTATTGACATTACTTTTAAGTTTACTAATTTGAAAAGGATACTAGTAGTAAATATATATTTCGCAGATTTTATTGTAATTCTAATGATCGCCGATTGCCCGCGTAACGAGTTCACCTCGCTCACTTCCTTATCACTCGTCTGGTGGCATTGTAGACACGTTCTTATTAACATACCGTATGCTCACCAGATATTTTATGTAATGCAGTAATGAGGCTTCGTGAGCCGACTGCAAAGGTCACGGTTCGATTGCGCAATTTTTAAGCACGATTCAGTGTATGCTCGTAATCTCTGCCTATTTATAGTGCGCTTTTATCGGATTTTCTGTTTCGCTTTAAGTTTATACTATCGGCCCGGCAGCAGATAGCTTTTAGCCAGATAAGCGACTTTTAACTGAAATTACTGAAATCTAACCGTTTGCTACTTAACAAGATTTTAATCCACGTTTCTTTGTATTTGGAGTTGATTGATACTTTACTTTATATTATTGTTTTTCTGACATCCATGGCGTTGGTTTCACCCTTCTCAATGCTGTTATGGCTTCCTTCCTTTACTTTACGTTAGAGTATCGTCATAACTTCGGACCATTACACTAGGTAATACTAAATCATTACACCTCCTGTATTACGTGTTCAAATGTATACTCAGCAGTATCAGTGCCTGGCCTCCATTAGCAAGGATAATTTTATTTTTTCTAACTTCCGGGGCTCTTATCAAGCGTCGGAAATTTTAGTAGAAAACCGACGTCGGTCAGACTTGGACCGTTGCCAACTGGTATACTTGTGGCAGGTCACTAAATTAATTTCAACGTCATCTAACCCTGACTGTGCAAGTAGACAATGCACAATGTGTATCACAAAAACTTTGATGGATAACTTTGTTCCACATTAATACACCGGCAGGATATTAATCATTTCCGACGGTTTAAAAATATATTTTTGCGTCCACTATATGTAATACTATAGTGGACCACTACTTAGTTATATTTAGTAGTAATATATTTACTAATTTTATAAAGTTGAAACGTTTGTTTGTTTGTTTGAACGCGCTAATCTCAGTTTGACTTGCAAAATTGATAAGACATCGTTTTAAGTCACGTTAGGTATCGGAACGGTCTTTGAATCTTTGAATGACTGTAACTTTTTCCCTCGAAATGTAAGTAAGTAGATATTCCACCAATGTATCAGCCAATTCCTGAAATACGAAGGCGGATACAGTATAAACGTGGGTTATAGTAAAGTCGGAGGTCCATACGGTCGAGTGGAGCACGGTTGATTAGACTCGGCACGCAATCAGCTGCCAGAGGTCGAACTATCTCAACTGCCTTGTAATACAACCTATACTTTTTGCTTACTCATACCGATGATCAATGTTCCTGTGGGGAATTTTTACAACTCAATCTTTTTGTTTGTATATTTATAGTGCGGTGAGTGATTAGGGGCGTTTATATTTTTTGTTCAAGAATACTTATTGTGGTATTATTCTGGTTTTAGTTTTGTATTTATTTTTCAAGGAATCCCTTATTGAACAATTTCAATTTCACATCCTTGAGATCCTGTAACTGAAGTAACTGATGCCGTTTGTATATTTGACTTCATATTTGATATGACACGACCCGTATGGGCGGGTCATTCACGAGCTCAAATGCAAAAGAATTAAAACAGTTCGATTGGAAAAAAAGCATCTGCCAACGCGGTCTAGCGCTTTGAGGTTCGCATCGGTTGGCGTTTGAAACAAAAACTGGTCATCGGAACGTAAACAGGGAATGAGTGTAAATGTCGAATAAAGGAAACAGAGCGATAGGAAAGGGCCAATCAAGTGATTGCACATGGAACAGCGCCAATTGTCTGATACTCGTGAATTTCAACTTGTTCGTTCAGGAAGTACTTGCAGGAATTGCTCACTTATGATACAGTCTCTTTGTACTCCATGCTGGATGCAAACGGCCGTGAAGGTAAATCGATAGTCAAATCGTTTTTTCAAAGTCAAATGGCTTTGTAATTTTATACGATTTTTAACCTTTATCAGAGATGTGATTAAATAATATTTACATGTCCGCAAATAACCACGTAATTTCGGTTTACATTTGTCCTTGTATAAGACGTGCTTTAGTAATAATAACAATATTAATCTAATTGCGTAATTATGTTTCCTTTGCACGCACCGGTCTGATTAATTTTGCATCATACGCAATAGTATCATATTATTTTCCGCAATTTGCCATTTTGTTTCAATATGTTATATACGTCTCTCATCTGGGACTATTCAATTGTAATAATATTGTTATTAAGTGGACAAGTCCGTACTCAATTTTCTTGTTTCCCTAAGCACACTAGAATTCGAGTTCTGAAATGAGCTTCAAAGGTTGTACTAATACCTAAACTTACCAAGCCTTTGGGTATTTTAACAGAATATCAATTTCCAAAGCAAACTTCATATATTTTAAAGTCGAGGCTTGCGGTGCAAAAGGAGAGGTATGAATATTTAGTAAACGAAATCTAATTTTGAAACGAGCTGCAGTACCACAGCAGTGGAGCTTAATAAAATCCCTTAATAAATCTTGCAGGTAATGAGTGTTCGAGCGAGTATATAAGGTCTGACTAGGTGAGTGCTGGAGTAGGTCAAGTGCTTTGGTCAGATTTTTTGCCATACGAGTACAACTTATATTTTCTTGTGCATTGGTATAGAAAACATATTTAAATTTACTTGATAAGAAAGCACATAGATACTAAGGCAACGAATTTAAAATAAGCTGCTGTTTGGAACCGAAATGGAATTGGAACAGTGGCTTGGTTCTAAAAGGCGTTACCTAGAACTCGAATTCGAACTTGGGAACTCTCGGGTACCCATGTTTGGTTCTCTTTACCATTGATATAGACACAACAATTTATCCATCGTACTTATTCGAAATTTCACTTTTAAAAATACTAATGAAGAAGCGAGTCTGTCAATTTGCACAGACTATATAACAAAGTTAATATCTTGAGTTTCCCAACGAAACCGTTGTTTAAATTTACCACTTGCGAAGCAATAAGTGTCCGTCGTTGGGGCGTGAAGAGCAGGGTCAAGTGGTTAGCTGAGCTCGCAATATTGAACTATCCGCTTTGATACAATGTGGCTTAACTTTGCTCACACGTATGTCGAACTAGTTAATAGCTTAGCGTTAGTGCCTCAGTGTCTTGAACCGCTGAGTCTCCAAGATTTCGAATTCATGGGCCCGCGTCTAAATTTGGGTACACTAAATTTATATTGGACGAATTATGGTTGACTACGCAAAAGCAAAGGTAACTTGTATGTTATGACAAGCTTTAAATAGATAGACCATGAAATACCCCCGCCGTTTATAACCTTTAACAAGATGCGCTGTTGACCATTTTTGACGTTGGACGTGAAAAATTCACAGACTGAACCAGAAACGTGATTACACTTCACGGCTTCTTCTATCTGCGGATGGCCGTTATTGACAAGGACAACATTTCGATATTACTACAACTAATTCGTCGTTTTTTTAATACAAACATTTTTAATATGTTGGACCTGGTGGAAATCCAACTCACGACATGTAGAGTAAGCTATAAATTGATAACGTGACACCAATGACTCCATCAAAAGTAATCCTACTAACATAATACATATAGTATGTAAGGTATAACATAAACATATAACATTTTGCATAAAATATAGTAAATCTACTACCGTAGCTATCAGTAACAGAAATTACACTGACACACTTATATGAATTTATATATCAGTGTTGCATTATTGAACTGTTTTAGTATGAAACCTGTAATCAGATATAATTAAATTTTAATGAATTTAATTTTAAGATCATACACACGCATTTGATAAAATGGCTTTTCTGTTCGATTAGTGGTATCGTTTGAATATTACAGACAATGAAAAATGGAAATATATTTATTTAGCATACTAAATAATAAAAAAAAACAAGTAAAAAAACCAACCATAACTCAATCTTAACACTATAACAATATTGTGAGCTGCAAGTACGTAGAAAAATAGTTAATTTGTACAGGATATACATCATACCATAACTAACTAAAGTAAACTTTACGGAAAAAAGACAAGACAGTGATATGAAACCTCATCAGTAAGCCCTTTTCGGACTGCTACCTACAATTAGGCGCCAGCTTCAGCACCATATGTGCAATGATCCTTAAGTACTGCGCTTGGCGTGTTTGAAATCAATTGTCACCATGTGCATACACCACGAGGACGTAACGGTTGCGTGCTTCGATTATTGGAGCGTGAACATCTATCAGACACCTCAAGGTTGTGTGCGATAATGTGTGCAGGATTTATTGGCCTTTGTTATGACAATAATGCTTAAGGAGCCAAAGGGATAAGATGTGATATGATCTGCCGCTTACAGTACAGACCTATTACAGTAAACATCAGGCTTATCGCTGACCGGAGGACATGACTTGGAGGTTGTGTTCTTTATAAATGACGTAAGCATCTGAAAGGGAAACCACATGACATCCTCCGTAGTTCAATAAATCTATACTAATATATAAAGAGTTTGTTTGTTTGAACGCGCTAATCTCAGAAACTACTGATTCGAATTAAAAAATAATTATGTGTTGGTTAGAGCATTTATCGAGAAAAGCAGGCAGGTCAACTATTAAATTAATAAACATACAATTCATTTCTTAAAAGTACTTTTTTTGTATATAAAATTGACTAGTGTAACATAGTCTGGAAAGTGACTAACACGCCTACGTCTGGTTTTATAGGTGATTTCATTTTATCTAAACGGGTTGATTTTCCGAAGTTCTACTGCTGATGTAATGTTACCTTTAGTTTTGTACTACTAGCCATTTAAATCTCACTCTTCATCGTAGCGTAAAACCGAGGGTTTTAGTTCATGTAGTAATAACGTTCGTAAAATTAACGGTTCCTTTGCATATGGACATATGTGATTTTACAAGGAAAAAACAAATCAATTGGACTCGGTCTGTTATTGCCGTATAATTAATTCTTACTTTTTCCTTAAATTATAGCTCTGAATATTTTCCTGTATCAACGATTAATTTTGATAATTCGTATGGTACGCAGTATTCAACTTAAAATGAAAATGAATACGTTTTTCATGTAAGATGTCGTTTGAATCTCAGCAAGTAATGAACTACTCAAATTTCCTTCATACTTAATGACGGTCTATTCATCGTAACATATTTAATATTAACATAGTTTTGTGGCGGTTCTAAGAGTTGTAAAGATGAAGGAAACGGTAAGGCGGCTCTAAGGTGTACTGAATTTTTTTTTCCTCAAATGCTCTTTTCCAGGAACTCATTAATTTAGTTTTACTCAATATTTAATATGACAACCTGGTAGTTACAGCCCGGATTCCGTTATAAAAAGCTAACGAGAAAAGAGTAGGTTAAAAATGTTTCATACTTTTTGTTAACGAAACGAATGCAAGGACGACATTTTCAGTCGGGCATGAGATTAAAGGAGAAAATTCCGCAGCCTTTGGACTTTGAAGTATTAATAGATACCAAAATATACTGAGCATTTTCTTTTTAGTTCTTTTTTAACAACGCTTAGCTGTTGCTTATTGAATTCACTTTTTATTCACTTCTACGCGTAAATATATATAACCACTACTTCACTGCATATACCTATGTTTTATAGACAAGAGATGTACATAGACTGACGAAATCATACTCTTCGTTTAGCATTGTCTACATAATTTTTAATTTATCATAATTGGTGTTTAAACAACTACATATATCTATAAATACACACATACCTATACAAAAGAAGATCGCTAATGTAGTATCGCTTAACTGTTTTCGTATAAACTTACTTCCAGACGATAACGTACTCTTGATGGACTTCTGAATAAACTCAGAAAGATAATGTAATTTGAGATTGTACGGAGACGGGCTGTATTAAAGGAGTAATTTGAAACGATGAAAGGAGATATTATATTAAGAAAGGCTCTATCGTGTGTGCTTTATTAAATTTGTATAAGGTGCGTTAAGTAATAATCTAAGACAACTTCTCTTTGTACTCCTTTGTTATTGGGAGAGGCTTAATGGGAGATAAAACAAGTTAAACAGATAACGTCCTTAATATAATTTTGCATAAGTAATGTTGTATTGGGTAACACAATGATGAATAAGGAGTAAAGGTAAACCACTTATTTGGGCGATTGTACACTGAATGTTGTTTTAGTACTAGATGTTTTAGTGTCTTCTGTTAGCTTGGTATTTTTTTGTTAGATATTATTCTTTGTATAAATCAACGTTAGTTTTCAATTTAGCTTTAGTTAATAAAAAAATAATATAAGTGTTAATGTATAATTAAGAGCGGGTAAAAATAATTAAACACCAGACAGCCGTTCCACCGATTCCGTGGAGATTTCACACAAATTACAAATGATTAACACACGAGGGGCATCAAATTCCAACTCCGCGCCTCTATAATTTTATCAAAGTTACATTCGGAGTCGTAAATAA
Source organism: Leptosia nina (assembly GCA_963661955.1). NCBI lineage: Eukaryota > Metazoa > Arthropoda > Insecta > Lepidoptera > Pieridae > Leptosia > Leptosia nina. Next base: position 5,033,727 of record CAVLEF010000003.1, read on the forward strand.
TTTGGTGTGTGAAGTGTTAACAAATGAGGTTGCCTTCCGGAGCGTTCACCTCGGCTCGGGAGGGCGTCAACAGTTTAGCCGATATTGGGGCGGCCCGCATCCCGCTTATATGTTCAACTTTATCAATTATCGAGTAATGTGGGGAACTTTCTAAACACCCGAATACTTTACTCAGTTTCAGGGCTGAATGTCTCTATTCTCTGACGCTGTTAATTGAAATTTCAATTAAATAACGCGTGCTAGTTTATATTCCAGAAAGCGTAACAGGTTTATGTCTAGGTTTTTATATAGTACATACACTTATACTAGTACACATGTACGCGAGTAGTACACATTTAAACAAAAAACACTTTAACGGTTTAAAACGCGAAACTGCTTTGCAGCAGCCGTGGTCACGGGGAGACTGACGGCTGCTGCAAAGCATCCGAAACGTCGGGCCGTAGTTAAAAATCATTTTCAAATAAGTTTAACTAATATATCGCGTCTTAAACCGTTAAAGTGTTTTATTTAAACGTGTATAGTGTAAAAATATATTCTTAAGTTCACATTATTTAGGGCATTTCATTTTTTTCCTAGACACATGAGACTGTATTGACTAGTTGGATGTGTAGTTTCATAGTTTCAAATTAAATTAAATCAACACCCCTACGCTACGAACAAAGTAGTTCTAATATATCGTAATAATATAAAGAAATATTTTGCCCATTTCGTGCTCTTAGCTTCACGCGGATTGTTAGCGAAATCTCTACTTATTAATGGCAAAGTTTGATAACTTGTTACTGTACTTTCTTAATAGTTATTGGGAGTATTTCTTAGGTTGCGTGCTGTGTTTAGGATTTGTTGGCAATCGGAATACTATTAAAGATTGTGTTCGTGTAGGTTAACGTAATTTTCATCTTTTAAGTACACCAGCCTACGGGAGTTTAGTGCCCTTGAAGGCATAACGGGAATCTGTGTCTGCGATATTTATTACGCAACTATGCACTTTGAGGTAATTAAGGCTAACATGGGAAATAACATGGGAAATACAAAAAGTTTCAAGATTGTTTTATATTAAAAATGTATTTTAAATCGTGTAGCCGTCCTTTCAGATCGAAAGTAAATTCGTGCTTTTACTTTCACTGTACAATAACGTCAGTCAATAGTGATTCGTAAATTACCCATTTATAGTACGGGCACTGGTATCAATGTTACTGACTTTCCGAAACAATTAAACTTTTATTATAGTCTTTAACGATTTAATTTATTGTTTATGTTGGGAAGTACTTTTGTAATATTAAATCGAGTAAGAATGTACACTTCTAAATACGATCGTTTTTCAAGGTTTGTAAACCAAATTTTGATCATACTATGTACGCAATAATCTTTTCCAATATAGGTACGTTTAATACTTTTAAACAAAACACTTTAACGGTTTAAAACGCGATATATTAGTTAAACTTTACGATGAAATGATTTTCAACTTCGGCCCGACGTTTTGGATGCTTTGCAGCAGCAGTCGTCTCCCCGTGAACACGGCTGCTTCAAAGCAGTTTCGGGTTTTAAACCGTTAAAGTGTTTTATTTAAATGTGTCCTACTTTTATAACGCGTTAAACTATAGACAGTACGTTTAATACTTATTAATATGCACTATCACTTAAGATTAAACTAATAATATGAAAAGCTTATAACCATTTCTGATTTAGTTCATAATTAAAATTGAAGTATAATAATATAAAGAAAAAACAAAAATCTCTTGCAACACTCACCGGGCACAAAAAAAATAGCAGTAAAGTTCTAGATACTGTTTGACATTGACAATCTACTTTGTAGTGTTATTAAAGAGAGCGTGGCTACAACAAATGATCGTGTGCAGTAAAAATCACCTGTTCAGCAATCTTGAGGTAGCCACCATTAATCTATGTCTCACTCGGCTGCAGGAATTCATTTCGTCGACACCTATTTTTAGATTCACTTCGGATTTTGTTTAGGTTTTAAATCTTTACATTATAGTATAAGGAAAAATCGTTATCTAATTTCACTTATATAAATGGAATACACTATTTCATAATAAAATAATCATAATATAAAAATTGATATAACTGTTGTCACTCTTTTACTTTGCTTTGGGTTTGAGTAAAACCTCTAAGTCTTATAATAATTATTATTAATACTCATTAAAAGTGTATATTGAACCCATTCATAAATTTCGATCTTTAAGTTATATATTTGTTGTAGAAAGATAACTTAGAATATAAGAAACGTGGCGTTAGTTAGGCAACGAATTAAGAAATAAAAACGGTTTAGAACAAGAAATGATGATTGTAGTTAAACTTATACATACTTGACTTAAGATTTGGGGAAGGTAGTTCGATCCCCACTCCCCACTCGTGTTACAAAATATTTATCTCTGTCGTCTAACTTTTACTCTCCGCTTAAGAAAATTCTGGAATCAAAATGTTATAGCAATATAGCAAACATTTTATTGATTTATTTCATACCAAGACATAATCACTTACAGAGTGGGTACTCCAAAGTGTTATTGCTGTAGTGTAACACCATTTAGTATTTAACCAATATATTATCCTTATCTAAGACATTTTATTGTGCCAGCCTCGGTATAGTGCATTCGGCAGTACATGATAGATAGAACTCTATATACCCTCGCATAGGATCTGGATCCCAGCTGTGGGAATAATGGGCTAATAAAAGAATGAGCAAAAACTTATGTTTATGACTCCAACATTAACTTACAAGCGTGTGATTAATTTATACTATCTATATTAATATTATAAATGCGAAAGTAACTCTTTGTCCGTCCGGTTTTACCTCCGAAATTACTGAACTGATTTAAATGAAATTTGGTACACATATATTTTAGAGCCTTATAAAGGACATAGGCACTTTTAATGCCAAAAAAGGATTGATAGGGGATGAAAGTTTGTATGGAAATGCATGGTTCTTGAAGCTAGAACAATAAAATTTTCTTCTTTGGCTTTTTGGGAATAGGAGTGGGAGTGAGAGTCAGAGTGGGAGTGAGTGTAGGAGGGAAGGGGTGCAGCAAAGTAGCACTTACAGCACAATTGTCTCTTAAATACGCCCTTACATAAATTAATAAACAGCCTCAATAACTAAAAATAATATCCCAAGTATTCACGCGGTACGAAGCATCCGGGCATAGCTCTAGTGAAATATATAATCGTACTCGTTACGTTTCGCGACAATTGTTTTCGTATATATCGTAACGTAACGTAAGTAGTTCAGGTTAACTAATACAAATTGGTTGCATAGGTAGACATAGTTTGGTTAGTCGCTTAAAGGTGAACATAATTCCTATACTTTCAAAGCTTTGCGAAGGTCTCTTTAACTAGGTGTGTTAGAAAAACGTTAATCGTAATTAACATTGTGAAGAAGAGCAGTATGAGTTAATATTATTTTAATTTCTATAAGCTCTTGAAAAATTCGCCATAAAATAAAACTGTATTTAAAATTTAATGAAGCTTTCCTGAAACCACTGGATTTATTTAAATTGAATATTATTTTCTGAATAACATGCATTTTGATGAGATCCATCGAGGATTAAATAAAAATCGAAACCGAGTTGGTTTCGTGACGAGGAAGTGGCAGCGTAAAAATAAAGATGGAATCATATCGCGGATTTACTATAAACGGGTAGAAATTAATGGTGATAGATACTTTCTCTCTAAATTATATATTTGTATAGTAGCGATACCTTTGCAATATTCTTATCTTTGTCCTCAGCTAAAATTAAAAATACTTTTTTATATTAATTTTCTTGATAAGCGGTATTCAAACCCACAGCATACGCGGTACGTGCTATCTTAAGTTTGCTTGTGTATTTTTTCCTGCGGCAAAGATGTCGAAAGTCTAATTGCGTACAAAATGTCGAAGCTTCTATTCTAGTAGCACCGGGTTTTTGGTAGTGGATTCGTAGGATGCGTTTTCGAATAATTTGTTAGATAGTGTGGATAGATAGTGCTTTAAGAAGATATATATTAAGTGTTTAAATCAGCTCTACTTTATATTGAATGTTTACAGCTCTTTTGTAAATATAGATTTCAATAATTATACTTCTCCCTTTTAAGCCCTCATCTGCAACTATCGCATTTCATCTCCCAATAATTTCAATTAACGACACTCCACGTCTCCTGTGCACTAACTGAAGCGTTTTGTAATATGAAAGCTCAAATGCTTCAAATGAACGTTCACCGGAGGACAATTTGCTCGTAAAAGGCGCTGTGTGCCAATTACATCTCTGATTGAGTGGCTGAGTGCATGCGACAGTGATTAAAGCAAATCGGGAAATAGGACATCGGGTGCAGTGTTTATCGGACTGTTTGTTTCTTCTTATCACTGCCTTTGTGTCTCTTGACCTCATCGTTCACTTATTACGAAACGATTGATATATAGAAGCAGGTAGAACAGAAATAGTAGCAGCAAGAATGAAGTTCAAAGAGATTATCCTACTTCTTACTAACGCCTTTAATGCCCGAATGCCAGAAATTGTAGATTTTTTTATTCCATTATTTTTCGCGTGGCAAAAATCTGAATGTTTTATCAACGCAACACTCCAAATAGAATAATAGAATTTGTCTTGTCTATATTTAAATCATAAATTAAAATAAATTGTAAATAAGTTAAGTAATATAGTTTGCGGTATAAATTGTTAAATCTATTTTATTTAAATATGTATTACTCGCGTAAACTACAAACGCGTATACATTACAGGCTGGTTATAAAATAAGGAAAACTTACTTGTTATTATAAAATTGTATCTATCAGTGAAAAGGGCCTTATCGTACCTTTTTACGTAACCGTGTACAGACAGATGTGATTAATTTTAAAGATTATTTTGCTATTCTGTCGCTTACACACATATTTTTGATTAAAAACAAAAACTGTCATTCTCAACAATATATGAAGATAAGAGGTTTGCGTCGTGCCGAATAAGATACACTCATACTTGCTGACCCGAAACGTAACACCGCTTATACAATATGATAACAGCGCAAAGACGTGATAGGAGCTATCTGGGCTGCGGGCAAAGCGAACTATCGTATAATTTAACGGTAACTAAACTGGATGAAAGGTAACTCATCTTTCGGTTATTCAGGTATAAAATTGCGATTCGACCCCGATCTTCGGCTTTATTGAGCGATAGTCGAACCCAAATTGCGAGAGCCTCCCGTTTCGTAGCGGATTTTTTGCTTCATTAAAAAGAGATGATATTTTCATTCGAAAGCTCTGATTTCAATGTTGGGAGCAATTTGAAGTGCTCTGTGTAGCTACTGTTTCGTTACTCAAGAGAGCTTTTAAGGCAATAAATAATATTTGATTTTGAAGGGATTCGAGGCCAAAATTTATGATGACGACCAGACTTTCACTTTCTTCACACAAACTCATGACGTTATTCCGGTCATATTAAGTAAAATTTTAATTTGAATATTTTTATTCTACATATGAGAAGTAGTTCAGTCACAGAGCATCTAACAGTGTATCGTCTGTTACGGGTTCTAGTTCTGTCTATGGGATTTTAAAGTGTAAACACTTTTGTGTCGTTTTAGTAACTTAAAGTAAGTTATACGGTATAAAAATCGAAAATAAATTGAAAAAAATTTCGACTCGGGCAGGACTTGAATCGGCATCGTCAGCGTTCTTTTCGAGTGCGTTATTTTCGATTTTTAAATTATATTTTTTTAACATGTTAAAAAAAAATTAAAGTTTTCTAGTTATATGGTAGTTAAAAGTAATGATTTTTCACATGATGGCATTGTATAAATTGACAATCTATTTAGATGTAAAAACATTGACGAATCAGGAATTGCGGTTCCAGTCCTGCCCGTATCGTATGTTTTTAATCCAAACAGATTTTTAAATGTAATAATTGTTTACGTTACTACATTATCTTCAACTTTGATAATACATCGACATCGAGGAAAATGTATATGAAAGTCAAACAGATACGGGTTAAGTTGAACGAATAACTTATGTTCATACTGAACAGCGTATTAATCAAGATCGAGCGAGCATAGGATCTTAATTAGAAACACCTGAGTTACAACCGTGCTGGTTAATTATCCTATAATCAAGACCTACTTTACGTTATGCTTCGCTTAATTAGCAGACTTGAGGCCAGGTTTTGTTCTATGGCCGTTATTAAGGCGTTGCTGTGTAAGATTTCTTGTTTCGCGTCGGCCTTCGAGAATAAGGTAATTATAATTAAGGGAACCTGACTGATTTGGCGGAGGTTAAAACTAATTAATCGGTGTATTTAAGTGAAGATTGGCTATTTGTTATGTTATTGTAATGGAATAATAGTGTTGCTTAAACTTTGATGGAAGTGCCAGTAGGTATTTAATAAATTGTTATTTTCTCAACACAAAGATTTACATGAAATAAATAAAAGTACAGCTTTAAACCCACAAAAGGGTCATGCTTTCTGAGCTGATTATAAACATCAAGTGTACTTTAACATATAATATGTCCTTTTACTTTTAAATATAAAACGTTCTCAAAAAGTTCATCTACGCTGGCTCTATCACAGCAGCAGTGTTTACTTTGACATTATTCTAACATTCCATCTTTAGTCTCTCCGTGAACACGACTGCTGCAAAGCATCCGAAACGTCGAGCCGTAATTAAAATGATTTCTAAATAAGTTAAACTAATATATTTCGCGTTTTAAACCGTTAAAGGTACTTTTATTGAAATAAGTACTAGTCGCGTAAATTATAGACTAGTAATGTCTTCGTACTACTTTATCCGACTCCCAAAAAGAGAGAGAGATTTTAATGTACCATCTTAATTTACACATAATGAAAGAGGTACTTACTTCTAGCACATGTAACAAATTACATAAGTATTTATAGTAGATTTACATATTTATAAATCAGTTTTGTTAATTCTACTCGAATCAAAGACGTCATTGCTCCCCAGAGTACAACACTAAATGACAATATTGTCATACTTTGGAGAATTATCTAATAAACAATTGCTTATTAATCAATCGAGTTCATTGGAATCAAGGGCCGTTGACTCAACTTGTTGACTTGGAATCTCAACAGCTGGTAAACAGCCTGATTGCGGTCGCTTATACACGATATTTGTTGACTGTTATCTATGAGGTCATTCGATATTACACTACTAAGGCTATAAAGAAGTACCAAACTGTTAACTTAGTATATTTTTGTTTTCATTTATAAAGCATTCATGTTGTGTGCGTATAGTTTGCTGTGAATATAATATTTTTTCTAGTATATCCGTGGGTTACAAAATATATATTTTTATTTATTATTAAGTATTTTAAACGAGTGTTTTTTTTTGCTATGTTATATTTATTATGGTAATACTTGGCGGCTTACAAAAACTGGATATGTATAAATGAAAAAAAAAATACTACACGGGTGGGACTTGAACCGCCATCTACAGAGTACGGTGCTGTTGCTCTAACCAATTGAGCTACCGTCTCAAAAATAAAACACATTATACGAGTTAAATTTATATTTTTTTTAATAAAATGTATAATCTTTTTTTATTTTATATTTGTTTTTATTTAAGAAGAGTTCCTTTACTACACCGTAAATGTTAAAATATTGTTAAAAACCGTTAAGTCGTCCGTGCGTTGGTATTTCACATGCCATACTAACAAAAATATTATATCTTCGAATACTTTTGCGTATATATAAGTTTTAGAGCAAAAATATTATCTCCATCGCGCAATATTATTTCCTCCCGCGAAGAATATCGCAAATGAATTTACTTATAATCTTTTGTGTCCTGTTTGTCGGCTCTATTCAGACGTGGAGGTTTATCTCGGAGCCGGATATTACATCTGAAGCTGCACATGGCACTCCATTGACGTCCATTGGTGTGCTCAGCCAATTATCTACTGCTAAGAGGATCATCTAATATATACGTTCGAATGTTATAACTTGCTTTACTGAACCTCTCTAAGTATGTGATGTAAAGAAATCGTTCATTGATTTGCGGTTCCATTATGGAAGTATTCGTCTTCCTTTAAGGCTGCATTCGTGTGATAAAACAAGAATCTACTTTTGACTTACCTACTTTCAAAGGTTGATAGAATATACACGGTATCGATCCTACCTATGTGACTTTTGTAGTGGACGTTCGATACATATAACTATTATTTCCACATACATATGTATATAAAAACACCAAAAAACAAACAACTGATTTAATATTATTTCATTGTTTTTCGGCTGACGTGAGCGACGTTTCGCCATCATTAGGAGATGTGGTTAGCTCCTTGATTTCTAGAACGATGGTCGTGAAAGCCTTACACAATTTATTAAATATTATTTGTTATTTACTCTTGTGCTACACATCAAATAAAACATTTTTAACCGTTTTATAGACGAGGTTCAGTAGATTATTTTACCTTCTCGACTTTTCAGAGATATGTAAAAAATTAATGCACCGAATACCAATATCTTCCTACATAAGCTAGTTCTGAGAAATTATTTGCACTAAATTAACGGTAAATGTTTTGTTTAACAGTGTACTGTGTTAGTTTCTAGAACTGAGCACTGCTGTTAGTTTCGTGGTAATGATTAATGCTTTTGTATTTCTGTTCTCGAATTGTTAATTTACTGAGGCAGTAATTCTCTCGATAAAGTAGTTTATCAATAACTAAAGCTTCTTAGTTTTTAAGATGTTCATTCGTTAAATACTGTCTATAATTTACGTGAGTTTTGAGAACCATTTCACAATAACGACTAAACATTTAAATGGGGGGGGGGGGGGGGGGGGGGGGGGGGGGGGGGGGGGGGGGGGGGGGGGGGGGGGGGGGGGGGGGAAGAGGGGGGGGGGGAGGGGGGGGGGGGGGGGGGGGCGCCCGCCGGGGGGGGGGGGGGGGGGGGGGGGGGGGGGGGGGGGGGGGGGGGGGGGGGGGGGGGGGGGGGGGGGGGGGGGGGGGGGGGGGGGGGGGGGGGGGGGGGGGGGGGGGGGGGGGGGGGGGGGGGGGGGGGGGGGGGGGGGGGGGGGGGGGGGGGGGGGGGGGGGGGGGGGGGGCCCCCCCCGGGGGGGGGGGGGGGGGGGGGGGGGGGGGGGGGGGGGGGGGGGGGGGGGGGGGGGGGGGGGGGGGGGGGGGGGGGGGGGGGGGGGGGGGGGGGGGGGGGGGGGGGGAAAAGGGGAGGCGGGGGGGGGGCCCCCCCCCCCCCCCGGGGGGGCGGGGCCCCCCCCGGGGGGGGCCCCCCCCCCCCCCCCGGGGGGGGGGGGGGGGGGGGGGGGGGGGGGGGGGGGGGGGGGGGGGGGGGGGGGGGGGGGGGGGGGGGGGGGGGGGTTACCGGCGAGGGGAAAAAAAACCCCCCCCCCCGGGGGGGGGGGGAAAAAAAAAAAAAAATGTTTTTGGGGGGGGGGGGGGGGGGGGGGGGGGGGGGGGGGGGGGGGGAGGGGGGGGGGGGGGGTGGGGGGGGGGGGGGGAGGGGGGGGGGGGGGGGGGGGGGGGATTTTTTTTTGGGAAAAAAAAAAAGGGGGGGGGGAGGGGTTTTTTGGGGGGGTTGTGGGGGGGGGGGGGGGGGGGGGGGGGGGGGGGGGGGGGGGGGGGGGGTGGGGGGGGCCCCTTTTTTGGGGGGGGGGGGGGGCGCGCCTGGTGGGGGGGGGGGGGGGGTTTTCTTGGGTGGGGGGGGGGGGGGGGGGGGGTGGCCCCAAATTTTTTTTGTTTCTCGGAAAAGGGTTTAATGGCAAAAGCCCGGGTTTGGGCGGAGCCTGGGGCTTTGTTTGTGCTTATCGACTTAATAAAATACTTTAACGGTTTAAAACGCGACATATTAGTTGTCCGCGTCCAGTCCAGTCTCTGCAGCTGCTGCAAAGCATCCGAAACGTCGGGCCGAATTTAAAAATCATTTTCAAATAAGTTTAACTAATATATTTTTAGCGTTTATATTTTAGTTAATATATTTTAGCGTTTTATACCGTTAAAGTGTTTTATTTAAATGTTTAGTCGTTATTGAGAAATGGTTCTCGAAGTTTTGCCACCACGAGTGGTGACATCATTAGGAGATGTTAAGGTCGTGAAAGCTTTATATGTATAATGTTGATAACGATATCTTTTATCTTACATAACTTTTTTTTTACAGGTACGTTTGATTTTATACTGAAAACCTGCCTACAAGGAAGATCAATGGTGGTATTATACCTACATGTTTTTATAAGCGTTTATAAAATTTGCCTTAACATTAGTATAAAAATTAAAAATCGATTTTATATTGAAAATATTTTACGACACGAACAGGACGGCATCCACAACGTTCCGTGCTGTTGCTCTAACTAATTGAGCTACCGAGTAGACGTCATCGTCGAATATTTAAATCAATTGAAACATGAATCTCTTGCGCAATGTAATTTGAACATTTCCCAAAACACAATTTTATATACTTATTTAATATGTATTTTTCTGTTAACGTTTATAAGCGCAGAACCACGACACAACGCTAGTCCCATTTGTTCGTACCGCATTGCGAATAAAGGCAAGTGCCTATCCGAAACGGTAAGAAGGTAATCGAGGCGGACGGGCCCAATCTCGGCCGGCGATTCCGCCGAGGTCGATGCAATAAGTGCCGCCATCAATGTCGTGTTAACGCCAACAAAATAAAATAGAAAGTCTGGCCTTTGCGCGCCGATTGAACGGTCCCCAAGTCCGGCGATTGTCTGGAAATTGTCGAAATTGCCTCTGTCTTTTAGGTTTTGTTCCAGTGTCCGTCTGCTTGAGGAGATTCGATAAAATGTAACGGTTGACTGATGCCAGCCGGAGCTGGTTCTATTGTGTGCGGTTTTTCACATCGTTTTTGGCTATTGTAAAGATAGATATTTTGATCTTATTAGTTATTAGGCGAAAGGTGCGATTAATTTATTGTCATTAAAAATAAACTAACAAAGATTTTACATTAGGTAAAGCCTAAGTAGTGTTTTAAATGAAGTGTTGTAATTTTTTATATCTGTACATATGTAACCCAAATCGCTACTAGATGGCGCTAGGCGGCAGCGAAATCTTTTTAAGATTGCGCTAACTAAACATTTATTTGCAAACAATATACTGATCGGAAATATTTCTTTATAAAATTCAATACTTTTGTGTATTGTGACTAAAGTATACCTCTGCTATAATTAAAATATATCACCAGTTTGTTCAATAAAAAAGCTGTAATGCGAAGTAGGAATACATAGACAACGCAAATCTTATATATATATATATATATAAATCTTACTATCAGTAAATAGTTTAGTTACATAAGTGGACTGCAACAAAACCTGTCACGAATGAACTAATCGAATATTTCCATATCTCGATACTGGAATGGGGAGTTAACACTTAAAACGTGCACAGATAGAGTCGGAGTGCAAGCGACGTGTACTAGAAACGTGTTCAATGTCCACAGCTCTGCAGCGTGCGACGTGAACACAACATAGCGTTGATCGAACAATACATGTATTTCAGATTGGCGTTAAAATTCTGAAAAAGCTGTGCGAGTTTCCTTCTGTTACTAACGAGAAATAGGTGGAAATTTTCAAATTAAATCTACATTGAACAAATATTACGACACGGGCGGCAATTGAATCAGTATCCTTAGCGTCCCGTGCTGCTGCTATAGCTTAAGCCATTGTGTCGTAATTAATTTAAATCTGTAAGGGCAGTGGCATAGAACACTAAGAATGGCGGTTCAAGTCCCGCCGTGCTGTAATTTATATAATGCTGATGTATAGTAACGTGTGAAAAACTATATATCATCTCATATTTATTTTTATATGACATACAAGTAGCGTTTTATGTAGAATTAGTAGTAATAGTGCAAATGAGGATGTTTAAATAAAACGGATTAAAACGCGATGTTATTTAGATGTGTACTACTCGCGAAAACTACGGACAATATTTTTAAGATGTTTTAGGCTTTGCCTCCGCCTATTTGAGTCCATTTGCTAAACACACTTATTATAATCGTTGCAATTTCTGTAACCTAGATTCTTAATTGCTATACACAGCGTATGTCGTAAATGTGTTTTTAGAAACATTTTCAGTTTTGAAATACGAAATTTTAAGGTCGACTAATTTATAAAGCCAAGACTTTAAACATAGTTGTCAGAAAAATGATTTATAAGTAATTTAAATTTACTTAGCTGTGACCAGTTTTAACCAAAGTAATGATTCCTTTTTGAGTTGCCTGTTACCTTCGGCGATGAGGTTTATTGTGTAAGTCTGTTTGTTAAAAAAATATTTCTATAATATACATATCGTTATATTTTCAGTATATTTACCTACTCGCTTTAGTAGAAATATATAATCTATCTATACTAATATATAAAGCTGAAAAGTTTATTTTTTTGTATATTTGACCTTGGTAATTTCAGGAACTATTGGTTGGAATTGAAAAATATTTTTGTGTAGGTTAGAGCATTTATCGAGAAAGGCTATAAAACATCGCGCTGTGACTAATAGAAGCGAGGAAACAGCGGGGAATTTGTAAAAAAGGAATTCATTTCTGTGGGTACACGGAGAAAACGGTTCAAGACACCCAAAAAATATAAAGAAAAGAATGATCTCTCTTTAAATTATCTAACTAAAAAAATGTCAATTTTTTAATATTAATTTGCAATAACGACGTTACAGCTTAAATTTAAAAAGATGAAGAGGATTGCAAAAACAAATTTGGATGCTAAAAATAAGTATTCTACGCAGACGAAGTCGCTGACACAGCTAGTGCTTATATAAAATTATTATTTCACTAGGTCTTGAGCTGTGATGTAATGCAATTATTTAAACCAGTTCGGGAACACGTGACGTTCAAGTTTGCTTGGTGAAAGTGATAGTGGATCGAGGAAATTACTTTTATTGCATTTTTATTTTACTGCGATAAAACTTTAGCATTAAAATTTTATGTGGCGAAAATATAAAATTACTGCGGGTTTTAATACACAAAATGATGTTATAAATTATATACCTAATACATTGAATATTTTGATCAAACATCGGCTGTAGTAAGTAAAACATTTGTAACCGTTTAAAACGCTGTTAATTGTCAACTTATTAGTTAACATATTGTCAGTTTATTTTACTATTTAAAAAAAGAAGTGATCTAATATTTTTCGCGTTTTAAACCGTTATATTTTTTTTTTTATTTTGATAGTCAAAACCGATTTATGCTTGCCGGGTTACAGGATGTTTTACAATGAATTCTTCTATCATAAGGTTGTATATACAATTGTATCCAATTTATATATGTTAATTTTGGTCAGTATTTTTTATACATTTTCATAGTACACTCGAGACGGGGAAGTTTATCTATTATATATTACTATACTTCTCCTCCAAATTATCAGATTAGCAAGATTAATATATGAAGCATATTCATGGATCATAATTTATGCTGATGGCATGCATTAGCCGATACTTTGATTCCAAACAAACGCCGAGTTAGAATCAATAACAGCGCGCTTTTTATTGCGAACAACGCGAATATGAAAACAACGTTATCATTAAAATCAACTCAACAAATATGAAAGACTAAAAACTGACGCTAGATACTAGATGTATCATTAATTTTCCATTAGCAACCGAAGAGCTGTGTGCTTCAAATAAATAATTTATGCGCTAATATTTATTGCCGCTCTACATTAGCTCGAGGGGTTTATTTATCTCGAGTTCCGTGTTTGTTCATTGAGTGCCTTTCACTTTCATTTCGCCTTAGACTTGGTCCTTAAGTGACCGAAATAATCCTATTAAATTTAAATAAAACACACAGCACAACACAAAAACGCGATATATATTAGTTAAACTTATTTTGAAAATTATTTTAACGGCCCGAAGTTTCAGATACTTTGTAGCAGCCGCGGTAAAAATAATTTTTAATCCGAATAACTAATATATCGTTATAAACCGTTAAAGTGTTTTAATTAAGCGTGTACTCGTGTAAACTAGAGTTAAATACATTTAACCTATTAAAATTAAAAAACAATTTAGAAAAAAATTACGACGCGGGCATGACTTGAACCGGCATCCACATCGTAACGTGTTCTAACTAATTGAGCTACCGTGTAATCCTATTAAAACATTATTAATAGCAATTTGTAATTTGAGCGAAAATCTACTCATTTTACAGTTACAAATCAGCCGTCTACTTAGTCACACCGATAAGGCTAATCGTAATAATTTTGCACACAATAAAAAAAACAAGCGATGGCGATCTAAGAAACAGCTGACTGCATTATTTATTTAAATTAGCATAAATAATTTGTTTGTTACAAGCGTTAGTTGTATTAGATAAGATTCCGTAGAATTCGTTTAAATTTTTTACCATGATATATTGTTTTCTGACGGAATTAAGAACCGTATCAGAATTTGTTACTATTTTTTATATATTATATTGCAACTATTTGCTTCCAACTACTAAAAATTCGGTAGAAAAACACGTAAAGTAGTAAAGGGCTATGGTCGGAGTTACCCTGCGTGATCGAATCAGGAATGCGGAGATTCGTAGAAGAACTAAAGTCACTGAATATCGGATCAGCAAATTGAAGTGGCAGTGGGCTGGATACGTTGCTGGTAGAACAGCCGTTAAGGGCAAGAAGGTTCTAAAGTGGAGACCACGTACCGGAACCGTCGAACACCTGGACGACCTAGGTGAACCGACGACCTGGCCAAAGTAGCGGTCAAAGACCGATCGTACTGGAAGTCTATGTCTAGCAGATGACACTGAACGGCTGAAACTAACTAAAAAAAGATTATGCTTCTCTTTAAAGAATTTATATAGTCTGTAATTTCGACCTAGTCAAGTCAATCACCGATGTCGCAATTATAATAACAATAGCAAAGGAATTAATAATGAAATGCCATCACTCATAACTGTCAAGACTGACAATCGATGTTCTAATATCAAACGGATCCTTCCTGACACATGAATCCGACCCGAGGGATGGGGCAAGGTAATACATTCCGTTTATTGGGACATGAATATTCGTCCTTCGGGGGCATCGCACAATAGTGTCAGGTAGCTGACACCTTGTTAAGAAACTCAAAGATCTTGTTCATTGTTGAGATGGGTCGCCGTAGATTCTGTAACAAACGTACCTCGTGCTGCCTTGAGACAAATGAGACGGCCTTATTGAAATTCTATCTGACAGCCCTAGTCTGGATGGATGCTTATTAATATTGCTATTGGAGGAATTTCCAATTTTAGAGCTTGCATTTTATACGGCGTCTTCGTTTTCATAGCGTTATATGAAAGCGTAAGTAGATTATAAAGATGACACATGTCTCCAACTGCGGCATGCTGTGTACGTTATGTTAAGGTCGAAATGCCATCGAGGCATATGTGACAACATTTTAAAGCGGCATAGAGCACTAAGAAGAAATAAGCAAAATAAGCACAGAGAAATTCTAATGTAGATTTTCTTGTGAAAATTATAACTGCTTGAGTTGTCATACGTATAATTAGGTAAATTGTGAATTTCCTCGTTCTATAAATATCAACTGATAGCTACACCCAATGAGTTACGCGTGGTTTGTAACCTATACTGTAACGTGTATAGATATTTTATCTTTATTTTTACGTGTCAATTCAATGTTTTACCAAAATCAGGTCAATCAATTTAAGCATCTAAAATCGATTTGCTGCAATTAATTTTCGAGATTTATTTAAACAATAATAGAACGGCGCTCGCGTTGTCAATTCATCAACGTCCAGGGAGGCGGTGGCGGGACGTCTCGCCGCAACAAAGGAGCGCGTGCGATTTTTCTTCGAGAAATGCAATTAAATCCGACACATTTCCAGTTACGGTGCCGTGTTCAACCTATGTTGTGGCTTTCGTTAATAAACTTTATCGATAAATCCCGTTTTTAATTCGCAGTGATTAATTGTGTGTCTAAAGTAACGAAATTTAAATTAAAATAATAATTTATTAAGTAATAGTTGAATACGTACGAGCGTACGTAAAGTATAATAATTAATAATTTCTAAAAATTATCATACATATTAAGCAATAAAATAAATTATTAAAATTGTAAAACCTGTACAGTTTAGTAAATAAATACACTTAAGTAATGAGCGTCATAAAACCTAACTTTAACTACTTTTTTCTCTTGTTTAACTTATTATTGTCATAAATTAGTTAAGGTGAAAAGTTTTTAGGCTCACAACACAGGCCCGTAACACAAATAGGATTTCACTTCAATTATTTTGACTATTGCACAGCGATAGTACGAATATAAACTACACATCGCCTTCCTCTGTTACCAGTCGCGAAATTGTCAAAGTTGCAAATGTTTGGCAATCCGTTTGATGGGACCGTGACGCAAACTAGGCAAAAATACGATTGACAAACGTGTGTGCATAGCTTTGCGATAACGGTTTTGTAACGCGAAGGTGTCGCAAACATTTCTTTTATGTTTGTTTTATGGCATGCGACATACGTGACAGTGTAAAAACGACAATAGGACCTTTATGTTTAAAAAGTGATGCGTTAATTAGAGCTGGGAAGCGGGGTATTTCGCACGCCTACAAAACAATACGCACTTTTTATTAGAATTTATTGCTCCGAAATAATACTAACTGTTAACTATTGTGAAAGGTAACAAAGGAATTAAGGGCTTAATTAGGTTAGCATAGTTTTTGGAAACGTTTCCTCTAGATACATTATGTATGTACGAAGAGAGAAACTTGTCGGGAAAGTTTTTTTTGTATTATTTATTGTCGGCAGTTAGAACTTTTGTTAGCGTGTTACTTTTGTGTGGGTGGAATTTGTTGCTCAAAATTAACCTGTGCTGAGTGTGGAAGGTCGTAGGTTCGAACGGAAACGAGTAGGAGTGGAAAAGAGTTTTCTATTAGATAAGGAATTTAATTTTAACTTGTAAACTATTTTTACTTACTTAAAACGTTCACCTAGGTGATCAGATTTACAAACATAGCATCAACCTTCAACCTTTAACGATTTACAGCACAAATGGAAATAATTTCGTTTATTTTTTGAACGACGTTTGACGTTTCGAAACGGATGCCGCGCTAGTGAAATGGTGTTTTATTTGAAAATTAGTTCGAAAGTCAACATACGTAACGTATTGCCCAATTGTAGCGTTGGAATTTATGAGTGTCGCAAAACGCATCGCAACCGTAGAATTCGTTAAGCACGCCGGCTTACTGTTTTTAATATTGCACTGTGATTAATGTCTTCTCGTAATGATATTTATGGCTTACGATACGATATTTATCAAATACTACTACTTGTAAATTTTTCTTGTAATTGTTAAAATGAAATCGCTTTTAAGTGTTGAAAACACTTTTAAGAGAATGGATTGTGATTTTAATTAATTTTTAATCGTGTCTAAGAAACAATTTTAGATTTTTCGAAATCCATTTTACCTTTCATTATCCTCTGTCTGGAAAAAATATATAACTGGTCATTGATTCTTCTATTACAATTACGTATATTCGCAGATAAAAGTCATTTAGGTTTTAATACATCCCTAACATTTAAATCATCAATAACACTTCAGAACGAAGTCCAATGTTCTGTGATGGAAGATTTTAACAGTAGGAAGTAAAGAGAGCCCAGGCGAGAAATTAAGGGACTTAAATCCTCCAAGTATTAGACATTTTTCCCTCAGCTCTATTTTAATCTTTCCCTGGTCTCGCGGGAGCACGCAGTTAATCCGGCCCATATATCCTCTTATGTCCAACAAAGCTAAATTCATTGTCGGATGAGCGTTCACACTAATATTGAATTTCGATTTGCAATAAATAAACTAATTAGTATGGATTGCTTGCTCGTGTTTCATATCGGAATCGATTTGTTTACCCACAAATTGAGTTACGTAATACGTATTCATTTTTTGGATTAATCTGTCTGATTGTACATAGCTAGTATTATATTGTCATTTGCTATTAATTGTCTCAAACGTTTTGATATAGTAATGACTATTGTATATAATTATTAATTTTAAAATTATATGCTTACCGATGGAGAAAATTATTTTTCATTAATTATTTCATTGTTGTTTTTTATATATACAATTCAGCGTTGAATCTATAAAAAAGAGAATTCAATCCTAATTTTTTTCACGTGAAATTGTAAATTGACAGCGCAACGCAGTGTTTAAAGTATCCTTTACAAATTAAATTAAATTCCGCACGCACTGAAATCCATTGAAGCTTTTGAATAATGTAAACGGCTTATTGGCAAACGAATACGTTATGAGTTTCGTGCGCTATTATTTAAAAACTCGACGTGTATATCTAAACAATTAATTTCGTCGTTACGACACAGTAATTGTAACCCGCTGATGAATAGCGTTGCTTTGTTTTGCATATCGTATCGCTTATTGTTAAACATTTATCTAACGAGCGATACATTTTTAATTGTCTGCCATGATTACGACAGCTGATCCTCGTTTCGTGTCTATAGCAGGTAGACGGAATTACAATTTTGATTGGGCGAGCTTCGAAAAATGCGGATGACTTTTCGTTTTAAACTGTGATACCGGTTACAGTCCGTATTTGATTGAATTCTTATTCGTATTGTTGTGATCTATACTAATATATAAAGCTGAAAAGTAAAAAAATTCTGTATGTGTTACTTAGAGCATTTATTATAGAGAAGGCTTTAAGCTAGAAACATCACGATGCAACCAATAGGAGATACGGAGATACGGTGGGAAATGCGGAACCAACGGGGAAAATTCATAATCTTTAAGGGTTCCATTGGTTCAAGATTCGCAAAAAATATGTATGATCTAAAAAAATGTGCGCGCGTATATTTTACGATTGACTTGCAAGGTTGGCTGGACAATGACAGCCGTCGTGGGGTAACAGTCATAATTTATACAGCTAAGGAGGTTTGCAAAATAAAATTGATGCCCAAAATAACTACGCGGACGAAGTCGCTGACACAGCTACTTATTAATGAAGTTAAAAATAATTGATATTTCGCAATTTTGCCCTGTTCTACAGAATTAAACCTACAATATTTCTCATAAAAATATAAGCTGCAACTCTCAATCTACTACAAAGTTGTTAGCGAACTTTTGAAGCGTTCCAAACTCGGCTGCCTCGTCACGCGTGCATATACCACAAACGCAATGCGATAATTTCAATGAGGATTCTCCTAATTTTAACACAAAAGCTAGTTAAAAGCTATTATACACGCGCTAGTTTAACGCTCGGTTGCACTCGTCGCGGTCGATTTGCTACTCATCTAAATTATCGGAATATCCTTGTAGCGTATTTATTGAGCAAGTTATATAACTGAGGATGTACAGACATCCACTGATGTCTCTGATACCTTGAAGTGAATGAATAATACAAATTATAAACTGTTTTTTTAGCAAAGGCACGGAACGCTGTAGATGCCGGGTCAAGACCTGCCTGTGTCAATTTTTTTTTTCAATTTATTTCCGATTATTAAATTACACGTTACGTTATTTACTTATGTTTAAACGAAAGTTTAAACATTATATAAGTGTTAAAAAAAGATTTCCTCTACTGTAGTATTACTGTATCTATTTAAATTTATGTATTATTTTAACAGTGTAAATTACAATTAAATATAGATTTAGTACATAGGGAGCAAGTGATATGATGAATATCGAGTAATACTTGCTGTGCACTGTATTTAAACTGCCTTCGAAAGACCGGGTAGTTTAACTTTTGGGTAGTTTAACTTGTATTTATGTCATGAAATAGTGGTGAATAGACATCGTATTATTGGACGCTCCCAATTTCATATGCCAGTCTTATAAATCTATTTACAAAAATAGTTCCTTCACGTAAAAAGCTCGTAAAGGCAAATTGCAAGTCGATCAATCGTCACTTAAAAGGAAATTAAATACACCGTTAGGCCGTTTAAAAGAACCCGAGACTCGTCCGGCTTGATCAGGTTCAGTTTTTGTCTCCAAGGAGTGCTCCGTAAGTGGGACATAATATTGTTTTACATAACCTGCCGCGTACTGCTTTCCGAAATTGTGCAAGACGGCTTTTGCAACGATTTTTATGTAACTGGCCCTCCTTATGGGTGCGACATTTTTAGCGATGCGGCCGTTTACTAGAAGTGTTGATTGGTATTATCGGAATTATTTAGAGCTATGAGTATATTTTCCTCATAACCTGCTACCTAAAAAAATCGTCGATGCCGTTGACAATTTACGCATGTTCTCCCTCATATTAGTTGTAAGTCGTAGCTATGGGTGCAAAAGTCTGCCGATGCATATAACTATAGTAAATTCAATGAAAATGCTTACAGATATTTGTATTTGTTAAATAAATATTTGCAGCACGTCTTCCCCCATACAAGTACATAAGAATTTCCACCTTTTTCATATTTTTAATGCGAGTAATAAATACTTTTGAAAACTTTAAAATTTTAATGAAAGTAAATTAGAAATCTAAGTAGGTGGAAACATTTTGATGAGTTAATGAAATGTTTCCAGTGATATTTCTGTTTTTATTTTTTTATAAATTATATGTAAGTATCAATTTATTTATCATTTATGGTTAAGGCACGAAAAAGCGTTGAAGTTTGTGGGTTCTCATCCCGTGAAATATAATTAAAGAGTTGGGTCGCGTAGTTTACGGTAGTCTGATCAACTACTTTCCTGTAAATAAATTATATGCCGACATAGACTAAATTAGCTAGAAATTACTGTTCTTTAAGAATGTTTAATATTAATAAACTATATAATGTAATAATATTTGGTATGATAAGACGTCTGTACTAACCAATTATTTAATTACGCAATTTGTACGACGTTTCTATTAAAAAAAACTTGTTCATCCGCTATCGTTTTCCACGTATTAACGTTCTGTTTGCTCAAATGTGCATAGATACACGAGTGCGTCACGTTCGGGGATCGATTTTTTTTATTTATTTACGTTCCCATTTCATTGGCGTTGGATATAAATCGGTTGTTTGTGCAAAATATTTCGCTGTAACAAGTCTATTACTAATTCATGAGTCAGAGCCGTGACACCCGTGGTGTTATAACGCGGTTGCCTCTGAAAGCTCACGTTTTCATTTGGTATAGCTTGGTGCAGCTCTTTGCAATTAGCTTTGTTTCGAGCTATAAAAAATTTTCACGCAATTGTTAATCTTTAATGATTAAATGTTTTATTGTATGCACATGAAAAATTTCAAAGATCCGAATATCGAAAGAAAACATAAGTCGACAGCGTATTTGTTTAGTTGTAACACTGTATGGAGGGGGGGGGGGCATCCTGTATGTCTATATTTCACCTTCAATCAAGTGAACCCCGTGCTTGTTTTTCTACCCTTATCATAAAAATATATAGACTAAAACATATTCGGACATATTTAGTTAAAAAAAAGTTAGTTCAGTTAACGAAGCTATACTCATAATTTTCATCGACGATCATCGAATTAAGAATGGGAAACGAAGGTGGTAAACGAATTCACGACATTCTACCGTCCCGTAATTTCGCAATAGTTTACAAAGTTTCGCATAATTTCTGTGCTATAAATCTAATCAATCTATATCTATTTAATATTATGCATAAACATACTTATACAAGTATATAAGATTTGAACAAATAAAGATCTAGTTTAGTCTCATTTCTACCGCTATCAACGATAATTTCCGATCAACACCTGTGGTGTGCATTTAATATATGATCGTTGATTAACACAATAATTAATGTTGTCATAATAATGTAGATCGATATGAACAAACACAGCTCGTAACTAATTCGCAATTATTGCGATACGTTCGGTTTGACGTGTATTCGTTGGCGCGTGACTATTATAATTGCGATCTGCGGTAATGCTTGTTTGTTCGGATTCAATTGGTGAAGCTTTTGTGTCTGAGGTTCCATAGTAATACGTTCATTAGAGTTCCGTCTATATTTCTTTGGTACAATATTGTCTGAGTACCGTCTAGGAGTTTGGTACTTAGGCAGGTAGCCAATAAGGAGTTTAGTACAAGGTTAGCAGTTCGAAACCCGGCTGTACTTCAAAATACGCGTGTTCTTCGGTGAAATAAATTGTTACAAGAAAATTTATTACATCATA
The DNA here is from genome assembly GCA_963661955.1 of Leptosia nina. Classification (NCBI taxonomy): domain Eukaryota; kingdom Metazoa; phylum Arthropoda; class Insecta; order Lepidoptera; family Pieridae; genus Leptosia; species Leptosia nina. The sequence continues at coordinate 5,055,753 of CAVLEF010000003.1, forward strand.
CATTAAAATAGCTATGTTGGACCTAATTACTGATGTACACAGCATTGTTAAATTAATATCTGTGTTTAAAAATATTTGGAGAACATAATTCCAACCTAATATTAATACAGTGTTTATAGTCGCCATACTTCATTTTATTTTTTTTGTTATTAGAGACCTGCATTCTATTGACATGGAAAACATAGTATATTTTTTGTTCAAGTATAAATACAAATTGCCTGTCTTTTACATCTAAGAGCCGAACGTAAATAACAAGTCCCCTTCTGGTAATGTAACTCGTAATAAAATTACCCGAAATTAATCTCATTCGCAAATTATATTGCCTAAACACGTAACTACATTTAAAATAATTTATAGTTAATTCTCACGAAAGTATAACACAATAAAAGAGATTGATCGCCACGTCGAAGAATTATGTTCGATATTAAGAACAAAACAGAAATAATGGCCCGAAACAAGCTGGTTATCCTTCATAGATTTCCATCAGCGAAAAGGTATCGTGTACCAAATTGCCTCGTAGGAAGCGTAAAAAAAGGCGGGAAAATAAGGCGACATCAGCCCAGGCCGACGGTCATTACGTTAATGCGAGACTAAACTTGATTGATGACAGAGCTGTGAATCTCTCGCTCCTCGCAGGCCCGCCATTCTAGCGATGTCTCGTGAGTAATTTAATCGTGTTATAGCACCACCACATGCTGGAAGTGATCCGCTCTTTGATGACCCGGGCAGCGCGGGTTTTATGTTATGGCCGGTCTTAATTATTAGATTATGTCGATGACGTCATTATTCCAACGATAATATCGTATGGCGTCAACTGCGTGACAACGGGAATACTTGATCAGGTTTGCACGATGCTTTACTCCAACTTTTAGCTTAATCTTTTAAAGCTTATTGAAGCTATAAACGTAGCTTCCTCGTGCCTCTTATCCTACATGATCACTGTTGGGTTTCATCAGAATGTGTTGATTAGTTTAAGTAAAATATATATATTAATAATAAATAAATAAATATAAATAACGAATAGTTAAACTTTTGCATTTATATCGAAACGCTAAAAATAATTTACACACAGTAACGAGGCCATTTGAAAACTTTTCTTGTCACATTAAATTTAAATAAATTTTATGAGCAGTATTTGAATCGGCATCCTCAGCGTTACTTTAACCAATTGAGCTACCGAGTCAACTGGTTCAATTTATGATTGATTTTAATTCAAACAGGGCCAATGTCTAAGCGAACTGTACCTACAGTGCGCGCTTAACTGCGTGTTTGAATCCCGCCTGTGTAATATACGCTTTCAATTAATAGGTATATGCCCGGGGCAGATTTAAATCAGTGTTACCTGAGCGTAATCAAATGACTCGAGCTGTCTGTATCATTAACAGGCCCGTTTACTGCTATCCCGGGAATTATCCTAATTAGTCCATGAAGTGACGCACTAATGGAGCATTCGTGTTGTCCTGTATATTGCGACGAATGGGGCTGCGCGCCTCAATTGATGTGTTTACTGGGTTGAATAACGAGTACGGTAGTAGTGTTGCCTGGAAGTGTTAGCTAAATGTATATTAGATATGCTTCTAGTAATAATTTTCCGAGTAACGAATACTCGTTTCAATTTTTTTTAATGAATCAATTCCCGTCTATAGTTTACGCGAGTAGTACACATTTAAATAAAACACTTTAACGGTTTAAAACGCGATATATTAGTTAAACTTATTTGAAAATGATTTTTAACTTCGGCCCGACGTTTCGGATGCTTTGCAGCAGCCGTGGTCACGGGGAGACTAAAGATGGAGGATGTCTCAGACGTCAAAGTAAAGAATTGCTACGCTAGCGCCATCTGTTCCGTCGAAGTTGGTATTTGGCGAAACTGGCCGGGTCCTTACAGAATTGACTAACGGTGTCTTCGCGTTTGCTGGTATGCTGTTTATTGGGATCCAGAGTTTTTAATATGGGATCCCAGGTGTTTGATAGTTTGAGGCCGTCCTCCCTATTGAAATTTCGGTGTTTTTTGATTTCAATTGCTTCGCGTACCAATCTTGGAAAAAATCGACTCTCCTTTGCGAGGATTTTTGGTTGGTCAAAGCGAATGTAGTGATTGGGCCCTTCTGATGAGTGTTGGCATACCGCAGATTTGGAGAGACGTTTATGTTTTATATCCGCGACGTGTTCTTTAATTCTGTTTGAGATGCTACGCTTTGTTTGGCCGATGTAGGATAGGCCACAATCACAATCCAGTCTGTAAACGCCTGCATCTTGTAAAGGGATAGTACACTTGCTTGGTTTCAGGAATTGCTGAATCTTCTTGTGCGGCTTGAAAATTGTGTCAATAGAAGCTCGATTTAGGACTCTGCTAATTCTATCTGTAACTCCCTTCACATATGGTAGGTAGGCGGGCTGACGTTTGACTGTGGGTGGCTTGTTCCTGTTCCTGGGATGCTGCGGAGGGACTCTCAGCTTGTTCTTGCATAGGACCTGCTTGACATGCTGTAACTCCTCATTTAAGTGGGCAGCATCACAGAGACGGCGGGCTCTCTGAAACAAAGATACTCCGACAGAACTAAGTTGGCTGGGGTGGTGATGTGAGTCACCGTTCAAATACCTATCTGTATGGGTTGTTTTTCTAAAGACGGTATGCCCAATATTACCGTGTTCATCACGAATTACTAAAATGTCTAAGAAAGGTAGTGTGTTATTGTCCTCCTGTTCCATTGTAAACTTAATGTTATTGTGAATTGAGTTAAGGTGTGTAAGAAATGCAGATACTTGTGCTTTGGGTAAGATGGTGAAGGTATCATCTACGTATCGCTTGTAAAGCTTAGGTTTAACCGGGGAAGAAGCAAGGGCTCTCTCCTCAAAGTCTTCCATAAAAATGTCAGCAACTAAGGGTGAAACTGGAGAACCCATGGCTACCCCATCTACCTGAACATAGAAATCCCCATTCCAAAGTAGGTACCCGGTTGTCAAGCAATGTTCTAAGATATCCGCATATTCTATAGGCATGTTGTGTTTAATAAGTTTGCTCTTAATAATTTTGATACAATCAGCTATAGGTAAGTTTGTAAAGAGTGATGTGATGTCAAAGCTTACCATAACCTCATTGTCCGCTACCTTTAGACCTTTAATAGTTTCTACAAACTGATACGAATCCCTGACGTGAGCATTTGTATTTCCCCTGAGGGGGGCAAGTGTTCTGGATAAGTGTTTTGCTAGTTTATAAGTGGGCGAATCTATTTGACTAACTATTGGACGTAAGGGATTGTTTAATTTATGAATTTTAGGTAACCCGTACATTTTAGGTGGCTTCGGGCAGGCTGTGATGAGATGTTTGGCGTCGAGGTTTAGAGTCGTTTTGTACTTGTTAATAAGTTCCGACGTCTTTTTCATTACTTTGGTTGTGGGGTCCTTTGCAACCTTGTTGTAAACCGCGTCGTCATCAAGTATTAACACACTACCTTTCTTAGACATTTTAGTAATTCGTGATGAACACGGTAATATTGGGCATACCGTCTTTAGAAAAACAACCCATACAGATAGGTATTTGAACGGTGACTCACATCACCACCCCAGCCAACTTAGTTCTGTCGGAGTATCTTTGTTTCAGAGAGCCCGCCGTCTCTGTGATGCTGCCCACTTAAATGAGGAGTTACAGCATGTCAAGCAGGTCCTATGCAAGAACAAGCTGAGAGTCCCTCCGCAGCATCCCAGGAACAGGAACAAGCCACCCACAGTCAAACGTCAGCCCGCCTACCTACCATATGTGAAGGGAGTTACAGATAGAATTAGCAGAGTCCTAAATCGAGCTTCTATTGACACAATTTTCAAGCCGCACAAGAAGATTCAGCAATTCCTGAAACCAAGCAAGTGTACTATCCCTTTACAAGATGCAGGCGTTTACAGACTGGATTGTGATTGTGGCCTATCCTACATCGGCCAAACAAAGCGTAGCATCTCAAACAGAATTAAAGAACACGTCGCGGATATAAAACATAAACGTCTCTCCAAATCTGCGGTATGCCAACACTCATCAGAAGGGCCCAATCACTACATTCGCTTTGACCAACCAAAAATCCTCGCAAAGGAGAGTCGATTTTTTCCAAGATTGGTACGCGAAGCAATTGAAATCAAAAAACACCGAAATTTCAATAGGGAGGACGGCCTCAAACTATCAAACACCTGGGATCCCATATTAAAAACTCTGGATCCCAATAAACAGCATACCAGCAAACGCGAAGACACCGTTAGTCAATTCTGTAAGGACCCGGCCAGTTTCGCCAAATACCAACTTCGACGGAACAGATGGCGCTAGCGTAGCAATTCTTTACTTTGACGTCTGAGACATCCTCCATCTTTAATCTCCCCGTGACCACGGCTGCTGCAAAGCATCCGAAACGTCGGGCCGAAGTTAAAAATCATTTTCAAATAAGTTTAACTAATATATCGCGTTTTAAACCGTTAAAGTGTTTTATTTAAATGAATCAATTCCCATTTCGCGTCCGTATACAAGTACAAACAAATTCGCGCCGTTCAAGACGTCGGTATCCCATCTTCACTTAATTGTCTCATAACTACTAACTAATACATACTTTTGGATTAACACTGTTGTTTTAATTATATCTACCTCAATATATTGCTTTTCTTAAACAGAGTATTCTCGTTATCAAATAACACAGTGTAACCGAGTTATTCGGCCGACTACGAGTACACGCAGAGTACCGAGTGAAGACCGAGTACTCTGCCCATCACTAATGTATATAAAGAGTTATGCAACAATAATAATTGATTAAAAAACGATAGTAAATTAAAAAGATTTACGACTCGGACTTGAACTCTACTTGGACTAGGACTCGGTAGCTCAATTGGTTAGAGCAACAGCACGGTGCGCTGAGGATGCCGGTTATATATTATCGATTTTTAATTTATATCATTATAATTTGCAATAACATAAAAATATTAAAGTTTTCACAGTATTAATTGATTAAAAAGTGCATTGTAATGTTTCTTTGGGTTTTCTGCGCAGTCTGAGATTATAAACACTCTTAGCGGGGTGTATATAGATGGGTGTGTGTTTAAATGTTTCTTGTGGTTGAAAAGTAGTACCGCACATCAACGCTCGTTATGGTAACAGGTAATGTAACATGGTGGGCGCACTGATTGCCATGTCTTTTTTTTATCGTTATTTTGGTTGGGTGGGGTTTGGGTGATTTTAAGGATATTAATTAGTTATACATTTAAGAATTTAAATTTGAGCTCCAAATGCGTGTATGCGATGAAAATGCGGTTTTGCAAAAGGTAATTTTTTGTTAATGGATAAATCATCTGACGTAAAGAACTTCAGAGTCAAAATATGTTAAAAACACTTTAATCGGTTTAAAACACGATATATATTAATTAAACTTATTAAAAAGAAAATTATATACTACTCGCGTAAACTATAGGCAGAATTTAGAAAAATATGTTTTTGATAAATGGCATGAAAAATAAAGTATTAAAGTTATGAAATAAAATTATGTATCTGTGGTATTTCGTGATCAACGAATGAAGTGTACAAGAAGCAGATCTAGTCGTCCTTGTTCCACTCAACTGAATGTGATCGGACAGGATATAAATGATCATGTAAATCGCTAGTTATGTCACAGTCGTCGCTATGTAATAATATCTTATGTCGTAAACCTGATATTATACGAGAGGGAATGCCCACAATTTGTAGTGCTCCAGGCTGTAATGGACATAAAAGTTTACTAGTCAGTTGATTTGGTCTTCGATTCTACGGTAAATTGTAGCGTACACGAGATTTATATTTGCATTAGTGCTTTTAAATCTAAACCTTTAAAAATCCATCGTGTAAGATTTTCTCGTGTTTTTTTATGATAAAGGAAGATAGACAAGGTATTTAACCTACTATAAAAAAAAGTAAAATACCCAAGCCATATAAACATCCAAGCAAATTTGCCTTATGTAATGTAAATAAATTGTTTTTATAACAAATAAATTTATAATAATTATATATAATTTTAATTAAGCATTTTAATTATATGTAGGAAACGGTTGACCGAAAAGTTCACCAACAGTATCAAATTTCAAATGAATTATGATTACAATTATAATGATGTAATAAAATATCACCTGTCCCAAATTGGATAACAAATTAAATGGTAAACAAGGGACCTATTTATATATGATAAACAAAACAGATTTTGCAATTTCTAATATCAGAAAATCGTTTAAAAAGCAAGGACTTTAAATTATATCGGACACACAAATATGTTTTTTTTAATGATAGAGGAGGACTGACATGGCATGGGGCTCACTAGATGTTGGTTCCTCAGCCTATATGCGATGCGCTGTCGACCTATTTTGGCTTTGGATATTCGGAAATCCACAGACTGAAACCGAAACGCGATGAAGCTTCACGACTTTTTCGCCCGTGGTTGGTGGTTCGTGGACCCGGACGGAATTTCTATATTCCTACCACCCATTTAAATAAAACACTTTAACGGTTTAACTAAACGCGGTATATTAGTTAAACTTATTTGAAAATATTTTTTGACTTCGGCCCGACGTTTCGGATGCTTTGCATCAGCCGTGGTCACGTCAAATAAGTTTAAGTAATATTTCGCGTTTTAAACCGTTAAAGTGTTTTATTTAAATGTGTACTACTCGCGTAAACTATAGACAGTATTTCCTACCACCCATTTAATATCCAGGTCTCCAGGAGAAGTCCAACATGTTTTCAGAAAAATTATAAATTGAAAAATTAGAAAAATGTTGGACTTGGTGGGGATCGAACTCCCGACCTATTAACCGTATATTGCTAAAAGAGACCAACGAGTCGTCGTATGTCTATAAAATATGGCTCTGACTATTCAAGTACAACGCTTCTGTTACCCGATAAAAACCAATAAAGGCTAATCTTTCTGAGAACCGTTCGTAAAATAAAAAGGTCAGGTTTATTTAATTAGGTGTGGCCCTTTCGACCTATACGTACGAAAGTATAGGGGACTAGGTTTTACTTGGAAAATTCTTTGTCGGGATTTAACCTTTGTGAAAAAGAATTACGTGTGCCTCTGGTGTCTGAGGAAATGGATGACGTGATGTGAATACAACCGCGAAGTTGCTTTAAGAATACTGGAATTTTTATTTTCGGCTCGCTGTTATGTCTATGGTGACGTTGATGTAACTTTACGTCGAGTTCTTTGGGTTACCAGATAGAGCCTAATGTAGGTTGAATATGATCTTTAATATATAAGCATATTGATAAGACGAGATATATAAAAGTAGTAGTGTTCTGTTGAAATATATCTACTCAGCCATAGAGCTTCACACAAGCGGAAAAACTTAATATAATGTTAATATAGCTTTATTATATTTGTCGGATTCGTGATATAATGGTAGCAATGTACGGCTAATAATCAAGGGGACGGGGGTTCGATCCCCGCTGAGTCCAACTTTCTAATTAATAAATGTTTTTTCTGCAACATGGACTTCGTCTCGAAATCCAGATATTAAATGAGTGGTAGGAACATTGAAATGCCGAACTCTAATCGCGTTTCGGTTTTAGCCTATTGTTTTCTGAATATACAATGCCAAAACAGGTCGACAGCGCATCGTGTTAGATGTTGTATGGCTGGGGTGTTCTCCTCTAGCATGAAAAAAAAAAACATTTTTTTCTTGTGCACTAAATAATAATTCTACATAAAAAATAAACTATTCCAAAATTATTTCATTTGTAACGCAAACAAAACATACTAGGCTATTCATTGATTATGAAAGTTTGTCTCCTTAAATATGTAACATATTCATATGAATCCACCCAAAGTAAGTTTACATTGTCTCCGGATCTGGTAAATCCTATTTATTTTGTTACAAAATTGAATTGTAATTTCGCCTCTAAGTTTATTTCCATATGCGAGTGAGTTAATTCAGACTCCGGTCTTGAGGCGTGATTGAACAACAAACAAACCAACAAGTTTCAAGAATATTAGCATAGTAAGGATTTGAAAGTGAAAGGATGAGTGATTTACATCCGCAATTTATTTCAACTGTTCGCGAAATGTTTTCTTATGCGGATAAAGTTTCAATGACTTCGAATCGCGGGACTCGATACGTTTGTTCGCTACGGTACGGTATGAAAATATTCTTTGCAGAATATTTTGTGATATATGTATTAAAATTTATTTGTGTTCTATGTGGTCCATTTTTTGAAAAAAACCTCAATATATAAAAAAACACTGACGCTTTTAAACGCGACATATATGGGTCATATTTATTAGTAAATTATTTTACCTACGGCCCGAAGTTATTAATAAATATTAGAAGATTAACTGGTCCTCCTAAACCAATTTAATAATAATATATTTTGTCTTTTCTTTTTCAAAAAGGATAGATGTAGGTAGCCCCCTGCGTCTGTTGTTCTTTCTTCCCCTTAATAATAAATAATAGGCATTCGTGATTTATGGCTTCTTTACGTAAGCACGAACTGTTGGGAAGTATTCGCATTTTCGTCGAGATTTAAACAATAAAATTTGGATCATGTAAATGAATGAGTTGTTTGTTGTGAGTGAGGCTTTAAGTTGTTCTTTGGTCATAGCAAATGTTTATTTGAACTCAAATCTGTTTAGATGTCTTAAATATAAGAAATTCATAATAGGCAACGAATATTGCCGTTACGTAAAATACGTCATTAGCATAATATAATCTCAGACCGTCGTTTTTATCTATTGAAAAGATCTTTTTCGCTACCGTAGACGGGAATTCTAAAAGGGATACAAAATATTTCTCCAATATTCAAATAAGACATTCGAGTAAGACGTCGATTTGTAATAACGACACTATCGAGCATAATATTTATGCCAGTAAACTGAAATATTTCAACTTCGTTCCTTTATAAAGATATTTCGCAAGAGAAATGCACTGTTGCGACGCATCGTCGAAAATTCTGGGCGTTTGGGGGTGCACTGTCGTCTGGTTGAGCGAGCTTGAAAAATAATACTCTTCACTAAAGCCGGTTATCTATTGTTTTCCTGTATACCGAAATGGACAGTCCTGAATCGATGTTGCGGACAAAATGGGATTCCGGATATTTCAAAAGTGGCTACGATTTTACGAGACAAAGCTAAGAATAACCGGCTTCAGATTTTATGAAATCGCTCTGTTGTATTGTTGTTGTAGGCGAATTGACTTTCAGTTACCTTAAAGTCTATTTGATTAAATTAAACATAACACACGAATGTTTTGTCTGCGTAAGTTATATAAATGAAAAGGGAATGATTCTCTCTCACGGTGTTATTAACAGTTATAACATTTTTGCAAATAACGATATTTTGCGGGTTAATTAAATGATAAAAGTGCAAATTGTATTAGCGCCGGACGTTCTACAAATGAACTGTATTCGTTAGCCACCTGCGGGGAACAATAGTAGATAGTGGATCGCGAGTCGCGCAAATATTTCATCGTGTCGTGGAATTTATTTCACTTGCGCCATGTATTTGCAAATGCTCCACGATTAGTTTAGTGTCACACTATTGCGGTACGCGAGCTACGAAATTATGTGTTCTGTAAGCTTTAGCAGTATGCGAATCAGAAACTTGCTGATTTATAGCTGCGCTGGTCGCAGTTCTGTTTGCGAGGCTGTCGTTGTTGTAATTCTATTAACATATCAATTTGCAAGCCTTTTAGTACCAATGACAGTCATGTTGTAGAAGCAGCTTGATTGTATATTTTACTCTTGTTTTTTTAACTCTTGGTGTGGTTGCATGCCCACGTCAGGCGATAGTGACGTAAAACGGTAAATCGTAGTACAACCTCCTCGGACACAATAGCCGACTAGAACCACTAAACATACCACCAGCCCGCTACGATGCTTTACGGTGCCCTGGGAATTTTACACCCTAGAAGGCGATGTTTGAATCTGTTTTACACAAAATATCTTAAGATTTTTTTCTGATTTTTATTCAAAGCACAATACGTCAGCTTTCTCGCATGTCTTTTATATTTGTCCTATTAAACAGCGCCGACTAAATAAATATTGTCAGTTTGGATCACACATATTCACTTGTTAAAAGTTAACTCTGTTTTTTAAATTAAATTAAGGCAACCCTGGTTGTCTGGCGCTGTGTACAATTCGCTAACGTCACTCATTAGTTCCTTGTCACACTATTGCGGTCTCACTGAGCTCCCGCGATGTTTTGCTAACCCCCAACTGTGTCACTATTAGTGGGAATTGACTGGCTTTTGATTGTTCTACAGTTTTATATTCTACACTTGTTAAGTTCTTAGAGATGATTGTCTATACATGTAAATAAATAAAATCCCATTTTCCCTGAAGTCTGGTGTTTTATGTATAGGCGACCACCCTGCTATATATAGAACACGGAAGGTATTTCCAACCAAAACTATAAAGTATTTACCGGGATTGATTCATAGAGGTGGTCTTACTGCTGTTAAGAAACACGACAAGACAATAATAGAATACAGAAACAGTGAATAGATTATATGTGAATTCTAATTGCTGCACAGTATTAAAAGGCGTTACATTTTATGCAATAAAAAAATCTAAATTGATTTTAGATGATTGATATAGTGTAGTAATAATTTAATTTGTCTTTTATTGGGATAGAATTCCAAATATAAATACTTGTTGTCTATGATTTTGTAAATGTGGCAGGGCATTTTGGGGGGGTAATGACTATTTAAAGCTTAGTCAAAGGGCGTATACTGAAAATGGCCCTTATAAAATTGCGATATACATATTTATATTATCTTCAAATACAAGCAAAATAACTATAATCGTAGTAATAAGTAGGGTAGTCGTGGGTCAAAAATACGTATCAAATTTATTTAGTTTTTCCATTTGTTTATGATTTGGAATTTTATTACTATTCAAGCTCTTAAAGAATGCAAATTTCAAGTAACAGTTAGTACAGAAACGGACGTTTGGACAGCTGAGCGATATATCACTCTTATATCGGGTGATTGATGATAGAGGGAATGAAATCCTTCTATTAAATAACATGCCGAATGGCATTGCTTTGTTTCGTTTCGGTTGATATATCGTTAGCTTATACATTACTTAAATGGACGCTGGAGAAATAGAGATGTGATCATGTAGGGTGTTAATACATCGCGATCATATATCGGGCTGCGGAGCTGGATGAATGATGTATTCTAGTCTCTTTGTGTCCACGAAAAACCGTTTTATATATTACTATTATTTAGAAATAGTGTTAATTAACAAAAATATGGTAATTGTAAAAAGTAGTACAAATTATATTTTGAATAAAATTAAATTAGACGTCACACAGAATGTTCGCGAAGACCGAGTTTTATATAGATTTAGCTTTTTATTTTAATTACAAAGTTTCTTCAAATAATCTAGGGATCGCAGGTTCGATCCCAAGTGGGCCAAAATTTTTCTAATCAATTAAAAATATTTGTGAACCATTTTGGACTTTGCATAGAAATCTGGTATTTAATGCATGGAGGAAGTATCCAAACTCCGTCCGGGTCTCGAAACACCGTCCACAGATAAAAAAAACGCGTTTCGATTTCAGTCTGTGGATTTACGAATATCCAAAGCTAAAACAGGTCGACGGCGCATCTTGTTAAATAACATGGCTGGGATATTTCACCTATCAACTTTACCACATGCTTGTCTGTCCTCCCTGTATTATAAAAAAGAAACTGCTATATATGATAACATCGAATCTATCACAAATTGATCAGCTATGGGCGTGTATCTGTCTACATATTATATGTACGTATTCAGTTGCGTTTATGGGATCGGTGGATATCGAATATTGACAGAGTACGGTTGCGGTCTATTTGCTAAAATGGACACGTGTCGCGGAAGCTTTAACGGTCTCTCTATGACACGTGCGTTGGATTTGCCTTATTTGTTCGCTGTAACTCATATTTCACAGACATATCTGTACTAATATATAAAGCTAAAGAGTTTGTTTGGTGTAGTTTCAACGCGTTAATCCTAGGAACTACTGGTTCGAATTGAAAAATTATTTTTGTGTTGGTTAGAGCATTAAAAAAAAGCGGCACATGTGGAAAAAACGTGGTTAAAGATACCCAAACAATATGTATGACTGATTAATTTCTCTTTAAATGATCTCAAAATATGTCCGCGACACTATGTGGCCATCTTTTAAAATTAACTTGCAAGAGTGACGGGACCCGATCGACAGGTCGCGAGCGAAGGGGGCGACCAATGTCCTGGGTATCAGCTTAAATTTATAAATCTGAGGATGAGGTTTGCAAATAAAATTTGAATAGTACAAAATAACTATTCTACGCGAACGAAGTCGCCGATTCAGCTACTATTATATATAAATGCATCACAAAAATAGAGCGTGTGTTAACATAACCTATACATTTCAATTATTCGAAATAGTCGTTTCATGTCTGGCACGAGTTATAGTGTGTACAGGTTGCGGTTACTAAATAAAATGATGTATCATGTTTTCTTGAAATACGAATTTAGATCACTCTCTGTCGCCAATGCAACGCAAATATAAATCAAGAAATGTTATTTTTTTATCCGTTGTATTTGAATGTTCAACTATACATTCATAAATAAGCATACGTCTATTAATCGTAATAGTACTTGGCCTTTCAAAAATTCTTCGATATAAACCGGCGATTCTGAATATGAAATAATTAGTGTTGCTTTAACATAAAATCTCTAACATAAAAACCATACTTGCAGTACTAGTAGGTAATGTAAATTATTTTTTTTTTGTTCTCATCTTCTCGTCTAAAGGCTGTTATGTTAAAAGCGTTCCAACGGCTGAGGCAGGTAAAAAGCCAAGTATCTGAATACGGTGTTCCGACATAAGCTCTACGTTATCTAGTAAGCACTAACATCACACACGTGTCGATCTGACGCGAAGCCAAACGGCACTCGAACAAAAACGTATCGGCGATTAAACATGATGGACGATCGGAGCCCGCTGCGCTAACGACCAAGCATCGGAGATACACTGTACCTAACTTTCCAAACTATGTTTAATAGTTGATGAGGCTAAAACTGGCATATGCCCCTGCCCCACCAAGAGTTTCTAGGTCGTTGTTAAATACCTATAAAGACATTTGATCTTTCCCAGGGCCAGCATAAATTGAAACAGATCTGATCAGTTCATTATTTCATAGAGGCTTATCACTTGATACATAATAAAAGCTTAAACTACAGAATAACTTAATAGTAGAAGTAAACATACATGTGTAATAAATTAAAAAATATTATGAAGAGAGGAAATTATTTGAAATTGTTCATGTAAGGTACTAACCACAATATTGATGATTTGGATCGGTGAGTAAGAAAACAACAATAATTAAATAAAAAAATAAGTCACTAAAATTAGAATAACTCAGCTATATAATGTAAATAATCAGTTGTATATGATTGCTCGCAAATAAACATTATTTCTTCTATATTAAAGGCGTCACTTCCGTCTTAAAAGCTTACTTGCTTAATAATATGACAGTAACTCAAGTAATGAGAGACTAGGTTTCCGAAATACAAGTAATTGGAACACTCCTTGGTAAACCTATAAACATAAGGAGGACGTAAGTAGGACAGACGTAATTGGATACTTATAGGATATTAAAGCCGTCTGACGTTTGATCATTTTTGAAAAGGTAATCAAAACGTTACTGTTTTTTACAGTAATTTAAAAGAAGATTGAAAATTATAGACGAAACTCAAAATCACGACAGGCTTAGTACTTTGACAAACTATATGGAATACACAGAACAAAAAAAAACTATATTTTTCACTTAATAAACTTAAATAATGAAATGTTAAAAAACAAAGTCATAAAGTCAAATTTAACAAGAAAAGATTCATAATTAAAGTAGATGCAACAAAATTAGTTGCGAGCTAAGAAAAATGAAAAGCGGCGAAGTTACAGCGAAAAACAAAAAGCGACGGCGAATAAGCTCACGCGTACAATATTTTTCTCCGACACAAAACTTCTTAATGAGCTTGGTAAAATAATCGTTGTAACACTAGCAAAGTACAGGAGCGGGCGTCGGGCGGCATTAATTAAAAATAGCACCTCGGCCCGCGCCCTGAGGGAAATGTTTCATAAATAATAACATAAGACCAGGATAGGGACTCGTAACGAAATGAGAGGCGCAAACTTTTGGATATCCCTTTCATAACTTTTCCGTGAATCCTTTTTCCCGGCCATTATTTCATTCTGGCTCATTTGACTAAAAGAAAGTCCGCGCCGTCCGCGCTACACGTTAGGGCCCCGTTTCAAATATGCATGAAGTTATTACCCTTCTGGCTCGGCATAAATAAAATAACCCTTGAATAAGTTCGCGAGTTACAAATTGAATTTGTCCGGTCGAATCTTAGCGCTGTATCAAAGTTGTCGGGCGAAACTATGACGGACCATTTGTTTCTGACATTGTTTGTTGGAGAAGCGTTTCTTCACACATTGTCAAAACTATAATACAATTAAATTATTCTGTAACAGAACGGCGAAACGACGAAACTAATATTTGTTAACTTATTTATTATAAAGTTGATTAAAATTCGAGGAATGTGAGGGATTGCCATTTCTTTTTTATACTTATATTCTGTTAAAATATTTCACTGTTTGATAAAGAAAATATTATGTTGTAACACGGGATTTGCAGGCGAATTATAATTCAGAGATTATCCAAAATAATAACCTACTTATAGAGAATGTTATCTCAAACAATACTCTTTGTTTAACAAAATATATAAAAGTAAGTACTGTCTATAGTTTACGCGAGTAGTACACATTTAAATAAAACACTTTAACGGTTTAAAACGCGATATATTAGTTAAACTTATTTGAAAATGATAATTAACTTCGGTCCGATGTTTCGGATGCTTTGCAGCAGCCGTTTAAATTAAGCAAGTTTATATATTTTTTTTTATATATATTATATATTTTGTTAAACAAAGAGTATTGTTTGAGATAACATTCTCTAAGTGTTTTATTTATATATAAAAGTATTTGCTTTGTGTTAATTAAAACATAGTCCTCTAAAACAATATGCAATGTTGTAGAAACTCTCAATTTGTGGTCTTAGCTTTAAGACCTCAGCGATGGAGAGTAACTAGGAGTCCCTAGTTTATGAACTTTGTAACATAACCAGCTTTATAAAGATTACTTTGCCTTGACAGCACTATCCTTACTGATGTTTATGTTGTTTTTCGGGAAAAAGACTTGACTCTCTTTATGTGGGCTTTGACTATATATGCCACATGTTTTATTCGGACGTATTGTCGATCTAAATGGCTACAAAAGAAAGAAGTTATGAATTATGTTAATTCATCTTTCCCTTCTATGGAAGCTTCGACGTCTCACGCTTAACCCACTGCATGTTTTTAATCACAGAGGTCGTCCCAAAAGTCGATATACCAAAGAAAACTCTACATCTATATTATAACGCTGAAGAGTTTGTTTGAACACGCTAATTTCTTGAGCTACTGGTACATTTTTTTGTGTTAGTTGGACTTATTATCGATGAAGAGAAATGTGGAAAAAAACGAGAAAAAATATTTATCTTTGGGGTCTTCCGTTGAGTACGCTGTGAGAACAGAATAGAAAAAACAAACAAAATATGTATGTTCTTTAAATGTTGTAAAAAACATGTCCGCGACAGTATATCTTTCTTATAAGATTGACTCGCAAGAACGGCGGGCCGCGGACAAAGTCGAGGGCTCAGCTAGTTATTAATATGGATTAACTACTACAGAAGCTCAAACGTTCGTATTACATTCTCTCTGTCACGTTTTCAATTAGTGTTCTTACTGCCTCAATGGAGTGTTGAGACACGATATTCATTTCTTTCTCAGCTGTATTTCGTCCCTAAAGCCGATGATGTGCTAGAGTCCTTTCAACGAATGCAATAATAATCGATCGACCGAACTGATCTTATTTTGCAGTCGTTAATATTTTTGTAGAGTTGGAGATTTTGTTTCTATACCTTTTATATAACAATAAAAATTGATTTTAGATTTAAGTAAAACACTTTAAC
The DNA here is from genome assembly GCA_963661955.1 of Leptosia nina. Taxonomy (NCBI): domain Eukaryota; kingdom Metazoa; phylum Arthropoda; class Insecta; order Lepidoptera; family Pieridae; genus Leptosia; species Leptosia nina. Next base: position 5,071,782 of record CAVLEF010000003.1, read on the forward strand.
GGTTTAAAACGCGATATATTAGTTAAACTTGTTGAAAAATTATTTTTAACTTCGGCCCGAAGTTAAATTTCATTATTAAAGATTTAGTGGTTATATTTAAATATATATGAATAATATTATTATAAATATATGATTTTAAATAGCAATTATTTTCAATTTATTTCGCAACTGCTGTTTTATCGCACACTAGTTGAGTTATACTTCTTTAAGATTTCTAGATATACTACTATTTCTAGAAAAATTAAAGAAACAATATAATGAAGAAATACATATAACATTTTTCGGGTTCAGCAACACACAACAGCCTCACAGCCTCACAACAGCCAATATAATCCAGTTATACTTGTATACATACGAATTTCATGACACAATTTCAAAAGAATGTGATTGGGAAAATTACTCAAACGCGTACGAACTTGTAGGCTAGTTAACCACAAAATTAATGTCCCAGCTTTATTAATCTTTAAATAAATATACACGGACGACGTCGAAAGTAATCTTCGAACGTCTTAAGTCGTTAGGATTAGTCGCTAGAAGGACGAGGGGTGCGGTAATAAGGTGATTTTTCTTTTAAAAGCTTCGCACATTTCCTGAGCTCTTGCGGGTTATCTTTTCCCGATATAATCTGTATTAATTGATGGCGTTACTATTGGAGAGGAAATGCTGCGACTCTTCTTATCTTTACTTCGGGAAAAGACACAAACATTTTCAGTAGGTATAGATTCTTAACATAACATCCAAAGTTGATTTCTTATCCTTTACGAGAATAGTTTAATATCTTAATATAAATGCGATAGATAAACGCATAGAAATTTCAAATATATAATTGCCTGCCTATGTTACAAAATAGATCTATTAATTAAATTATACCTAAATACTGTCTATAGTTTACGCGAGTTGTACACATTTAAACCGTTAAAGTGTTTTATTTAAATAAATTATACCTGTGTTAAATTCGACGTAACAAATTCTAAAGCTACAATTTAATTATTATAAACTCTCACACGCAAAAAAGCTTTTAATTAAATAGCTAACTTGTTTTGCGAATATGTTAAACGCAGGGAAAATAGAATAAACAAATAAATATCGAGTCTGTTTAAAGCTTAGAGTTCGCTGTTCAAGTTGTATTCTTCTCTTACGAAGTCTTAAGAGCTTACGTTTGTAAATGGTAAAAACATATAGGTTTAAATGATATTTATTATTAAAGAATTTTAGGAAAATTTAAAAACCGATGACACATCGGCGGGCTTGATAAGGGTAACTAGATTACAATCGGAATAAATCTTAAAAGATTCAAATATGTTTACTACAAAGAGATTATTAGTTTTTTACAAAACATATACAACAACGCCATATATTTCAAAATCTTTTACAAATATATTAGATTTTTTATTTTGATAAACTCACGTTGAAAAATCCAGTTTGACGTTTGGAGAATTTCATGTTTTGTTTGAGTTTACAATACAAAAAGATTGAAACGAAATTCGTTTAGTTAAAAATAAGACATAGTATAGGGGTGAACCTTTGCTAAAGTACTTTGTGAAATATATTCGTAGACTTGTATTTTAAAATTCGCGTTACAGCTTATTGAAATTGTATCAGAGACATGCAATATAGTTTGAAATAATAAATATTTAATAAAGCTTTGTATTAGAATATAATGTTGACAGAATCCAATATCCTCAGTGATCCGTAGTCAAGAGACGGTTCATCGAATGCTACGCAGTCGCTACGAGATTGCTACGGGATATTTCGCTACGGGGTGCTATACTTAGAAAGCAATTATTGACCCATGCTATTATTATTAGGGTTTGTGTAGGCTATTCTAGACCTTAGTGGATACACCTAAGTACATTGGTTTTTAAGGTGCTTGTTAAAAAAAGCAAAATGTAATAATAAAAAATATTCGTATTAAATTCATTTTGATCTAAAAAAAAAAAAAAAAAAAAAAAAAAAAAAAAAAAAAATTTGAAAAATAAACCCCAACCCAATAAAACCCCATTTTGTCCAGGAAAGAGGGTATTTGCGATCCCATTGCGCATTCCCGACATCTGTCAGTCTCACAACCGATATTTACGTATGTGGCACGTGTATATATTTTTGAAAATTTATCTGTGAAACCATACGTAGTTCAACGGTTAAACGCACAATGTCCAACCTATCTATCAAATTATACTGACTTAATTGCGAGAGACTTTTACTCACTTTTTTACCATATTATAAAAAAAACGATGTTTCTGATCGTTTCGCTGTATGAATTTACAAATATACTCATATTAATATCAGAATTAAATACATATCTTAACAACGCGTTTTTCCATATCCCAGTCGCGCATTATATCCACGTAAAATTGTGCTTTCGATGAACACATTTCCCGGAATTCGATATAGAAAATAGGAATCGGTAGTTTTATAAAAAAAAATAGGTTACTATATATATATATAGCTCCTGTGCTTTATACATTTTCAAAACACAATTTTAATGACAGAAACTATTCAAAGCCGACATAACAAACAGAATAAATGGGAAGGCGTATTGTGTCTTGTCTTCTTTATATTAAAAGTTATAACAATCTAACCGTTTCTCTTTGCAGGTAAGAGTTCGTTACCGTCTGGGTTATTGTCTGCGGCCTCCTCATTATTCGTAAGTTCTATAAACATCAAAGATGCACAAATCGGCTTTGTGGGGGATAGACAGTTGATGCACCGAGACAACGAGCTCATGTGGTGAGACCATGTTGGAGTAGTGTTCTGAACCTTTATGTACTGCATAACGTTAGACGTTTCTGTATTATATTCTATTCTATAAATACTAGTTATTTTTTATTTTAACAGGATGTTTTACATCTAAAAAGTTTGATGAAAGAATGATAGTAAGTATACATATATAGGCAGGTACGCGCCGGGGGTTCCTGGGGTATTATACCTACCATTAAGTGAGCCCTATGCTTGTCCTGCTCTATCATAAAAAAGATACCTATATTTTTTAATAATAGAGCAGGACAAGCGGATATGATAGCCAGTTAAAAATAAAGGTTTATTTTTAAGAGAGCATTATTAACCTCATTAAAATTTATCGCGACGATTACGTACGCCGCGTTAATCGTAAAATCGATTAACTTCGCCTATTAATTGCCTCCACTATTAATGCGACCCGCGAACAAACATTGTTCAATTTTAATGATTATTTATGTTTTCATAACACTCTCGATGTTGCTGGCTGCAGGCTCAACCTTATATCTTCGTTGGAATATTTTAATCTTCTTGCAGACTCGTGTTGGTATGTGCACGAATATAACATTTATAAGTAAATACTGTCTGTAGTTTACACGAGTAGTATACATTTAAATAAAACACTTTAACGCAATATATTTTAGTTCGTTTGACAATTATTTTTAACTACGGCCTGAAGTTTCGGATGCTTTGTGACTCTGTGGTCACGGAGAGACTAAACATGGAGGATGTCTCTGACGTCAAAGTAAGAACTGCTAGCTAGCTAGCGCCATCTGTTCCCTCGAAGTTGGTATTTGGCGAAACTACAGACAGTATTGAAAGACGATATGGTTTACAGTTTTTTATAATAAAAATAATATCATAGTTGCGATCTGCCCACTTAGTTTATTATATTCAGGAGAATAACATAGAAAACACAAATTAAGCAAATAATACGGTTATAAGTAGCATTCTGCTGATTTCAAGATCGATGTTATGAAAAATCAATAATCAACCGAATCGTGACTACAGTTCTTATGAGCAATTCAAATTCTCAATCTACATTAGATTAAGTATTAAGAGAACTATTCAAATACAAATATGTAGATAAATCCCCTTTAAATCAGGACTCCAAAACGATCTCGCAAGAAACAAAGCGGGACCTAAGACATTGAGGCAAATTTTTCCACTGTCACAGCTCCTTCGTAGATTACATTACTTGCTGGGGATTTTCTTACAGCAATCGAAGTTTCTTGATTAAACGCTCAGCCTGTTCCTGTATTAATTTTGCCTATGCCTTACGGGACTTTGACAAATACTCGTGTATTTAATTTATAGATGGCACGCCAGAGGATATTGGATATTTATGATATTCCACAGCGACTGGAATTTCATTATTATTATACAATGCTATGTTAATCTAATAATTTTATGATATAACATTTAATAATTTACGAGCTAGGCTTGCTGTAGTTCCGTTTAAATAGACCACCATTTACGGAGTCTTTATTATATTTATTTAATATATAGATGGGAAACACTGAATTGGTATTGCTGTTTATAATCATATGATCTTTAATGAACTAGTGCTGTTGGGAACGGCAAGAAATTGTGTTTAGAAATTTAAGACCGCAAGATCTAAAGTGGATATAGTCCTTTATTATGTTATTTGTGACTCAAAACAAATAACTAAATTAAACAATGTTTACATCACTTAAATTTTAATCTAGGTACCTTTTAAGAAATAGGTGGGTTTATTTATTGCCAAGAATTTTTTCTCTTTAAGTGTTAAAGATGAATTTACAGTGCTCTAGAAGTGCATATATCAAATAGGTTGAATAAATTGGACGATGACGTGTGTGACACGTCAGCACAATTGGTTAGAGTGGAATGATGCCGATTTAAGTCCCGAGCGTGTCATCCTATTTTTTTTTCATTTTTAGTATGATAGTTTCTTATTTAAGATTATTTATTAGGATTTTATACAATTACTATGTGTTTTGATGTCAACTAATCCTTAAGACAAAACCAAGTGAATTAGTTTACAGAACATAGCAGTCCGCAATACGATCTTCATAATGTTATCGAATTGTTGGTCTGTCAGGTTGAGGTGACAGTGACAATCTAATCACTGGTTAAGTTTAAATTAGATGTATTCCGTCAGCCTAATTTACATGCTAATATTAATGTTATGTGTGCATGAATATTCAACATTGTCATACGCCAGGAAATTGTAATATTGACGCGATAAAGCCATGAATCACGATGTTCCACTATTAACTAAATCATAAATGATAAGAAATGCGTGTATTGAGCTACCTACCGTGACCATTGCTGCTAGACACTGTCGATTTGGTTAAAAATATCTATTTATAATTTAAGATCTTCATGATACATAGATTACTCTCATATAATATGTTAAAGCTCTTATATAATTTTCTTAAACAAAATTATATAGGTCACTCACGAATGGACAGTTAGTGTGCTAAGGTCGAAAATTTATTCGTTATTAATATTATTGATTTAATTAGCTTTTACTATGCCCAATGCATAACATATTGCTTATCTTAGCTTAGCAAGAAATATTGTTTATATGTTTTTATTTAAACATAAAGAGAGAGCGGGGCACTCTACGCGGTTGATCGGGATTTCGGTGCGCATGTGTGTCATAATTTTCTTAAAGACAACGCTTTTGAATGAAGCCTTTGATATATTACGTTTTATTTAACGATTTTACAAAGTATACAGTAGGACAATCTCTTTCATTAAATAATAAGGAATGTAGGAAAGTGTGCTTAGGTACTGGGTTTGAATTAATCAGCCTTCAGGGTCTTAAATTTTTTGCACTTCTTCTTGTATAAAAACTGAGTCTATGCATGGGAAGTCCATTGTTCATTGTGTGCCTTGTCATTATTTCCTTAATCATCGATTCTCAATACAATCGTTAGCGGGCCATTGACCTTTACTTAGTATGTTAATTCTCAAAGGCCACATAATATACTTATGCGTAACACGTAATATAGCTTAGATAGCTTAAATATTTTACAAAAATAACCACATATTAGCGCAATAGAGGTATGTTTAAATATTTTCTACTCACAAAATAACCCAAAAATTCTATTCTCAATTATTAAAGTGAAATGAAAAAATAAATAAGCGTTTCTCCATTTTTTTCCGTTTGGTTCATTGTGAAAATCTCCTAGGGCGGGCGAAAACATTTCTAGGTCCGTTTCACTGATAGGTTTTAGTAACAGCCAAGTAACCAAACCGATTTCTATGCTTTTTCCGAGCAAAACCATATATACTTAACGCAATGCCAGTCTTAACAAAGGCAACGTGTTTAATCATTGAGCTACAGAGGCGGTATATGATTAATTATTATGTAGATTTAACTCTTTGACTAATCTGTGACCCGAATGAAAAAGTTGTAGCTAATATAATATAACTTGAGTGTAGAGTCAATCGGTATTCTGTAAGTCCGTTATTGCACTTGAGTAAGCTCAAAGTGCAAGTCATAAAGCGAACATGCAAGGCTTAGTGCAAGTTCTCCGGAGCACCCATTTGCTCGCCGAAACACGACGTGAATGTTCCCGCTGAAATATAGCGGGCACATTTATTTCTAAATGTAATTTCGCGGAGTCAACGTAACTGCACTAAAAATGTACGTCTTACGTCGCCCTAAATCAAATTAAATTAGGCTCTGGTCTCCCATCAACGCAGGTGTAGCGTGTCCCACGTTACGCGATCAACACTAACTGTTGTTGTCTCTTTCACACGCATAGGAAAACCTATAAGCGATAGATCTCTAGTCATTGCAAACAAACGACAAAAACTGTGTGACAACGGCTCTTATGAAGAAAATCGTCTTATGCGGTTGTAACGCGGGTTAAAGCGTTACGCAGCCTTTATAGGAGACCACGGTTTATATCTACTAAAAAATATACATCTTGCTATATTAAATTAACTGAAGGAAATCAAGCTCCAAAAGCACCTTAATAAGTCTAGGACAGTACAAATTGTGGTTAAAAGGAACGCTGCAGTTTACTTTGTCTATTTAATTCACTTGAATTTATATGTTAACTCTAGTCGGGTCTGTTGAATAAGAAAGCTCTTAATTAGACTTTGATATAGACACATATATTCTATAGTATACTTGTTTCGCTTTATAAGCAATGAAATACCAAAATGAAAACTTCGGTCAAGCCGTTTTGGCGCAAAAGTATAACATAGCTTTACAAAATTATGCATTACAAATAGAATAGGAAATAAGTAGTAGACATAGAATACATTCCAAAAGTATAATAAACGTAAACCGATGGTACAAACTGGGAAAAATACTCGATATGGAGTGGGTAAGTTACGGTAGTTGATTTTTCAATTACAGTTTCATAAGCTCCAGAATAAGATCGCCGTACGAATAAGCAACTCGACCAATCATCCAAATCGCTGGACGTTCTTACGTATGACAAATCGCCAGCAATAAGACGCAAATAAACGGACAATGGTGCATCATATCAGAGGATCATCGTACACTTGAATATGTATGGGCATGCATACTGAGACTACGTTCTAGTTGTCTCGCGTTGATTTATTCAGATCAATTTCAAGTGGACGCCTGCAATCATGACGTGCGGACAATAACTAGAATTGCATATCAATGGTGTATACGTTATTTATGAAATATTCGGTTACACAACCAAATAGTAGACTATCTTATGAATTGTACATGGTTGACTTCTTTCTACATTCTTCATAATAACTACATGTAACTACATTTTATTTTAAGTTCAGATTCCTGACATAAAGTTACAAATGAAATACAATCATTTCCCTTAATGATTAAGGTATTTAAAGTCCTAAATTGTTTTAAAAACATAATATATTTGACATATTTTAATTTAAACATTATCCTTCGCGACATAATGGTATTAAAAGCATTGTTCTAGTTCTACAGAGCTTTATTTACAAGGAGAGGTTTTAACGTCTCCACGTAGGAGTTATTGTTCTATTAAGTAATTATTATGTATTTAGTTAGGATGTTGTATGGGACTTGGAACTGAGAATCAGCCATTCAGACGCTTTAGTTAATATGGTGTACATTACACAAATATGAAAACGGGCTTTAATCAAAATTAATATCGTAAGAGGGCTTATAGTTACATTAGTATTCCAGATGTCCAAAGCCAAAATAGGTCGACATCGCTTCTTGGATGTTATTTAGCTCAAGTATTTCAGCTTCTTAGGTGAGCCTCATAGTTATTTGCCCTCGTCTGTAATAATTGAGAAATTATTTATCGTTATAGGCATCCGAGGCGTACGCTGCAAAAACGGTTCAAAATACTCAAAAAATATGTATGACAAAATGTCTAGATTTTAAGATTAACTTGCAAGAACGACGGGAAGGGACGCGACCGACGTCGTAGGTAACAGCTTTAGTTTATAAAGATGACGGGGTTTGCAAAAACGAATTTGGATTCCACAAATAAAGAAAGAGACGAAGTCGCTGGCACAGCTAGTAATAAAATAGAAATAGAATTCTTGTTCCCAACTTTGCAGACGCGACATAACTGAATTAATTTCGCTGTTTTATTAATCTTATTTGATAAAAAGCGTAATTTTCAATAACAAGAAAATGAACAAGTTTTGAAATATTAATTTAGCTTTAAGTTGATAAAACCGAAGAGGCCTTGAGACGATGTCAAGATCTTAGAAATTTTGATGACAGATGAAATAACTTTTCGGGATTGTTTTCATATGATTATGGAATAATCTGAAATGCAATATATAGTGTGACTGGCTTCTCTTAGGAAATAAGAGAAGTAGTAGACATAATATAAACTAATAAAGCGTAATCAAAGGTAGATAGATATAGACAGCGTGATAATAATAAGTTAAGTTTGAATAAAACACTTTAACGGTTTAAAACGCGATATATTATTTAAACTTATTTGAAAATGATTTTAACTTCGGCCCGACGTTTCAGATGCTTTGCAGCAGCACCACCGTGTCCACGGCTACTGCAAAGCGCGCAAATCGTGTTTTAAACCGTTAAAGTGTTTTATTTAAATGTGTACTACTCGCGTAAACTATAGACAGTATTTAAGTTAAGTTTGGCTTAAGTATATATAATTATGAATAAGTAGACCAGGTCCCTTCTGACCGAGGAAGGGGAGACCCCGTCGTCCTTAGCTATTTAAGCACTATGGACAAAATTAAATATATATATATATATATATATATATATATATATATATAAGTGTGTTATTTGTTTATAAACATAACAAAACACCAATACAATGTATCGTTGGTACAGATTATAGTTTAAAAACTTTAATATTTTTCACGCGATATCACTATATAAATTTAAAATCGAAAATAAATGAAAAAAAATATCGACTGGACCAGGACTTGAACCAGCATCGTTAGCGTTCTGTGCTGTTGGTTTTCTACGTTGAGGTGTGCGACTCGCTCAATTGGTAGAGTATTGATCGCTGACGTTGCCGGTTCAAGTTCTGCACGAGTCGAAATTTTTTTCAATTTATTTTCGATTTTTAAATTATACGGATGATAGTTAATATTGGTGCTGAAAACACCTTTTACAGATTAAGACAAAAATATTTTAAGGAAAGAATAATTAGGTTATTATTTAGACTTACATTTTAATAAAATACACTCCAAAGTCTTTAGTTACACGTAGCTTATGAAAGCAAGTTTGATTTACATAAGCTTCACGTGTATAAAAGTGCACCTATCGATTTCACATACATCAAGATTTTACGAGAAATCCTCCTCGTAGTATCGTATTATCTTCTTCCAGCCATTTCTATTTCTAGGTACAGTAGAATAGCTTTTCTATATAAACCCTTTCCCTTAAACAATTGCACTACTAAATTCTTAAAAATGATTTTTAACTGTCTAGAAGGTAAATATTAGAAATTAGATTAAAATATACTAATAATATTTTAGCGAGGACCGTTAATTACGTTTATTTTATTAAATTCATTAAGCATTTTAAATCATTAAAAGTGTTTTATTAGATAAATTAGTCGCGGGCAGTGACAAACAGTTATTATTAGCATTTTTATTACAATAATTTGAATATTTATCTAAATAATGCACTTGTTTGAGTTTACTTTATTCACATAAAAATTATTTCTACTAACATATTTAAACACTTAAAGAAAAACATAACATGTTTAAAAATTAAAGCTTAATTTTATAACAGTATTTAGAATTACATATAGAATAATACAAGAACAAAAGCAGCACAAATTGTAATTACTATTTATCGTTTATTGATAAAGTCCGTTTTTCGTCACACAGTTTTGCAATGTTAAAACACTTTAACGGTTTAAAACACGTTTTTTATAAACGCGAATATTTTAGTTAAACTTGTTTGAAAATTGCAATTGAGCATCCGAAACGTAGTTAAACACTACGGCCCGACGATAATTTGTCAAAACAAGTTTAACTGAAATATATCGCGTTTTAAACCGTTAAAGTGTTTTATTTAAATGTGTACTACTCGCGTAAACTACAGACAATAATAAATAGTTTTGCAGAGTATGAGTTTTAGGGAATGCATGCTGAAAACACTTACTTTTGCCTTCGCAGGAAACTTGAGCTGGGTAAGTATGTAGTAGAAATCTTAAAGGTCTTTCCTAACCTGTTAACCAACTAAATCAGGATATATAGCTGGACTAGAAGCATAGCTTGTGGTAGCTTATCGGATAGAGCAGTCGTGATTGCCACATTTGAGGCTCAAGACTTCTAACTTCTCACTAGCAAAGGATTTTCAAAAGCGTGTATTGCTATTTTCTGATCCCAGTCAAAATAACACTATATCCTATCCTACTAATATTATAAACGTGAAAGTTTGTATGTGTGGATGGACGTTCGTTACTCTTTTTTACGCAAAAACTACTCGATGGATTTCAATTAAACTTTCCCATAATATAGCTTATACATCAGAATAACACATAGGCTACAATTTATAAAGATATTGTGTGAGCTGTCCAAAATATGACATTAAGTGTCAAGTAACTAGGAAAAACCCTACCTTTCGGCGTGCGCTGCCATAAACAGGTTAGTAACACATTGTCATAATGTTAGTTCTCTTCTACGCCACCCTAATATAAGCTACTCCAAATACTAATCCTGCGTAGACGAAGTCGCGGGCACCAGATAGTGTTTATATACTTTACGTTTAAATTAACAAAATTCCTATTAATTAAACACAGTTAATCAACTTCATAGTTTACCAGTGTAGCGCAAATTTAAATAAGCTCAGTTTAAAATTTGCTATAAAAATATATATTTAAGCTTAATAAATAATTAAAACAATACCCCAAGTTTCGAGTGTTTTAGCAGCTCTAGTGAAATAAGTAAAATAACTAAAAATATTGCATTTTAATCAGTTGAAATAGTTTTATTTCAATTTATGTAAGTACATGCAAGTTCCCTCCATTTATAACTATCAATAGGTAAAATTATTGATGGTAAATTTTGGTCTAAAGTCAGTAAAACTAATTTAGTAATTGATTGAAACTATTGGCTAATATTAACCGAATCTGAAATATTAGTGTGTTATATTTCTTAAAACAACTTTACGGTCTGAACCATATTTTAAAATTACACGTAGTTTTACCAGGCTACGGTTATCTGGTAAGTAAGCGAAATTATTTTATCAGTCTTATGTATGTTCCAGTATAGCACTTAAACTCCTAGATTTATTTTAAGGAAATCAAATGTCAAGCGCAAATGCCGCGTTACATAAGGTATATACTTCTTACAATTTTTTTTATAAAGGGATTACAACCTATTATCTTCGCTTTGATAACTTTCGTAGCTAGTCATCTCGACATTTCTAAGTGATCCTTATTAAATCGGTTTTAAAACCAGTTATTTAGTTTATAGGATCAGTAGAAAATATTAATCTGGTCTTATCGTTACTGGTTCATATAATAGCATAACTTCGTTTCCTCCCTATCGTCCAAGGAGGCTATCTCGGCTGCGGATCAGTGTAGCAATTACATGTTTGTTTGTGACACAGTCGGCACGACACATCGCGTGACTCGCCTTGTTAGATGTTACTTCTCCACCTAATTTTGGTGTGATATGGGAACGTAATGTAAATATCGTTATTACGCAAGAGTTATTAGGTGGAGGTGATTATTTAAAACATTGTCATTCGAATCATTATAATATTCACGTTTGAATTTTTTATTTTTTTTTATATTTTAACGCGTCACGAAGACGAGATATAAGTCGGTAGAGCGACGGTGCTGAACGCTGTTAGTCGTGGATTCGACTTCCGCCTTATCATAATTTTCTTTCAATGTAAAATGAAATATGCCATGTTAAAAATACTATGTCTACTTCACTTTTGCTTTGAAGATGTTTGTAATTAGGGACACGAAGTTCGACATAATTTATTACGCAATATATAACTCAGAGACCTGACTACAGTCGTTCTCTATGAACTGCTAAAAGACCTAGAACCTACGAGGACCCTTCATATATTATTTATATTGTATCATTCAGGCCACATGCCACGCCTACTTAAAAGATTATATAAAACACAAACATTACTTCATCGGCCTTAATAAAATAAAATTTATAACCCCGATAATAATATCAGAGTTTCGGCGTAACCCTTATTGTAATTTAATAATGAAATCGTTAGCGGAGCGAAATTGGCGCAACTGATAAAGAAAGGGTGTAAAGTGTCACTTAATTTACCGTGTTAGGTGAAGAGTTGAGCAATTTTGGCGCAGTCATGTGTGAATAGGAGTAGGGTTGCGTGAAATAAAAGCTTTTGTGCTAGAATAGTGACAAAAATATTTTATAGGTAAGGTAAAAGTAACATAATAGTAAATAAGGTACAAGTATTTACTATTTATATGAAAAAAAAATCACGACCACAGCGTCTCAGAGCTCTATCAATTGAGCTACCATCTCATCTGTAATCATTGCATTTTCTCAATCCTTCTTTAAATATGTTAAAGTTAAAAATTATTAAAGTTAAAAATGACCACGACTGCTGCAAAGCATCCGTAACGTCGCGCCAGTTTATGAATGTGTATGATAGTGCTAAAATGAGTTAATTAAAATATTTATAAAGTTAAAAGCATCGTCACGCAGTATTTTATTTATGGTTGAATATTTTTAAAATCCCGCCATTCGTCGAGAGCTCGCAGACAAGCTCTCTGCGCGTCTCGGGTACCTCTTCACTCCTTTTGTATTTCTGTTAGTTTATACCTATAAGCTCCAGTGGACTGTGGTCGATAATATGCTTTATATTAAAGTGTATTAATCACTAGACTTAATCATCTAAACATTATAGACGTAGACATGTTGACGCGCTCCTTGGTGTAATGGTAGCAATTTATGGATAATATTCAACGGGTTGCCGGTTTGCTTAACATCGGGTCCAACGTTTTGCTAATCGAATTATAACTTCTCACTTGGACGTTTGACTTCGTCTGAAAATCTCGATATTTAACGGAAATGTTTGCTTGTCGGTCCTCCTTTATCATAAAGCATGAACGTATATGATCTTTATTATAACAGACAATAAATAAGCATCTATGTAATAAAATAATAGTAATATTTAAATTTGATGTTATAAGCTTGCATGAAGCACTTAACATATCCTGTGATGTAAAAATTCCAATATCAATACTCATGTGTTACCTGTATTGACGCAAAACAACATTAGGGGTGTTAGAATTTTCCCAGCGCTCCAAATCACCGGCAGCCCAGATACATAAATACACCTTCTGTTTCCTGGAATACATTCGATTTTGACATCCTCATGTACGTTTACAAAGATTGATGAGTCCATCACGCGCAGCCAATTGACACCCCCTCTAGTCTCGCGTGACTACAAAATTCTACCGTCCAATAAATATTCCATTTTGGTTATCATTAATCTTGCCCAGTGCGGGCAACCCATTCAATTGGCTCGATATTTACATGAGGTAAATTATGAAGTTCGATTACTGTACAGGCCGCGTCGATAAGGCGCGTGATATATTGCCGGCGAGGGTAGTTGTATTTCCTAGTTTTTTAACGTACATTTTCAAAGTATTTTCCGTAATGGTCTGCTACGGAAATGTTTATAGGTTAACATTAAGGTTGTTTGAAATGTTTCCTGTTAAAGTTTAACTTGTTCCAACTTGCTACTATTTTCTGAATTGTTTATAGATTAAATAGAAAGTCATCATCATGTCTTTTGTCACAAAATTCTGCATGCCCTCTGTAAATTAACCGACCAACCAATTGTATATTTTTATTTGCTGTTATACCCACTTTATACACTTTTCTCTATATATAATATATTTTGCGTTCTTACTCAGTCTACAAGAGTAGTAACGCAATATATATTAGCTAAATATATATATTTTTATAAGGTTGACTAATATCTTTCGTGTTTTACCGTTAAAGTGTTTAAATACTTTAACTACACGTCTCGACATTTATTAATCTAAAAATGTTTTCCAGTCAATTTCGCTAACAGCAAACTCATAACGGAAAATTATTGTTGGGAAACTTTTTTAAGTCGGCAACCTAAACTATGCTTTATTGCTGTTTGAAATTATTTCAGGCATTAGTGTCGGTTGATGTTAGAGGCCACAATTAAAAGTTGCCTCGGTTAGTTACACCTCGCAAGTTACCTCATTAAAAGTTCTCTAACAATAATTGCTCCACTTTCTTGTATGTAACAAAATACCACTTTGACTCCTGTTTGCCCTTGCGAAAATTTACTATTTAATTACTTGTGTTGCCCTCTTTTAACTGATGGTGTGAATGTATAATGTACACTCACATCGAGCAGTTGTGTTGTGGGCAGTGTCACATTACTGTCTTTGGAGGTGTGGTATTCTCTCAGAGGTACTAACCACACCACCAGCTCGCAACGGTGCTATTCTAAGCGTATATATATAACTACTACTTATAGTTATAAATAATATAATGTAGTGATAAAATGTTACCATGTATTCGAGTGCAAAAAGCCGTTTTAGAATTTCAGCGGCAATTTTGGCATAGAAGGCATTGAGGACACGCAGCGATCGTATAAAAGCCTCTAACATCACTCCACGCAGCTCTGAAGGGCACTAAAGGAATGCAGGTGTTACCACTGAAACGATGTAAGGTCGGGGGTTCATTCTTCCCATTTTTGCGGCGCCCTTAAAAGAAACACCGCGAAAGGACTGTACGAGTGCTTTACGGCAATGTCGGGCCACAGGTGGTTGTGTTTTTTGTTCCTTACGGATGTGTTGAGAGTTTAAATGAACGGAAATGGAAGCCGCGATCCCTTCTGTGCGGGGTTTTGTGGCGTCTTTTTTGTGAAGCTCTGGCTTTTGTATTCGATGTAAGCTTTTTTGGCGTCATTTCGGAAATTCGCTTTGCCATTTCGTTTTATAGGTGGCAATTGTTTTAGTTACGAAGTTGTGAAGCTTACGTCTTAGATACTCTTAATGTAAATATGTTCATTGTATGATGTAAATACAGTAGCTAGATAAATACAAGAGTTAATTAGCATATGTAGTTTAGGCGAGTAGTACAAAACGAATACTTAACTATGACCCTAACTGTCGGGTGCTTTGCAGCAGTTGTGGTCATGGTGCTAAAAAAATAATGAATAAATTAAAGATGAAGATGTAAACTAATATATTTTGCTCTTTAAACAAATATTTTTTTAATACATATACGTATAAGTTTAGTAAGATTGCTTGAACCATAATTTAAACTATCTCAGGCTAGATTTATAGCTATAGTTTTTCTCTTTTTTTTTGACCACCACTTTGTTACGTTAGCCCAAGTGTGTAACACAGATATGTTCTCGCATTTGTAAAGAATTTAGTTTGAAACTATATAAAAGTGTTGCTAAAGTTTGTCCACAAAGCAATTTGGGTGAAAGCAAGCGTGCTAAGCCGGCAGTGGAGCGAGTAATCGTTGAGTATGTTTGCTCAGAGCAACTCGCACTCGGACACGCGCCAAAAACTTACTTTGAGACTTACACTTGACCGGGTTTCGACCATTTACTGACCATACTACTGCGAGATCGTATTCAAAAGTGGCTAGAGCCTATAATATCTCCTATACAACCACCTACGTCTTATATCGAGTGAGAGTGATGAACATTCAAAATATACATATAAAAAATACTTTAACGCACCAATGTATAAATATAAACTTGATGAATAATTATTATAATGATATTTAAAATTTCTCAAAAATGTATGTTCTATAGGCAAATCAAAGTTCTGAGATAAGAAAATAATTATTACTTAAAAATACTTTTAACAATATAAAACGCGATTTTTAAAAAAGTTTAGCTAATACATATCACATAAAAGGGTTTTATTTAAATGTGTACTACTCGCGTAAACTACAGACAGTAAACCACTTCAGTAATAAATAATAATATAAAAGTAAAATAAGTATTTTATCAATTATCCTGAATTCAGTAAGTTCACGTTTATTTTTGCCTTTGAACACTGTGTCATTTAAAAAGTATAAACAACATACGGTTTTAGTTCGTTAAAATTAGTTTTTAAAGTGTTAGTATATTCCTTGTCTTAGTTGATTTCGTGTCTCTCTTGGGACACAAGCAACTAGACTTTCTACTATTGCTACTTGTCTAAATAATATAGTAACCCATTTCTTTAAAAAACCTTTTTTGTTTCCATACTCTTATTTAGGTGAAGAAAAACGGGCGGGAGTTTTGGCACGAAGTAAGATATATGTGCGCGGACATCAAATGCACTCATAAACATTCTAACTGCTGCAAAACTTCGCAACGGTTTTAGCGTGTAAAAGAGCTATGTTTTGTTGGAGTTTTAGCTAAGCTAAGCTAAATACGTAAGCAACAAAGTCTTTGTACCATTTATCTGTAGTTTAGGAATGCGAATATCCAAAATAGCTTGACAATGCATCTTGTTTAGATTTTATATGGCTAGGATATTTTACCTTCCACCAATTGAATCCTATGCTTGGCTTTAGTTAATTGTTTGCTCTATAAGTTTACTTTTCCAAGTCTTAAGTTAGTTTCTCTTTCTCTCTCGTTGTGTATACTTTTATTATGTAATTTTTCTTTTCTATATTATTCCTTACATCCACCCACTAAACTTTTCTATTTCTTTTCTTCTGTATTTCAGGTTGCCTAGATAAGATCACTACTTAGCTATAAGGTCGTCTTTTATTTATAAGTTAACGCGTAAGATTTTTCCTCTTCTATATGTTTTTTATCCTTTAATTAGCTGCATTTTGAGACAATAATTTTATTGAATTCAGTTAGAATCGAACCCCATGACCCGTTCGTAATTACTCACTTACAGGTCTCTAAGAATTATATAAGGATCATCATTCTTATCTACAATATCCGTGTAATCTCTTAATCTATAACGTACTAGTATTATAGCTCGTCTTTACATAAACCCTTTGCTCCGATTGATTTGTGGGTATTAAATTGTACTAAGCCTAACAACTCGGTTTGCTTTCATAGCATTGAGTATCTCCCATGCAGCACGGAATGTATGTACAAACAATTTAAGCTGGAATTTATCGCATCGCTTACAATATCTATTCGATAATTTATAACGAGAATTTCAACGTTGTAATAGTTTTGAGAGCTGCTTTGGTGTACCTTTGAACACCCGTAACCGTCTTTTGTAATTAAGTCCGGAGTTCGCATCCGGATCTCAATAATCTTATCTTCAATAAGTCAATAATATTTTAAAATTACGACGGAATCTTACTAATATTATCTGTATAAAAATATTATAAAACTGAAGAGTTTGTCTGAACACGCAAATTTTAGGAACTATCGGTTCGAATGGAAAAATATGCTTATCTTGGACTATTTATTATTATCGATATAGATCGGTCGGCTATAAAACTACCATAACAGCGAAGAACCTGAGGAAATGTGGCAAATTAGACAAATTATTCAACTTTGGGCTTCTTTTGCGTGCGCTGCGAAAACGGTTCAACAAACCAAAAATATGTATGAAAGTATGATTCATTTTTATATGACGTAAAAACGTCCATGACCATATATATCTCTTTAATGACTAACTCGCGAACGAGTCGCGGACGCGGTCCTGGGTAAAAGCTGCGGAGTTCCTTCGCAAAATATATATGATGCCTAAAATAACCATTCTACGCGGACCAAGTCGCGGGTACAACTAGTGTTGTATAATCGCCCGGTCCAGCAAGCCAAGCTTTTGCCAGCCGAAGCAACTCTTAAATTGCTGAGAGTGATGAATAGTTTAGTCTAATTAAAAACTGGGTATCGATTAATTTCACGAACGTTATCGCAAGTCGAAATGACCCCAAATTATGAATCTCCCAATAAGTAAAGTCAGCGAAGTTCGCGCATTAGATTGACATGCAATTAATGAAAAGCTGATTCGGGAAACGTCCCAAAGATAAGACTTGCGAATTAGGTGTTGGAGTCAAAGAGATATCTATCGGGCTCATTTATATTTCTAATGTAGACGCTCTAATATAATTAGAGAGATTTTATCAGTAATTGCGTCCTTTTTCCTTTCTATTTTCAGTTGTTCGGCGTCGGGTCGGAATTGAATATACTGCGTGAGATGTGTTTAATTACATTATTTCCTCCCAAAGTTTATTTCTGGCTTTGTTTGTTATTCCTCTTTGTAGCGTTATCATATTGGCTTTAGGAATTTGTTCTGCGGCAGCGGTAATTATCGTCGTTTCATGGCTTTCATCCTTTAATTATTTCTCTTTTTTTTTCTCTTTAAAGTCTTATTTTAAAATTCTTGATTAAAGTTCATCTGCAGTCCGATAACCGCATTCTTGTTGAAGCCGGTTTTATAGAAAAAATATTTATTTAAGCAAGCGTTTTATACGGTGAGATTAAAAATGTAAAAAGCACTGATTTGCTGATCTGATCTGATTACCCCATTATGTGGACTATTGCTGAACTGGATTTACTTTTTAATGGTTAATGGAATTAATACTTAGGACCACTCATAACGCAAGTTGTGAATGCTTTTACTGAAAAGATGCATTATTTGTGTTATATTTAGGTCATACCTACATCGATTGTATGTAATGTCATAGTCAGTTATAACTACCGACACAATAACTGATATTCCGTTTCTCCCGTTTTAACGCTTTTTCCCCCCTAAATCCACGTTTTCCTTCCTTCCATATCCATGAAAGGTGGAGGGTATATAGGAAGGTATAATAAGTAAATAATAAAAGTTGTTTTATGAAAACATCTGCTTGTTGTTCGTGTATTTGCAATAAACAAATACGGCTGTATTAATTTATGTTAAGACAGAAACTCAGCAATCTATTAATTCGGCTGTTCTACAGTTTATGAAGCTCATTTCCCCCGCCTTTTCGAGCTGTTACGATCACGGTTTTCATTACGAAGTTTCCACAACGCTAGTCTTGATTTACCCTTTATTTTAATCTTGGCATTTAAACTCGCGCGAATGAGGTACACAAGCAGAAATGTTTGACATACGGGTAGATCAAGTTTGTAAATAAACCTTTCATTAAGAGAATGTATATATATACGAAAAGGGAAGTAGTAGTTATTTTCAGAATAGAACTGAAAGCAGGCGGGTTAGGAACCTCCGAGCAACAGCGTGCTGTTCCCTGGTTTATATGCTTGTTGTCAAATTTTATTCCTCAAGTATTTTTGACAGTTACAAATATAAATATTTAATTGAGACCTATGTTCATGAATAAAAGGGTGTATTTATCTAATCAGATCACTAAGCACTTGAGTTTATAAAGACATTTAACCGTGTACGAATCCATTTTTTACAATATTCACATCAAAACGTTTAATGCATGTTGCTGAGTGTATTTGTAGACCGAAGTCTTACTTGACACATATTGCAGGACGTATATTCTCTGAACGTCATATTAATTAGCAGTGACCGTTTCTAGTTCGTAATAATTAAATGGATTTACATTCTACTTAATTAAATTTCTAGTACAGTGTAAAACCCAAAAACATTGTATACAGCCCTTAAATAATGATTATTTCTAATATTATGAGTAATAACTGCTAAGATAATATGAAAATTAAAAGTTTATATTAAGTTTATAAAGAAAACAGTATCTCATCGATACTGTTATTGAACAGCAACGGCAGGTCTTGAACTTACGTTTGAGTTAGGTTAGGTTGAGTTCGTACAAAAACTCAGTCTAAAGTAAGTATTGGTGTCAATATTTAACTTATCTCGTCAGACAATACTTTCCTTTCCATGAAAGACTCGAATAGGGACAAAACTCTACGACACATTGTATTGAAATAAAATAAAATATACTTTATTCTCTTTAAAACTGTAACAATTTTTTTTTGTTTATCTGTCTGTTCGTCGTGTCTGTAGAATACAGAGTGTTCAAAAGAGCAACATAACTGAGAAGAACACCCAAGAAACTCAGTCCGGCTTTTTTAAACAAGCCTTATAAACTAATACATTGTGAATTTATTAACCTAAGGAGCAATTCATATTACAGACAGGCGGTCTTGTCATTAAAGAAATCGTTCAGACAATAATACGCCTTTTGAGACTTTTATAACTTTTTAAAATTTATTCATCGATAAATTTGAAACCTTAACTGGCCATTGCCAGTATTATACATACGAATACAATTCCCCCCAAAATTAATTAGATACTTTATGTAGCCTATATTTGGGGATAGCTAGCTAATCCTTATTTCTTAAGTTTAAATTATGCCTATCACTATTCTTGCTGAACTTGCTTTTATTCTTATGGGCATACAGTATATCTATATGTGTAACGTATACAGTTATTTACAGCCCCAAAATTAACCTTCGTTTTACATATAAAGTATTCGCACAAGTACTGGCAAGTTTTCGCGCACACCAGCTGTCATTACGATGTGAATTGTTGTATAGTTGTAGTCAGCGAGGTAAGTTGTGCTCGTAGCAGTAATTAATGTTGGATGACGGTGTACTCCTGCTATTATTATCTCAAAAGGCGCGGAAAAGAAACGGCTTAGTAATCTTGACTGTAATCGTAAGTCGTAAAGAGGCGACAAAGCCCGTACAAGTGTTACACTACTTATTTGGAGCGACTCTTCTCTGAATGTTTAGGCTACAGTGGTTGAATTTAGTTTAAATATTCAGTTTCAGTCTTTTGGCTCTTCAATAAAGCATTTTTTCATAATTACAGGAAACTTTTTTTTTTTAAACAATATTCTTTTTGTAATGTGCCATGATCTTTACTTTAAACTCTTAACACCGTTTTATAACTAGAGGTAATTTTCGTTTTAGGATGAGGAATTGATTTCTAGCCAATTTATATAGCCTATATTAACTACACGAATCATTAATATATTGCGATAAATATGCACCTAAAATTGGCGAAGTATTTTATGTACTGGAGTGCCTTGGAGCAAACACAAAATACACATAGTGTTTCAAATCATTTGAAAATATTTCTTTATTTTATTTTCGCTTCGTCGTAGTTACCTAATAGATTTTGCTTTTGTTGCAAGGAATGTTTCACACAAAAGGGACTTCGTAAATTTGCCTTTGTAATCTGATAGGTGGATATCGAAAGTTCATTAAGCTAGACGACTTCATTGCAAAAATAACAAAAGATTTTTTTCTCAACGAAACTCGTAGTTTCTTAAATAAATAGAACCTTCTGGAGGCGTTTATAAAACTGTTTAGGTTAACGTCTAGTCTCTTGAGCGTGCTCGAAAATTATCTTATTAGTTTTTATTTCAAACTGCTTTTTGGGACAAGTCGAACAAGTTTGAAATAAAAAACGACTTCGACGGGATTCTTTGAAGAATTAAACATTTTTGTTACTGTAAATATTATTTTTACGGCTACAATTTTTTGATATTAAATTAATTTCGGTCCATCTGCATCAGTCTTGTACACCCACATGAGTTTGAACATAAATGTGAAACACCAAATTTATTTTTAAAATCGGTGCTGTCATCCTTCCATCTTCTTTATCTTTAACGAATAATGGACCACCGTTGTTTGTTATTATTTGAATAATAATAATAATATAAAGTGTTTATACTTTGTACTTGTAGCTGGTGGTTATAATATTGCAGTAAACATTAAATTATCAAGCTTAGATTATATTAGTAAATGTATCTGTAATGTTTAAAATACTTACAAATTATCAGGAATTATTATAATAATTTTTATTATCAATGCTCACATAGGCGGAAATGTGATTCTTGGAAGAGTCATAATTAGAATAACATGGAAATAACCCAACGGGGAAAATCCGAATAACCACTCGATTCGAGTTACATTAACGAGTGTGTTGCCTGATAGGTAATTGAGTATCGCATTAATGTCGCGTAATTAGCCGTTTGTCGCGTCTAATTGCCACTGGCGTCGTATGCTTGTGAGCTCCCCGCTGATTCATTGCAGCTCTTCACGTGTTCCCTAGCCCAATCTAATGATTAACTTTCTTGATTAGAGATGCTTTGTACTCCACCTTCATTTACGTACTCGGTTACGCTGGTTCGAGTAATGATAACTATGATAGAGCTACTCAAGGCCGGCCCGTGTCGTAAATTAGTAGTAAATATGGGTTGCCTGGAAGATATCGCAGCCAATTGCAGTCCGTAACTTGTAAGAACAACTTATTTTTATAAGTTGTATTATTAAGAATATTTTTACGGAAACATGTATATTATATACGTTGTGTTTGTGTTGCACGAATTAAATAAATATATATATTTTTTAAATCTAAAATCGATTATTAATGTGAAAAAAATTTTTTTTGACAGTTGTATGTTTGTACTCTATAAATGACTTAAGCTTGAACATTTAACATTCAGTTTTCTGCTTTCATTAATAATACAGTTATTGAGACCCTATAATGATATACGTAAAATATTTATCAATTACGAATGTAAGGACGAGTTTTCCTTATATTTAGAGTTGTTTTTTAATAAATGAGTAATGATATTTTCCAGGCAGAATAACGCTCTTCGAGGCTGATTAATTTCCTGGTTTCCTCTTTGATAAAGGAGATTTTTCCCAATATTCATACGCGGTATCGTAAAATTTACTGCCAACGAAACACTTAGTCTACTTTTAATCTTCGCCCCAATAACGTGTGGTGATAAATTATATCCGAAGCGAATGGCTCCGATACTCATGCACACATGATATAGGCTTCCATAGCTCCGCTCAGTAACGATCCAGAAATTGCAATAGTCATATGTCACTAAGCGAACGAATCTATTGCTCGGCGCCTTTCAGCGTTTACATCGCACGGGCTTCTAATATACAGATAGACTGGAATGCGCATTAACACTAATATTTTCCTATCACAATATTTTACCTAAAAGAATATGAAAATATAAGCACAAAAATCTTAATAAGTCGATAATGCCGTTGGGTTTGGTTCGATTTTACAGACATATTTCCAAAATATTTATTCAGATGGTGTCTAGTATTATGTTGAGTGCGATAGGTCTAGAGTTCATATTCCGGGGCACGTAATAAAAATATGGAGTATGTAGCTATCCAAAAAGTAACGCATTTCGTCTAAAACCCTGTTTGACATTTGTCTCAGGAGTTAACGAGTTAACTAGTGTAAAACATAATTTTATATAACATAGTAAGTTTCCATCAGTGTAGCAACAATATGGAAACGCTGAGGTCTTGCGTTCAAGTCTTGCCAGTTTCATCCAATTTTTTCAATAAAAGAGAGTTCCATTTTTTTTTTCACGCATTATTTATATATGTTATGTGTTCATTCGTCTTATTTTTTTCTCATCTTATACCAAAAGGTGGGGGAAATATTCGCTCTACTGTGGGAGTGGTCTTTTAGTAGCCCAGTATAGCCACGTTTTCACGAGTACAAAGGCTTTTATCAGTTGGCGATGAGTGAGCATGGGCACTGTTTGTCTCCGTTTGTCTGGAAACCGAACCTTAGCAGTTAGCAGACGAGGGATTTCTAATTGGAGCCTAGTTCAAATTGATCACGTACTAAGCACACTGTTTGGCTATTGTGTAGCCTGATTACGTTTGCAATTTGAACATAGGCCAGTGTAACGTCGTACGAAGATCGTTACTAGTGATGGAACGGGTGCGGTAAGAACCGAAGCCGCATTTCGAATAGTCGGTTAAAATAAAACTTGTATTTAATATAAATAATATTAACTAATACTAATGTGTAATACTCGTGTACAGTACATTATTACACAGCATATATTTTTGTATATTTCAGACATAACTTCAATAAATTTACAAACACTAATAATATTTGCACTCGTAAGGAGTGCATAGTGCGGTTTACTACTTGTCTGCCTGCACTGACAAAAATACATTATTATGATTCTAATAAACAACGCTTGGTTACTGTATAAAAATGAAAATAAAAAGTGCTAATTGTGTTTCATTAGTATTTAAGTTTGTATCTATGTTTTAAGTACATTTAAATTTCGAATTTTTATTATATTTGATGTAAACCGAATTTTGACCCATCCCTAATCGTAAATGTGCTTGCGGTTCTATAATGAAGACAAGTTTACCTTTCGTGCACCGCAAATGTTTATTAAATTTTAATTTGAATGTAATGGCGATGATAATTTGAGGTAGTTCAAGTGATGTTGTGTCGTGGAGTGCTTGTGCAATTGTAATCTAGCTGTTTGGTAACTTATTAGTTTCATTATTTGATTAATTTAGGTACAGTTAGGCACGCAATACAAACGTGGTAACGTGAAACAATAAAAAATATACATTGCTATTAAGTAGTATCTGTAGTTTACACGACTATACTAAAAAAACAAATAGAACTGTGTAAAACAGGAAGTACGTTTGTTAATTGATTGTTTAGTACGACGCGACATTTCGTATCTTCAGGGTCATAATTAAATAATTCATTAAATAGTCATTTTATACGAGTTACGAACATTTGGATCGATTATTTTATAGGCTATTATTTTGACGGAACAATCGATTGTCCTCGACGCTACTCCTAATTTATGCAAACCTTAACCATATTCCCTCTCACAATAGCAGAGGAAAAAGTATATCCATCGGTCTACTGTCACCGGCATAGCTCCCACATTCTTCTACATTTCAGTCTGACTAAAGCGATTCAATTTAAAACGTCAGCGTCGTAACGTAAGTATCCCGACTATTCCCATACCGACAACCGAGCTTACTGCAATGAAATTGTGGAGGATTTTCATTTTGGCGTACGAGCTAACGTCTAACTGTAATATGCTCTGGCTGAAATCGTTTCAGCTTTATCACAGCTGAACCGCTAGACCGATGTTGATGGGTTTATAGACAGACTGGACAATCTGATCAAAGGATTTCATAAGGTCTATTTTTAAAGTCACTTGAGTTAAAAACAATTATTCTTATAGTAGTATTCTTCAGTGTGATTTTTTCGATATTTCATCTATATTTTTCGATATAATAATAATATTTTCTTTATATACAAAATTATTTATGGTAATAAAGGTTTTAGCGTAATTGTATCCTCAGCATTCTATCCGCATAAATATTTATTCTTACTTTTTATCTGTGCACTATTGTGAGATAACTTATTCTTTAGAATAGTTAAACGAATAAACATAAATTGACTTGAATAAATTGTTTGACCGGCTCCTTAGTGTAATGATATCAATCTATGATTACCTATTAATCAACGGGCCATGGGATTGATCGCCATCGGCTCCAACATGTTTCTTATCAATTCATAATTTTTCTGAAACATGTTAGACCTCATCTGAAAATTTGAATATTAAATCGAATTAAATAAAATACGAACCATCATCCACAAATAAAAAAGCAGTCAAATGTATCGCGTTTCAGTTTTGACCAAAATTATTGGTTTTTTGGTTGGGTTATTCCACCTACCGCCTTTGTAGCCAAATGGTTAAACGTATTGCCCAGCATTGCGTTGAGCGTGAGAGGTCCTGGGTTCGAATCCCAGGAAAATAAAAAAAATGTTTCAGTCAGGCAGGGCACAGAAGTCTGATCGACTACTTGCCCGTTAAAAGAACGGATCAGTGAAAGGGACACAGAAATGTGTTCGCCCCATGCCCGCGAGGGGGATACGGACTTTTACACTTTTTTTTATCGACTGATCCCAAACTTGTCGTTCTTCCTCTATCACAAAAAATGTACTCGTCTATAGACCAGGACACAAGTGATTCGAAAGACAATTCAATCAGAAGTGCATCCAGTCTTATACACACACAATTGTGTGAAGTGGTTCATCACAAACATAAAGATTAGTTTAACATAACTCCGTCTATATCGGTCTAGGTCGCTTATCCAAACATAGTCGGAAGCCACACGTATGCATATAACTCTAGGAATTCATTAAACTCATAACACGATTTACTCAGAGCTGGACCACGGATTGTATAACTGGTTTCGTAATTAAAAGTTCCTTGTGGGGAATATTGCGTTACATTTTGATTTAAACTCCACGGATTTGACAGGAACACGACGAGTAGAATTTTTTGCGAACGCGTCGCGTGAAATTAGACTGGACTCCGCCCGGGTTAATTGGGTACCCGCTGTCGAATAGTTTTACACTAGATTTTTATTTCTTTTTACGGAACTTGATATTTTAGTTTAGGCTAATATGCACATTCTTTTACACCGCATTAGAATTATTAGCTACGTAAATTTCTTGTTAAATGATAATCATATGTTAGTTTTATCGTTACACGTATGACACTGTCTGTAGTTTACTTAAAACGCGAGATGTATTAGTTATACTTATTTACAAATTATTTTAACTACGGCCTGACGTTTCGTATGGTTTGCAGCAGCCGTGGTCATGGGGGGGGGGGTCTCCTGATAAAGTGTTTTGACTATACATATGTCTCCTGATCTATGTACATTTATTCGGTCAACTGCGTTCGCGTCAACAACGTCGCAGGTCGATAGTAAGAACAAGATAGACTATTCATTACTACCTCCGTGTTTAAGTCGTTAACATAGTATTAAAAAAATGTTTAATTTTTCTAATAACAGTTGCCATGTCTTCAATACCCAAAAAATATTATTTTATAATTTACATAGATATATAAACTAATAGAGTCCCTTGCGAATTGTCTGTAATTTACGCGATTCTCATTTAAATAAAACACGTTTAACGGTTTAAAACGTGACATTTAAAATATCAATATTATTGTTATGTTATGAACAGTATTTATACATATGTCAAATTGAAGCCGTAATTTACGCTGTTAACTATTGTTAGTAATTTGTGCCAAGCTCAAGCTAATCTACGTACTTAACTGTGTGATATGTTATATTCTTGTTAATAATTAACACGTAATCGAATCCCCACATACGCTATCGGCCATTATGCCATGATCAATTGCGTATATTTGCCACCTTTAATGTTCTAATGATTAATAATTAATTAATCAACAGCTTATGTAAGATTTAAATAAGGATTTAAATTATCCTTTTATAGAATATTACAAAGCTAAAGAGTTTGTTTGTTTATTTGAACGCGTTAAACTCAGGAACTACTGTTTTAAATCGAAAAACTCTGTGTTGGCTAGAGCATTTATCTAGAAAGGCTATATTAACATTACGCTGCGACCAATCCTAGCGAAGAAACAATCGGAATATCGGGGAAAATTATGAATTGTGCGTTTCCGTTGCGTGCGCACAAGAAGGTTCAAGATAACTAAAATATATATATGAAAACATGACTACTCTTTAAATGATCTAAAAAATGTACGGGACAGGATAATAATACTAATATGATAAGCATTTTAACTTTCTTAAATGAATACTATTTTCGTATTTCTTTCACACAAGCTTCGTCAAATTTGATGAATGTTAGGTTAGCTTCAATATATTTGAGGTTTTTTCTGACCATGATGTCTTTCAAATATTAAGGTTTCTTTTTAATTGCTAGTTAAAACGCTAATTGGAATTGTACTAGGATTTTTATCCAACTTCTTAAAGCACTGACTAAAGCAAAGAAAACAATAGTTAGCACTTTAATTAGCTGTTATTAAAGACAATGTTTGCTTTAAAGGACTGAGACTATATTGAAATGGTTTGAGACTGAAATTCACTGTTGGCTGAGAATTACTGAGCTAAAGTTACCCACACCCGTGTTTGCAAGGAAAGGGAAGTTTGAGCTTATTTTTAATTAATGTTCGCTTTGAAATAGCTTCGCAGTCATGGCTTCTCTGCACACAGTTCTGTAATATATAGGCTTTAATATACGATGATAAATTCCCATTTATCATATGGACCGCCTTTGTAAATAGTTAAACGTGTTGCCTAACATTGAATGCCGGGAAACGAAAGATTGTTTCAGTCGGGCACAGAAGTCTGATCAACTACTTGCCTGTTACCGATCAGTGAAACGGACACAGAAATGTGATCGCCACATACCCCCCCGAGGGGAAACGGGGTTTCACTACTAATATGACATATTACCAATAGGACTATTTTTCCCGTACTCTGTGTTTGTATATATATGTATCTAAAATTTACGCCTTATTTTTATTAAAGGCAATATTGACTAAATTAATTTATCACATTTCAACAAAAACAACGTTGAAAATTTCTCACAGTTAAAATTTATAACAGTGAAGCTGGCCATCAGTTTTTTGATGTTGATTTTCTTAATTAATGCTATTAGACCTCGTTGGTATTAAACCTCGAAGTTTAATCGATATTGTTTTCATATTCAGAACTCAGAATATGTTGAAGCTTGAATTTTCGACGGGCCCGTCCATGGCGCTGATGGGTCGTGGGTAATCCTCACAGGGTCCAACATATTTCTAATCAATTTATAGCTTTTTGAAACATGTTCCTGGTCTGGAAATCAGGACATTAAATATATGAATATCGAAATGCCGTCTACATATAAAAATCGTCAAGTCAAGGATTTCCGAATATTCAAAGTCAAAATATATAGACAGCGCGTCCTCTTTAGAGGTTATACGGCTGAGGTATTCCTCCTGCCACAAAGCCATGCTTTACTGTCCTTCTCTATCATAAATAACCAAATATTTTGTACTAAAGCAATTTTTCTTCATTAATTCAAAATATCGACTGACAAATGGCATTCATATAAAGGCTTCAATGTCCACACCAAGTGATATTGTCCAAATATAGCAACCATTATCGCACAGTTGTTCGCTTTAAGTAATGTCTGAACTAATGGGCTATTGAGCTCAATATGGAACTAATGAAAACTGCAAATGTTATCTCTATTTATTATTCGGCGTGTTGAAATACGCCAGCGAATACGCAAACCCCATTATCTTTGTGATTTAACAAGAAATTAATGCTACATTGTTCCGATGTCGTGTTAATGTAGTGAAATTTAAATAACTTTTTATATTTAAAAAAAATAGGATAAATTAAAAATCTGTTTGGATTACAGTAATGACGACACTGAAGGTACTTGAAACGGCGTCCACGGCGTTTCATGGTGCCGCTGTAACCAATTGAGCTACCATCTCACACCTCATCGTCAGTTTTATGTTATACAGCTAAATTTATAATCATAGAGTTAAACGTTTGAAAACTTTTTTCAAAAGTTTTTGCACTTATATATTGCCATCATGTGAAATAATAAAATAAAAATTATTAAGGTTTAAGAAAGTAAAGTGATATCACCTTGAAGATATTAGATCCATTACAGTGTATTACAAACAACCATAACATCTCAAACTATCTCACCGATTTCAATAAAAAATAAAAAGTGCTTTGAAATAAATTTAAAATATATCCCTATTCAAATCATTTATAGTTACTAGATTTAAATTTGTCACACGATATTTAACAACTTGTTGTACAGCTACGATTTGACATTTTACTATGTACATTTTTTATTAGATATGATTACTGTATTTTTAAAATTTTTATTTTGGTCCTTACTTTTCTAATCAACGTTAGTTGTGGTGGTAGTGGATACATAATTATTCAACGATTTATATAAGCTAAATAAAGGCTCGTCTTCTTTACAGCCGTAAATGTTTAATCTCATCTGAAATCAATGAACAGTGTTGAAATATGCAACACTAGTATTAAATGTCGAAGTTTTCGCTTCACGTCCTCTGCGTTCGGATAACATTTCGGACTTACTGATACGAGTTTGTAAAGCTGTAGCATAAGGCGGTGTTCTCACTGTACAATTTACCTGCTGAAAATCAGCGGATCGACGAGTTGTAGTTTAAGTTTATTTATTGACAAGGTTTGCGTTTCAAACCGTTTAAAGTTGCAAAAAACGATAATTTCTTTAGAAAGAGACAATTTATCACCTGGAAATAAGATTTTTTTCCATAGTTGATAGACAAGTAGACTACCTATATAAACTTTGTAAATTCAATAAATAAAGCATTACATTTCCGAACTACTAATTAATTAATACAAAAATTGTTTTATTATTATATAAACAAGGAAAATAAAGTGTGTTTATTAATGTAAATGATTATAAAATTATGTAAAGGTATTGTATTGTCAATTGTGTGTACATACCCTAATAATGATACACATGAAATATATGTCATAACTTGGGTTACATTGAAATATCAGTGTCGATTTCTATGCCAGTTCGCGCTACTGTGAATATAGTTTCGAAGCACATAGTTGGTCCAAAAGCGTCATGTGTTTGAAGCTTTACAAATTCTCCAGCACTGGCACGTATTGAATGTAAAGTTTAAGTGTACAATGATAAATGAGCCAACGGTTTAGTTCAACGCATTCAATAGACCAAGCTAGTTTAATTTTAGTTTGTACGGTCTTTAGCCAAAGATCATTTGGACATCTATCATAGTCAGTATTAAAGGCTATAATGGCAAAAATATGCACTATATATTTAAATGTTGTAAGACCAATAAGCAAGAGGAAGCTATAACCCTGTTTTTTAGAGCAATATAGAGCAGAAATGTCTCAGAATAATAAAGTCATAAATTAGAGTTGTACTACTAATTGTTTTACAGTAACTCAAAGTTACATGTAAAACAATTAGAAAATATAGTAGAGTTACCCTTAAGAAAAGGGAAGATATCAAAAATCTTTCCGTGTCGTCTATGACGGTCAATCGATGTAAACATATCTTGAAAACTTACAGATTTTCACACGTTTTTGCCCGATAGCATTATATAAATTAAAAGCTAAAGATTTAAATTGAAAAGATGCTACGACGCGAGGGACTTCAACTGGTAACCACAGGGTTCCGAGCTGTTACTCTGACCTAACGACACGTTAATGTTTACTCTACTACTCCAATCTCACAATGATAAAAAATAAATTGTTATTTTTATTAAAATAAAATGCTAAAGTTACTGTTATCAAATGGTTGCATGAGCGCTGTCCAACAGACGATCAGTAGGGTTTTGCTGAAAATCAGTGCTGTAGCATAACCGTGTTGGAACTTGTGCTGACGCAAGACCCTTTTGGCATCATTTTTTAACATATTAATTTAATCTTATCGTAGTATACTACTACTACTAATATTGTTATTGTAATTACATTTATTTCTACTACTACTTCTAATGAATTAATACAGTACAAAATTAATGCCAAATAAAAATATTTATTACTATTATTAAATGGTACGATTACCATTATATTTGAACGTAAAGTGAGAAAATGTTTCAGAATTACTCAAAGAATATGTTCTTACAGAAAAATGTTAGACGGCCTTTGTCCAGCGTTGAAAGAAGACGCTGGCTAATAGAAATAACACGCTTTGAGCTTGTACACTTCAGCATTGAGGAGGCAACGTTGTTTTTATTCCCAGTAGCAAATGAGAAACGCTTCCTTCCTTGTGACATATGACGCCAGTCCACGCTCTCCGAGTGCTTGGGAAAAACAAAGAGTTATTCGACAATATGTTTGCGTTACTTTATTTCCCGTTGGAGTTGTAGGGCGTTATTATTTTAGGCTTCGGGAGGTAGTTTTCTTCTTTCTTGCCGTGGAAAAGCTTTAAATTTGTATCGACATTATGTAATATGTTCATAGATAGTAAATAGTATCTAACTAATATTTTCTCATAATGTAAAACTTTGAACTATTACTTTTTCATTTTATTACCACATAATACAAATAATATCCCCAAACTAGCAGAGTTTAATGCGTATTAAAATTTCTAACTTCAATAAGACTTTGCTCTTTTATTAGATTTAATACTTTAAACTGTTTGAAATTCCTTACAACTTTAGAGTTCTATAACATATTCTCTTATTCGTTAGTAGACAGATTTTAAAACTTACCTCCACAAAAATCAAATATGTATTGCTTTCGAAAAAGACGCATTACCTGCAATATACATATGATATAAGCGTTATATTACAGCAGTAACGTACATTAGGTTGATTGCCTGACCGATGACCTGAACGTCATTAGGCAGATCATAGCTTGTATAGGCTTTTATGCTAAGCTAATTCGGCTTAGTGGTGAAGCGTTTTAGCTTGATGCGGAATGGCTTAAGTGCTTATAACGTGACTAGCTAATTATGTTAAAGTGTTGTGATTGATCGTTTTCGTACCTATACACATTTTGGGAGGTCATTAACCTCGTTAGCAGCCTTTTAATTGGTTGTCTTTGATTCGAATAAAATGCAGGTTGGTGGGTTTTAAACGCAGGATCGGCAATAAAGTGCCACGTAAACGAGACAGTCGTATTATTTAAGTAATTATAAATTACTGGCTGTGCAAGCGACTTCGTCTTTATAAACAGACAAATTAAGACATCGTGTTTAAAAACACATAAATTAGTTTTTGCAAACCCCCTCGTCTTTATAAACTTTAGCTGATAGCCACGACGTCGAACGCGTCTCTTCCCGTCGTTCTTGAAAATTAATTGAAAAAATGATTTAAAAAAATAGACATATATAGCGTCGCGAACTTTTTTTTAGATCACTTAAAGAGAAATCATTCTTTCATACAAATATTTTTTGCGTGTCTTGAACCGTTTTCGCAGCGTACGCACCTGAAACCCAGAGAGATGAAAAATTTCTCTCCGATTTGCTCACATTTCCCGCTGTATCTTCGCTTCTATTTGTCATAAAGCCTTCCTCGATAAATGCTCTAACCAACACAAAAATATTTTTTCAATTCGAACCTGTAGTTCCTGAGATTAGCGCATTCAAACCAACAAACAAGCAAACTCTTCAGCTTTATATTAGTATAGATTTAAATATATATCCTTATATATAGATACCCAATATATTTTAAAGGTACCATATATTTACGAAACAGCCTTCAAATTTCCAATCGAATAACTTTATATATTATACATTTATACAAAACCTAACTTAAACTCGAACTTCTCGTGGTCAATCGGTCATATTGACATTTTTACAGAATACTTCTGTCTTATCTGAGGGTTATCGTGCGGCAATTACGCAGAAGGCTTATAGCTTATTAATTGGCCCTAATAACCCATAGGTATATGTTTAATATACACGTATGTGAGACAGCTATTCCGACAAATGGTAACTGCCGCCCGGGGCGTAACTATGGCCGATAACATTTATGTAAAAGCTATGACCTACGGCCGCGCGCTGATCAGTAATTTATGTTATTAGCCGGAGGTTAGAGTGAGAGTACTCTATACTCTACGCTAGTATTTCACATTTAAATGTGTTTGTTACGTGTGGACTTAGTTTTTTTACAAATATTAGTTTGTGCTTGACAAACTTGACATTTGTCGCTGTAGTTGTGACTTTTAATTTGTAAGGTTGGCGGGAATAAGACTGCGTTTTATCTGTTGAATTATTGATACGAAATTAACCTCTGCCATCTATTACAGATGGCAGAGGTTAATTTCGTATGTCCATGTTTTATTAACTTTTCCTTCCGTCCAATTACGAGTGTGGACAAATTATATTATCACACTTTGTCATTCCTCCCATAGATACATGACATTGGTATAAACCATTCCGAATGGAAAAGCCATCAAATTAAGAAGAAGAAGATGACTGAGTTGTACATCATTATTGTTAATGTATAGTTATGAAGTTTTCATCGACAATTGTATGGATTCAGATTCGTGTAATTTTTAATTATTGTAATATTTCATTGGCTTTTGGTAATGTTTGTGAATTATTATTTACAACATCATATAAGCTTTGATTACTGATCTAAACTCTAACTATAAAAACTATGTAATTAACGTAAGTAAGTATATCATTATATAGACTTTTATAAAAGGTTTTCATTGAGGTTAATTACCTTAATAGGGTCGCTTCTAAAAAGAATCTAAGTAGCCTGACAAAATAGGCATGCCAAGGTCTATGCAGTTTGATATTTATAGGGAGGTTAGGATAAGCGGCACACCACACTATTGTATGCAAATATATGTTAATATTCTTGGCACTTCATCACATTGCTCTATCAAGCTATATTCTTGTTAGGCCCAAATAAATCTGAGCTTGCTACAAGTCTAAACCATAATAAGTAGAATCGTTTTTTATTGTTTTTCTATACACAAGTTGCTATATTCATAATGTGTATATTAATTTAAAGTTTTTTTTTTCGTAAATTGTTTTATTAATTGGATTTGCTCTAGAATGAAACTGTGTCTAAGCTGTTATAGATTTTTTGTTTTGTCCATTAAAATATAAATAATTACAATCACGTTATTCTTAACGTGTATAAACAACTGTCCATTTAATTAGCGGTACAATACTTTGAACTTTTGACGAAACGTACAAACTCCTCAATATTGTTTTGCTCACATCATTCAAATCTTGCAAACACGGTATTTCAGGTGAAGTAGTTGAAACTAGAATTCCAGCGGTGTTCTAGTAGAAAACAATAATTGTGTGGGTCCACACTAGTTTGCTTGTTTGAGCACTACTCGTTACGAAGTTGGGGTAACCTGTTGTCAAAACTAGGCATCGTTATGGATGTTCATAAAACTTTGCTAACTCTCAGTATGGCTTTGTTATCTATACATAGGTATAGATAACAAAGTATATTTATTAGTAGGTATTTATTCGCACATGGAAAACATTGTTTGTTCTTATTGGACAAACACTCTAGGTTTTCTTGTCTGAAAAGTCTGACTGACACGTCGAAAAGAAGGATTACGGAAGTGTTTACTATAATTATAGTCACAAACTTACGCTAACTTTATCCTAAGTAAATGTTTGAGTGCTAATCTGATTTCTTATACATTAATAAAGATTTAAGTTTATTTGTCATCGTTTTCAATAATCATTTATTAGTAACTATAATCTCTTTTTTACATCTTTAAAAATGTTATACGAATAAGTTACAAATAGATTTCAATTATTCGTTTTTAAGTGTCCTTCCAGTGACAAATTCTTCCTTTCACAAACACTGATTTACGTACGCGAACTGGCAAAGTTCGAGAGTATGACGAACAAAGGTACCATAATGAAGTGTGAACGCCATAATTCGCCGCCAAACACAGAGTCGTGAAATTGACGTGGAGCTTTCATCCAGGGGCACAAGTCAACGCGCATCGCTTTGTATGCGGGTATTAAATTATAACCGAAATTTGCTCTCGACAAACTGATTTACTTCGATATTGAAATGAGGGAAATCTTTGTCAAACATTGAGTTATGATTACGCTAAGAGTATCTACTGATTTATTAAAAGGTTGTGTGAAACCACGAGGGCTTTGCATAACACATCTGTAGCGTCGTGCGGGCAAAACAATAAGATACATGTGTTGTTTTGAGTTACGATGAAATGGAAAATAATTTAAAATGTTGCTGTATTATCACATATTCTATAAGCATGTTACCCATGAAAATTATAAATAATCAAACGTCACGTATTAATTCGGTTTATGACTACGCTTTTGAGGCTTTCAAACATTTTACTTCGGTTAAAATCTGTATGGAAATGTAACAACGCAAAACCACACGCGCTCAACATTAAACACTGTATGTTTGGCCTACACGTCGGCCGCAGCATCCACGCCGTTCCGCGCTGACCCGAAACCTGTCAACTGTCAGAATGTCTGCCATATCGAAGTTCGAAATATCCGTTACTCGACTGGTATTTTTAAATCGGTATTTTAGGAAAATTTATCTAACAATAAGCTTTATTTAAATTATAATGCTTTATAAAAATGTGTACATTCAAGTAAACTACACTTGGTACTTAATTAGCGGTAATCTAAATTCGAATATTAAGAAT
This sequence comes from Leptosia nina, assembly GCA_963661955.1. Lineage (NCBI taxonomy): Eukaryota > Metazoa > Arthropoda > Insecta > Lepidoptera > Pieridae > Leptosia > Leptosia nina. Next base: position 5,107,636 of record CAVLEF010000003.1, read on the forward strand.
TTTTTTTTTACCTATTACTAATTTTATTTGGGAAATTATAAGTCTAGCCACAAAATTGTTTATTGGACACGTGATTAAACTTCTAATTTTATAACTAAGCAACGGGAAAATAACATAGCCTCTAATAAACTGATTCGTCTTTTTTACAACGCCAACTAAATATTGTATAGAAAGCGTCAAGTAAAGATCATCAATAATTGTGACTTGTCCTTCTTATTTATATATTGCCATCTAATTTACTAACTCGGCCACGGATTTTACATCTCGTCGCCATTTTACGTTTTACAACTTCAACGCAATGTCCTCAAAAAAATATAATTCAAGCTTCTACAAAAAACATCATTTATTATAACTTACCATGTAAAATAATATATCATATTCTTTTATCGTGAAAATAGCTACTGCATGATGCTTTGCTGCTTCAAAGTCGTTCTTGAAGAAATGGAAAGACCAAAAAGCATTCCTAAAATATTTTAAAAAAGAATGGCTAATAAAAACCCAAATTGGTATTTGGGTGCAGCACCAATATCACCAGCGACGAACAACGCACGCGAGCGTATACCGTTGGCCCGTTTCCTTGTGGTGGCAGAGGAAATGATTAATAACTGGTCAGTACAAGCAACAGAAGAAAAATTTGCGACACAACCTCAATTGCAGTTATCAGATTGGACAACAGGATATCAATGGGCGAAAAGTGATACCAAAATTAGAGTTGTACATTCAGCACCAGCCAGCACCACATATTTAATTCCATTCAACAACTCATTCAAAATTGATCAAACTGAGAAGACTTTCAGGTGTTTTGACGAATACAAAAAAGTGTTTTTTTCATCTTGGAACGTAATACTACCGAACAATCAGACCGAGTGGATTACTGGTTGCTGTGATTGTCCAGACTTTTATCGCAAGCATTTGATAGGCCTTGCAATCAGACTGAAATACGTGACGCCTCCACTAGAGGCAAAGTCACAACCACTAGGATTAAAAAGAAAGCGTGTAAGGCCAACAAAAGCGCGAGCTGCGTTAATAATCCAATAATGGTTTAATTTCCTTTTTTGATTAGGTACCGACTACATTATTTTTATGTTCCTATTATTTACTATAAGTCAAATAATGGAACTTAATTCAATAAACAAATTGATTTTTCATAAATAAACACTTTTATTTGATCTCTCCTCAATAGCTTCTGGTAATATTAGTGGCCAATATATTAACATTTAATGTCAATTTTGCCAAAATTTTGTCGTTCAATTAATATGGGATGAGTTACATTTTAAATGTACTGAGTTAAAAAATTAGAAGCGAAATAAATATATTTTTTGATATCATTTAATTCAATATTTTTTATTTAAATTTATAACATGCATTCATACCGCGATTCTAAAGTTATTTTTAGAATTTCGCGGTATGAATGCATGTTATAAATTTAAATGCTAAAAAATAACCATCATGCTGAATTGTATTTAGAGTGGTTTACATAGAAGATAACTAGTGGCTAAGATAGCATTATTTAGATGCTCGTTAAATGTGGCTGACTTAGTAATTTAGAAGGCAACATACATTTTTGGAGGCGAATAGTGATATTAAAAAGAAGCGAGTTTAATTAGCACCCATTTTATTTTAGTTAATGTATCGCTGACCGTTGCTTGCCGCTTGACTGCCTCTGCAGCTAAATGGTTAAACGTGTTGCCTAGCATTGCGTTAAGCGCGAGAGGTCCTGGGTTCAAATCCCGGGGAAACAGTAAATCGTTTCGGTCAGGCAGGGTACAGAAGTCTGATCAACTACTTGCTTGTAAATAAAACTGATCAGTGAAACGGACACAGAAATGTGTTCGCTCTATGCACCACGAGGGGGGGAAACGGGATTTCACTAATGTATCGCTGAAAAATGTATCTTTATGCAAAACTATTTCAGCCTTTATTGTTTAATTGTGTTGTATTGTATTGTGCTAAAGTGACCACCCTACACTTCCTCATTTCTATTTTGTATATTGTATATATCATAATGCGGGTATTATAAGATGACTTCATGGATATTTAATATTATTTCTATTGATTCTTTATATTTCTTATAACTATACGAAAGAAAATTGATTAAACGCAATATCTACGCCCTGTGATCGGTTGTTCTACTTAATACTTATAAGCCCTTTCCGGGTAAGGGAATTGAATTACACCTACACGGATTTTATATCTATTAGAGGAACATTCAGGAGCTTGGGTTAGGATTTAGATGGCGATAACTTTCTCATTTCCTTCAGGCGACGCGGACATGTCGCGCCAGCGTGACGTAATCGTTAAGTTGCCGCTTGCTTTGTTAAGCTCTGTTAAAGTGTAAATGTTTTGTTTGGCGTTAATTCTAGTCAAACGGTATATAATCCCGATTTTACAAGCGAAGGTTATTTGGACTTTCGAGCTATCGTATTTCAGAAATGCCTTTCGACGTTGGTTTGAAATGTTGAGCTTTCCCTGTTATTTTCAAGTCGACAAACAAGTCATCCAACCGTCTGTAAGATAATCAGAAAAGCCTAATACAAATAATAATTAATAAATTGGAGAGTGAACTTTTTTATGACTATCACAATATCAAACAAAGATAGGACAGTAATTACCTATAATAATAGTTATTAAATAAAATAGAAGTATTTAGACGTATTTTAGATATTGGCCTTACATAATTTTTTTCCTAAAACAATGAATTATGAACATTATTAATGACGTATATTGAATTTTTGATTGTGTAACAGGCACTCGCACATCCGTCATCGTTTCTTTACCGATCGGCGATTACACGCATTTATAAATAAGCCATGTCTCCGGTGACACGATCCAGATAGCGGAGTGTAGGATTGAACCATCAATCTTCCACCTGACAGTCTACTTAAACATTTATTAGCATTCGGCCGAGTTTCCAATTTCATGTTCATTTTTAAATATATACGGTACTTTTTTTAATCAACTTTTTCGTAAAACAATATTTACTTTTGGCAATTTTATATACCACGTTCAGTAATTGTGTTCTTGTATTTTGGCTATACATTTTATAAATGACACTTTCTTTTACCTTGTTAATTAAAATATGTTATGTAAATAATTTTATTTTTGTTTGCTTTCAGGTACGTTTCGTAGCGTCGTCTACTTGCATATTAGGTGTCAGATTGCGTTCATGTAAGTTTATGTAGAAATAGCTTTACCCAGAAGTTTATTGGAATCAAAGATCCAGATCTATATGTTAGTATTTTAACAACATTACACGTTATAATTACTTCTACATTATTAGAGGACACTAAAAAGTAAAAATTAACACTTCTCTATTAGATGGTTGCTGGTTTAGACTTGCTTTTTGAGAGTTGGACTTCAATTAAATATTTTAAAATGTATGTATGATGAAACAAACATTTCTACCACAGCGATATTCTGAATTCAATTCGGTAATAAAGTATAATTTAAAACATCTTTTTAGATGTGTAGAAACGAATATAACAGTTTATATTTATTTAAATGTCCGTATAAAACAGGAAATCACGAGAATCCGAAGAGGAATGTCCCGAGGCGTTCGCCCAACTTGGCACTTTAATGTGTTTCGGATTAAGCAGTTTTACCGCAGCATGCGATAAACAACGCGTTGCTGGGGTCTATTTATTTGTTTTAAACTCAATTAAACACATTTTAAACTGTAACAATTTGCTTGTCTCTGTTTAACTTAAGATAGTAAGTTAACTTGCCTCTTTTTTCTATAATCCTAAGGATTCATAGTAACGAGAGATATTAGACATAAGGCCCACCACTCTGCTTCAGTCTGGGTATGTGTGAGTTTTACGGACTACTAAATGATTGTGAATATATGACTGTGATTGTACAATTTATACCTATCTCTTAAACAACACGTTGTCTTCAATTAAAAATGATTTTAATATGATTTATTTATTTATGCATGCATGGTTTTCAATTGTGATTTTTTATCGTGAAGTAGATCATGTCCGTTTACCAATATTTCCACGTGTTTGTAGCATTTAATCATATTCTCTAACGCCTCATTTAAAAGTGCTGTCTCTTTGTCTGTCTGTTGCCAATGTATATAATTCAAAATAAGCCTTTAGATATCGTAAATTCAAAACGATTTCCTGCTTGATTTCAACAAATTTTGTGCTTAATAATCTGGTATCACTAGCAGTAACGTGGGGGGTTACCTCTAACCGACACAAAATGTCTCCATATAAGGACATACAATTTTCTCTGGCTTATGAAAATGTCTCGCGACTATCATTCAATCTTCAATAATAATTACGTCAGCGCAGGCTTTAATCACGAAAGCGCTTATTACGACTGATCCTATCTGAACCGAATTACGTCGACATTTACGTAATAAAAGGCCTCGTACGTAGACAAAGAAAATTTAATCCTAGCTTAAAGCGGGAGACGAAAATCCTTAATAATCCACACAGTATCGAGTACCGAGAAATTGTCGCGGGGTCGTGTTAAGTACCCAATTAATTATCGAATGACGTTCTATAGCCGTCTTTGTAGATATTATTCATCCCACCACAGATAATAAGCGCTCATGCGTGTATATGAACGGGTATCTAATAGATAGTAGAGCTCGGATGTTGAAAAATTTTACAGAAAATATTTACACCCATGTTAAAAGATTTTTTACTATTTTATACGTAGTTTTAACTTAGGAGCTCACCTATACGTCTGTTAATCTATACTAAAATTAAAAAGCTGAATGGTTAGATTATTTGTGTGTTTGAACGAGCTAATCTCAGGATCTACTGGTTAGAATTGATTAATTACTTTTGTGTTAGATAGACCACTTAACGAGGAAGGCTTTAGAGTTTATGTTATATAATATCACGCTGCGACCAATAAGAGCGAAGATACGGTTATAAATGTGATAAAAAAGGAGGCAACTAATCATCTTTGTCGGTTTTTTGTTGCGTGCGCTGCCAAAACGTTTCAAAATACCCAAAAAATATGTATGATTCCTCTTAAAATGATCTAAAAATTTCCGCGACAATATATGTTTATCTTTTAATATTAACTTGCAAGAACGATGGAAGGCGACTGACGTCGTTGGTAACATTTAGCAGCTATGATTTATAAAGATGAGGAGGTTTAAAAAAACATTTTTTATGTCCATAACGTGTATGCAACGCGGACGGAGACGCTGGCATAGCTAGTAAGACTATATAGGAAAGTCAGTATACAGTTATTGCATATCATAAGTGAACATTGTTTATGGCGGGCCAGCATAGTTGCGCGTTGAATTTTAACAACGTTTAAAGCTCCGCGCATCCAGCCCGTGTCTAATCCCGCTGCCTCGACACTTTGTATAAAGTTTTCCATTACGGCTGGTTGGTGTTCCACTGTTATGGCTAGGGTATGTTTAGCTAAAACGTACAGAACTACAGGCTCATTGGTCTAAAGGCGGGAATGGATGGCCAATAAATAATCGGTCGTGATTTTTATATCGTCTAACGTGCTTTTAAAAACCAACGGATAATCCTTCTACAATTTCATCCGGGTTAATGATGAAAATGCCATTGTTTTTCACCTTCGTATCTTTGTCTTTAATTATTTACGATAATATAACTATTCCAATTTTAATTTAAAAATCGAAAATAAATTGAAAATTTTTCGACTCGGGCAGGGTTTGAACCGGCATCGTCAACGTTCCGTGCTCTTGACTCGGTAGTTCGGTAGAAAAATTTTAACAATTTATTTTCGATTTTTAAATTATATAGTTAGTGCCTTCATGTGCATTAATATGTAAAGAATTATTAAAGTTTTCAAATATTCCACTTTTATTTTCGTAATGCAATATTAAGTTAGTGTCTAGCTGGAACTGCCATAGATAGTTTTATTTATTTCAAATAAAAAACATATCTTTTATTATCTTATTTCCTGTAGGTACTTGTATATCGCTATAAGAAGTGTTATTAGGAAAAAAGGTAATAATTTCATCTTTATTTGTGTTAAATCGAAAGCATAATTGCACATATATGTAAGGATATAGTTATACATGAACGCAATTATGATGTTCCTTATTATATTTAACCAATTTAATTTGAGAACCATATTTCGAATAGTCGTGTCTCCAGCCAGCCGTAAAGATCACGACAAAGGTTGTCCACTGGGTAACAATACTATCGTGTGTTGAATAGGAGAAAATTCATCTAAGGATATTAACATTGGTAACTGAGTATTATCTGAAATATATACATAGAACGCTAAAACGTTCGCTAGAACAAAAGGATGGACAGACAAACGAAGAAAATGATTTTATCTTAAAAAAGGCATGGATTCTAGCTGTATATAACATAATAATAAACAGTTTATAACCAATACTAATTTTAAACTACGATAAGTCTTTTGGATTTTGTCAAGGTGGACAAAAGATGCTCTTTATACGCTCGCTATTCTCTTTTGCGGTCTCAAAAATTTTTCAACGTCCAGCCAATTAAAGACGGAAAGATCGACCACTCCTCCCCGATATCTTCCGATATTATCGCTTCACGAACATCGTAGCTTAACGGTGAGTGCAGTTCACAAACTAGAACAAATGGGAGACGCTCGGATATCGTTACTGCGACTGTTATTGTAACGGATGTAACTTTGGATAAATGTCAACCGTACTTGAATTTACTGCGGCACCCAGCTCGCTTTTATTAGCTCGTTTTGCATACATTACGTTACTCCAATACAAGGCGACGTGGATAGCTTTACTTATACAGACAATGTACTTCGAATAACTACGCTTGCAATTATATTGCCTCTATAAAGTCGCTACGTGTTCTTGCGAGGGATTCGTTGAGCTACTAACTACATTCTGCGATAAAAATATGATGGGGCATGAATATGAATTCGTTTCGATTAAACGTATTAGTGTATATTTATCGGAACGGATAATAATATAACATGGTGCTAAATTGTAACTTTTCTAGACAGTAATTTATGTCTTCGTTTTGTATACTACCTTGATTCTTACGTTACGTTACGTACGTTTGGTTTACAGGGCATAATTAAATAGGGGAAAAAATGGGTAAACAATTTTTGTTTTGTATTGTAGAGCACGGTAAATTGACTACAAAATTTAATTTACACTTGTAAAGTTTTAAGTTCAACTTGTTAACTTTGATTCTTGCAGACTGTACTCGTTTGCCAGGTTAAAAAGTTTGTCTTCAGCAAAAGTTAAAAGTTCATCTTCGAACTCGCTTTAAGCTTTTTTTAATATATGACAACAGTCAATATTCCCTTAAATTAGAGAAAAGTTATAACGAGATCATAAAAACTGGAAATTAAAGATTGTTTAGATAAGTTCATCTGAAGTTGCATGCAAAGCGCCGCCTAACTTGTGATTGCTTAAAAGAGCTGCACAAACTTCCGCCACTAATTAAAACTTGAGCGTCGAAAAAGAGTACTAAATCCCCAGATGTAAAAACAGTTGCTTGCGAGCGATAAAAGTTGAATAATTTCAACGATCGATTAGAAATTAAACTACCTTTTAATACGGTTCGAATTGTTCTGAAGTTGCGGTGGAAGTCGATGTTGTAACTACCCGAAGTTCATTAGGTCACTCGGTTCGAGCATAATCAATAATTTTATGCTTAAGTTTGAAAGTAATGAGGCTTTAAAAATATTGGATTTAGGTACACTAACAACTACTAACTAAACTTAACAGATATATATAATCAGGGTCCTTTTATACATCGCATTAGGAAATTAAAATAGTTGTATTAAAGTAGTTGTTACTTTTATGTATATTTTATAAATTGGTTTCGCATTTCGCTCTCCAAAGGACAGCGATTGAATCTCTCAATAATGCTGAAAGATCGTAATATATTTCTTTGCGATGTGCGATTCGGAATCGCAGTATGTTAACTGCAATTAACATGCTTACGTATGTTTTACGTTTTTTTTTCTGGATTACGTAAGCAAACATGCTTGCGGATATTTTCTTTAAAATTAATAAAATAATACTTGTATTTATCGGTCAATACTTCTGTAACTATGTAGTAAGATTAGTATTGAGTAGTTAAAAAAAAATCAACGGTTTAAAGGTTTAAAACGTGAAATGTGTTAGTTAGCGAGGACACAGTAAGTAATTTCTGTAAGGCGTCAGCTAATTTCTACAAATACCAAGTACAAAGAAACAAATAGCGCCAGCGTAGCAGATAGCAAATTTAACTTTGACATTAGGGACGTACCACGTCCCCCTGTGACCACGGCGGCTGCCACAAAGCATCCGAAACGTTGGATTATAGTTAAAATATATTGTAAACAACTGAACATGAATTTCGCGTTTTAAACCGTTAAACGTGTTTTAATTAAACATGTACTACTCGCGTAAACTACAGTCTCGTTGGTGTTTTGATATGTTATTTTTAGGCGAGTTTGGTGAATTACAGAAACTTTTTGTGTAAACTATAACTGTATGCGTCTTCTATAATGTAACTACTATCTATGGCTTATATTGCCCCTACTTCGATCTAATTACAGTTTAGTTTGCAAATGGAAATAGTTCGATCGTCATGCTTTTGTTTGTTTGATCGTTCATGCTAATGCACCTTTGATCAGCTAGGCATGTTTCTCGTATACACATGTCCGCTTAGAAAAACATTACCCATCCGGTGTATGTTTGATGGATTTTGTGTCCAATGTTATTCAAATGATTGCATAAAACATGTGGTAAAAAAGATAATTTAATTTTTTCTAAATATGAATAATCCATACAAAACATACCTATAGGCCATACATAGGGAAAAACTATATTACGTATAACGTTTTTGTTTTATGCTACACAGCGTTCAGCGATCCGTGCTGTTGCGCTGACGATGTCGGTTCGAGACCTGCCCGAGTTGAAATTTTTTCAATTTATTTTCGATTTTTAAAATACGGGAATAATTTTAGGAAAAACAACTTTGCCATAGCAGGCTTATTGTATATGAAATGAGATTTTTAATTTTCATAAATACAATATCACATTTTCTGAAGCTTGGGAAGCGTTGCCGCACAATGAAATAAGATCACTTGATGCCAACAACACATTTAAAAAATCAAGGAAACTACGCTTCTGGCGAATATTGGAGCAGGCAATAAGGACTATTATTCCTCAGCGACGGCTGACGTAAAGGACGAGGAGTGTAGCACAATAGACTCGCCGCCGCGTGATCGTGCTACGGCATAACAAGCCTTCTTAGTAATTCCTTTTGTTTTTAAGGGTTTTTCGCATAAATGCTGGTTATTTTAGTTTAAAATTTCGTATATTTTCAGTGAACATTCCGATGAAGCGAAAGTGGAGGACGCGTTTTGTCGAACAGCTTTTAGATCTATCTCATATTAACCTATAAATATAAGCTTCACGTATTTTTTATTTTAGTGGAGGACAAGGCTTGTATGCCATGCATCATGTTAAGCATGCATTTTTTAATAATTGACAAAGATTATTTCAATCATATTTACTATGGAAATCATAGTAAATAAGCGGAAAGATTTCAAGAACAACACAAGTTCCACATGGTTACAGTGACATATTATACCAAAAGGTTTGCTATGGAGCACTGACAGATAATAACAACCTCTAGAGTGATGAATGGCTCCCTAACGACCTTTATAAAAAGGGACAAACAATAGTCGTAAGAGTATCTAACGGATACAAAGAGTGCTAACTGCCAGTCTGACTGTTTATTTCTCTTTATTTTCGCAAAAGTTTTGCACAAAGTTCTCTTGCTCTCATCGGAAACAAATTATTTTATCTCTCAGTGATTTTGGGGCTACGAAAACGACGAAATAAAAGTGAATTTTACTAACATAACACTGAGTTTTAAAAGTCTATCTCTGTTTTTTTGATGATTTATTATTAAATTATTTTACAGGCTGATGATTACTGAAATAAACCTATGCTGTAAGTAATAGTTCAATTTTTAAAATTACAAACTTTAAAGGTCTGTGCTATAAAATAAAATTTACATTGCGGCTTTAATTAACAGTTCCCCAAATATAAAAGCCCATTGACTTAACATCTATTACATACATGCATTACACACAACATACATGAATAATTTAACATGTTTTTTGATACTCAATTGTATACATTTGAACCCCGCTTACGTAATCACAGGTTTCTTGGCCCGACCGGGGGTCGATCGTGCCAACGCTCTGTCGTCAATACAAAGTTCTGGGCCAATGAACACATAGTAATGGAGGTTCCTTTTAAACGTATTTTCCTATTGTTATTTTATGATCGCTGCCATTCCGAGCACTTACCTGAACGACGCTAGCTACGTGGTTGACATCGCAATATTGAGTTCGCCCGGAGACGTATTCTTTACTTCATACCGATATTGTTATAAAGACTGGGTTTATATTTTGTTTGAAATGTGTCGCGGGAAATTTATTTCATTTCTATACAGATCTTTATTTGATATCCGTTTCTCATGTCCTTTTGTCCAGTCATTCAGATGCGTATGCCAACTTTGATGCTTTGAACTCTTTCTCGAGTCTCAACATAAGCAATAATCCAATAAAATAAATAAAACAAAGCAAGATAATGTGACATTTTTCGTTATTATGTTGCTACAAAAACAACATTTAAAATTTCATTGCTGGGTATTACTAAAAATGGGCGTTGGGCGTCTACTTCCAGTTACAAAAAAAGCCGAGTGGTGTCCCTCCATCACACTTCATTGTATTTTTTTTTAGTTTTGTTTGTGCAATAAATGATTTGATTTGAAAACAAGGCTCAATAATTAATTGTATACTCATTCCCGCTGAACTCACATAGTCAAAATAAACACTAAAACACGCATTGAATATTAATAATTAAGTAGAAACATTTATGCAGCGCTCCACTCGAAACTGTTCATTTAATTGCGACTCGATTATACAAAGCATGCACTTGTATAATTAATTAAACCGCAGTCGCAGTCGCAACCAAAACTGTAATTAATCCTATTATTAGTGCTCGACGGTTGCCATGTCAACGTCTGCTTGCTAACGTCTTGTTTCAGCGCAGCGTAGGGTTGACACTTCGGGCCGCGTGATTGGCACACTCAAACACGAGCCAGTAATGGCGGCGATGTTGCCATATTGTGACATCAGAATTTGCAATTTTACGTATAAGCGGGTGGCATTAAAGTAGTTATTTTGTTTTTGAATGAATTAAATATGTGTATGTGAGTCTCTAATATAAACATTAATTTACTGTAAATCAAAAGGAATATAAGTTAAACGTACGATCTTTGTGCTGTATTGTAGAAGTTATTATAACACTATCTGTGCTAGCGACTTCGTTCGCGTGGAACACTTATTTTGGGCATCATATTTGTGTTTCAAACAACCTCCACTTTAATATATAATAAATTATCATTTGTCCGCGTCCTATCGCATCGTTCTTGTACGTTAATCTTAAAACATATAGTGGCCCAGACATTTTTTAGATCATTTAAAGAGAAATCATACTTTTATACATATTTTTTTGGCATCTTTAACTGTTTCCACAACGCACGCAACTCTCTCAAAGAAATTTTTCGCGTTTTCCACATTTCCCACCGTTTCTTAGCTCCTATTGATCGTTGCCTGAAAATATTTCTTTTTTTCAATTCCCAAACCCGTAGTTCAGCTTCAGCTTTATATACATTAGTATAGATATAGATAGGTGTATTGTTAATTAGAAGCCCTAAAGTTACAAATACAATAAAATTAAATTAAAAACGTTAGTTTTGCTAATTTATAACACCCGAGACTTTTCTTTATCGATAAAGAATTACCAATGCAAGCGTCAAAAATCAACTAACTGAGCTTTCAGCTCGCAAATCCTCTTTCCTGTCTACAACAATAGTCGATATGTAGTGTCTTTGAGCCATGAATGTCACTGCGTCATCGGATTTGTCTAACTGGATTTCGTAGAGGTATTGATACAACTTCAATTCCGTAAAGTATGTTTTATTCATGGCACGCTGGTTCACGGGCTCGTAATTATTAAGCTATACGGCGAGATTTCGTCTACGGGGAATTTCTCGATTGCTTTGTGCAAATCGATCGGGTCGGGGTTTTGCATTCCTCACTTGAGTGTCGCTAAGATTTATATGGAACGAATTCATAAAAGATTCATTCGATCTTGATACAGGTGTAGTTTACGTAAACAAATTTTTAAATAGAATGTTATTTATGAAACTTATTAATACGCATCGGTGGTTCAGTGGTAGAATGCTCGCCTGCCACGCGGGCGGCCCGGGTTCGATTCCCGGCCGATGCAATTTTTTTATTTTATTTTCTCACTGTTTATTCGTCGTTACGAAATAAAACTTTAATATCTCTTATAAAAAAAGAATTCTTTGCAATTAATACATTTTACTGAGGTTCCGCTAATATAACTCTGAGAATTAAACGATTGAACTAGTCTAATTTATTTGTTAAGACTGAGCATTCCGATCTAATCTCTCACAATTTTTTTACAAACTTCCATAATTCTACTAAGCCATGTTGTTATTATTGTACTGTTAACGTGTATTTTATTTATTAAAAGTGCTAAGATATAATTAACCTTAAGGATTTTAATTTTTTATTAAGACATTGTAAATTAGCTTAAGAAATACAATATTTAGCTTTTTGGAAATTACTAGTTTGCAAATATATATAATTAACAATTACACATTATATTTTATTAAAACAATATTTTTTTAGCTATTAAACATAATACGTATTAATTGTAGGACTTGAATTTGATTAATTTAACATCGATCGCCACGCTAGTTCGGTAAATATTCCTTAATTTAGTGCAATTTGTTATCTCCGCTGTATTAATGAAAACGCCACTTGGCTGTCAGCTTAATATAACCCCAAGTTCCTAATGCCTTTAGTCTTTCTATTAAACGGCCCGTCTTCGGATACCGTTGAATAAATTATAATAATTGTCTTATCTGACTTTAGTTTAATTTAGAGTTAAGCGCAACTAATCCTTTGTTTAAAACGCCGAGTGTTTTTAAGATAATGAAGCCTTTTGTTACTCTCGAGCGGTGAGATTACTAGTATTAATTACATGTTGTTTTGTAATTAATTCACACCGTAATCATAATTATTATGGATAATGGAATCTAGATAGATTACATATCTATATGTGCTAATATATTTGTAGTTCCGGGAAAATTAATTGTCTTATTATTGAATCTACATTAAATTAAAATAAACTGATTTCTATATATCTCAACAGAGAGTAAACCTCACTCAATGCTGGTATCTTCTACATTCACCAAATCAACCGAACCGGATTGTTCGTATAACTATTAACGCTTATTAGGTTATGGGAAAACGTCAACTAACTATTGTGACTTGATTTGTATAGTCGATAGATTGACGTTTGATAATTTGATATGAAAAGATGATAGACGGTTAATGACAACTTACTATTTTGAAATAACGTCGAGGTGGGAATTTCTGGTGGTGTGATAGTCTCGTGCCCACGAAGTACTCTAGTTCAAATCTGGAAGCGATTGACTCTTATTTAGTCAGAATTAGTCACAAACGTTATAAGTTACTGCCGCGGTATCGTACTTACTACGTGTCTAATAGTAATCCGTTCGGATTGCTTCAATCGTTGCGTATTTTGTTTTAATTTTGACCCTTGTTATTGTTTTTCAAACTGTATTGAATATAATGTATAACATAGTGCATAATACCATTCAATATCTACAGAATATTAACGTCACACCGTCAACGTTTATTTGAATTGCATTATTCGTCCTCAAGCAGGATCTGCGGGCTCATATGGTGAATTGCTCGAATCCGGTCCCGGATTAAACAACAATTTGCCACAGCTATTCGAGTATGTTCCAATGGAACTTGGAGAAATATTCCTGAGCATCGCTCTGATTTAACTCTCGCTCTAAACTGTTTCTGAACTCGTAAAACTGTCTTTGTACTCGATATTCTACCAAATAGCTTGGTAACGGTATACATACATTATGTTTGAGTTGTTGTTAAGATAAAGATATGTTTTGTTTGTATACCAAAGTTTGCATTTATATATAGTATTTAGCTATTGTTGCATTTAAATAGATTCGTATTAAAAAATAACATTAAATGTTAATAAATTCATACAATGTTAAACTCGCCTACGGGCTCGAAAATTTTATTTTAATATTAATAGTGTAGTAGCCAGACATTTAAAGAAAACTGCGCGATAAAAACCAAACTCCACCAACATAACCATATAAAAAGGTTTAAAATTTCGAATTGAAATTTATGCGCGTATCCGAATGGAATTTTTACTGTTAACGCAATATATTTTGGGCCGTTATTATGTCATCCAAATTTCGGCTCTGCGACCCTGCCCTAATGGATGTTATATACCTTCGATCGCTTTTAATTAATTTCTGTACCCTTTCATACTGCGGTTTCTTAGATATTACCCGGGATGTAATGGTATTACACGCATAATCTGCTTATGAAATGATGAGGCATATGGTATTAAAAATGACAGTCGTGGAGAATTTGGTTTATGTAACACATGTTTGTGCTGTAAATATTTGACATGATTGTAGTAATTTAAACATTATTTACGTTGAAAAGAAAAATATGACACGGGAGGAACTTGAACCGGCGTCTATATAATATGTTATATTTTTATAGAAGCTTTTGTAGTCGTCATTAAAATATACCAACTTAATAGAATAAATTTATTTTCGTGTGACGACCAGATTTTTAGGCACGTTTTCGTGTCCGTACGAATCATAATTTTTAGGTACAACTTATAACTACAAAATATATCGCGTTTAAACCGTTAAAATGTTTTATTTAAATGTTACTCGCGTAAACTACAAAGACAGTGTTAAATCTTGTTGATTTCTATTGATATTTGATTTACGACTCCACTTTTCCACAAGACCCGTGATTCCAGGTATCTAAGTGGGTGCAGATTTTCATATTTTGCGCTTCGCAGCGCCAATTCAATAGACGTTCCAAGTAGTATTGTTGATAAGAAGGCGGCATTCTTTGAATACTTCTATGTCATGGCCGGGTAACCGTAAAGCGTAATGCTGCAATATTCTGCAGCGCTTTACGGGTAGAGCGTTCACGGACGCTACGAGCCGGTTACGTATTATGTGCGATATTTACGTCCTCATATTTGTTAATTCTTAGCTTGATATTAAATTCCGCAAAAAAATTGTACGTATTCGTGGAGTGGAATGTCTCATACGGTGTAATTTGGAGAGGCGTATTTTAAATGTTATGCGTTTCCAGCTTTCAGCAATAACGTAGAATCATGGGGCTCACAGGCCTACCTGGGGCTGGAAAAGATTTGTTGGCGACTCTTGGTTTTCAACTTTCTGATATACAGGCTCAACTATTTACTCACTACGTTTTGTGGTCGTTTGATTATACTGCGAGTAAAACCACGCGCAAAAGCTAGGTCGATAGAAGGCAACATCGAGAGGCAATAGTGATCCAACCACACACGATCTATAAGCTAGCTCGTGAATAACAAATAAATTTCATAAATATTTTTGATGTATTCACGGTCAGGCCTTTCATACTTTGCCAGCGTGGCTTATCGGGATAATCTCGGGATTTCCCGCGGATTTTTTTAACGTTTGTCCGTCCGCTTATTGCGTTTTATCTGACGTACGTCACGCCAATGCAAATATATTTATTGTGACCTTTCCCGTCCTTTATGTTTTACGTCCCTTAAATAAACCCGATTTAAGGGACGTAACCGAACAGTCACTATACACTTTTTTATGTCTCAACTTTGCGAATGCGTTTAATTCAGTCAAATTTATATTTTTATCAAGGTAATAATTTACCTGTTCTAATGAAAGCCTGCGCTAAACTAAAAAAAAAGAAGTTCCTTTTCTTCACGGTTAAAACGATATATGTGCCTATACTTATGTGACTCTTCCAACCAAAACTGTATTTTTTGTTTCGGGAGTCGAACCACACAACTTCTTTTAATTCAACATTTTACGATTGTTTATATAATAATAACCCCTTTTTCTTATTCCAGGTATACCAAGGCATGAGAACTAGAGTGATGAAACAGTGTTAACGCGAGAGTGTTATTACGGCCGTATCTGCAGCTGATGCGATCGTCTCTATACAATGACGTTGATATGGCGCTGGCTGGCGCTGCTGGCTGCGCTGGGGACAAGTTGCGCACTTCCAGAGGCTCTGTACCACAACCATTTTGCGATTCACGTTCCCGCTGGTCCGGACCACGTAGATGACATAGCGAGGAGGCACGGCTACGTCAACCATGGACAGGTTAGTGATAAATTATCAAACTATTTTGGTGTATTATTACTAAATTATAAATTGACACCAATATGTACTATACTTTTGTGAGATATTAGGTCACAATATACTAGGTAAGCGACGGATCGGTGTCATTAAAAAAAATCGCTGGTTTTATAGCTGACGAATTATGCAATAAAAAAGAAACAAATTAATGACTTTAAAAACACACTATTCATAGGTATTATTTATAGCAAGTATTTTTTGAGATATTTCTTATAACCTAAACAAAAAAGTCAAGATAAAGGCAACCTTTCTTAGATTTGTACCTATAGGTACAGAATTTTTATATATCGTGTCAATTTTACGCTAATTTTAATGAGAAATATTAATTTATTTCACATTTATACTTCTATTCGTAAAAGACTCTTGATAACTAAAAAAAAAATATATTAATTGAATGTCAAAATAAAAACCCGTTGCTGATAACCTTTAAAGACTTTGTCATATAAATTCAAGAAACGACGTTGTATTAACATTCCAAGCTAGCCGAGAAAGCGAACTAAAATCCCTGTACATTGTTTATTCTAGAGCTACCTACCAGACACAATAATTTGTTTGATTTGAGAGAGAACTCAGAAAAAATAACAAACTGCTTAATAACAGTTAATATAGCTTATTTCTCAGCGTGTCTGTTGGAAGGCGGCCGTCCAATTAAGCCTTCTAGTTGATTAATGGCCATTACTCGCAAGGGTTTACTTTTCAACTACGCCTTTTCACTCTGAAATCTCGGCATGCATAAGTAATAACTTGAAAGAAATATAGAACGCGATCATTAATTTTAAATGATGTTTTGCGACGAATAGTTGTATTCGCAGGCTCAAAGGAGGCTGTGAACTTTTTGATGTTGCCTCTATTTTCAACCTGCATTGAACATGATTAGAGTCATAAAATAGTTGAAAGTACATATATTGTCCATTTACCCATAACCTCTCGCAATAAAATACACGACGCCTTTTCGGTGTTATTATGTAACTTTAATGTAAATATATTTCTATTTTTAAAGTAAGTGTTACTAGGAAACTTTCTGATCGATAAGTTTCTTCTCTCTATTGTCCGCTTTTGGCTTAAAATGATCGTTCATTTGCTCATTGCTTAAAGCTACTAAACCACTTTTTTTATTCATATTTATACACATGAAATAAATTAAAAACAATTTCTTAAATTTAAATTACAACCAATCCTTTTTAGGGTTTGGATTTCCCTTTCATAGGATATGCCATACGGTCATAACCGTCTTTTGTTTTTCAACCCTTTCGTTTTATGAATATGTTAAACAAGATCCTTTCTAATCGAGGGATTATTTCTCAGCACGTGATTACCTTAATGATTTTGACGAAGAGATAATTATTTTAATACGGTTGACCATTTTGTTGGCGTGTTTTAAAATCAGGTAACGTAAAATTATTAACCAAACTTCCATATTCTGTAGTATAAAGCCTATTGTTCGTATATAAAACTTGTTATGTCAGCAACTTCATACGTGTAGAATAGTTATTTTGGGCAGCAAATTTGTTTTTACGAACCTCCTGTTCAACTTTATAAATTTATGTTAGTTACCCAACTTAAAAAGAAATTTAAAAAAAAACTTTACGTTGTCGTGGCTATTTTTTTAGATCATTATCTGCTTGATGCATTCTTTTGTATATTTTTTTTTGGGAATTTTGGACCGTATACGCAGCGTGCGCAACGGAAACCTACCGAATAATTTTCCCGTTGTTTCCGCATTTCCCGCGGTTAGTTGCGGCACGATGTTTGTCGAAGGGTTCAGATTATCGCGTTCCAACAAACAAACTCTTCAGCTTTATATACTAGTATAGATATTGCAATGAAATATTGAACGTTATAACTGCAAAATCATTCCCCGATAAGGGTTTTATTTAGAAATTAGATTTTAATTAAACCTCGATGAATGTTGGAAGTGTTTATCAATAGTGGATTGGTCAATTCAGATAAAACGCGCTTTAGAATTGATTACGGCCATTCAGTGTTTAGCCTTTGATCGTTCAGGCCTATGCATGGTTACTCCTCACTTAACATATTAATGATGTTTAGTTACACGGGCTTCGGTAAATTCTGATTAATGTTTGAATTGAACGTACGACTGAATTACGAATACCTGGAAGTACGTTGAAGTGAATTAGATCGGGTTTAATAATACCAGGGTATTCATTTTATGATAGAGATGGAGAGATAATCTTGAAATTCGATAGAAGGTGCCCCCAGCCATATTACATCTAAATTAGAAGAGCTGTCGACCTATTTTGGCTTTGGATATCCGGAAATCCCAAGACTGAAACCGAAATGCGATTTAACTAGGCGGCTTTTACATATGTCAACAGATGTAAAAGCCGAAAAAGGTGGTTCGTAGTTTAGATTTTTACCACCCATTTAATTTCCAGACGAAGTCTAACATGTTTCAAAAAAAAATTAGATTGATGAGATAAATATTGGACCGGCAATGTTGTCGTGGCCCATGGGGCCACGACATACATTGCTACCATTACACCATCGAGCTCGTCAAAAACATGGAGTTTTGTTAAGGATATCTTAAACAGAAATAACATTTAATTTGATTTATTTTACGTAGGTATTAAATACATTAATCTTATCGAAAAAATATGCTACTTAAAACCACTTTCCATGCGGACAAAGTCGCAAACGAAACATAACGTTTGAATAAAGAGGGAGCGAATACTTGCAGTAGCTATAAAGTTTGCAGATAAGTACAACAACGGTCCCGAACGGCAAATATATTTGGGACACTTCTTAGAATCGCAGCCATGATCGCGCAAACTAAACTAAAAGGCGCTCGATTCGTCTGGGAATATACGGAAAGGATTCCATGAATCACATTTGAAACATTTCCTGTCGTATTATCTACAGCTTGCTCTTAGAAGTGAAATATTAAACCGTTTGAATGGGGTAATGATATTTTAGTTCAAAGAAACTCTTGTTTTTGAATTTTGCAACTGCCTAGAGACATGTCTGTTATTTATTACTGGCTTTAATTGGTTAATATGATATTTACATTATCATCAATAATAATTGATAAGTGTAAGTGCTGTATCTGTATTTTCATTATTTATTTATCTTAGCAGATAAGTGCTGCCTGCAGTCTACGCAGGAAATTCAAATAAAACACTTAACGAATAACAACGAGGAATAAGTAAACTTATTTACAATTTATTTTAACTACGGCCCGATGTTTCAGCAGTAACTAATATAACTAAATATATTCCGCACTTTAACTTAGCTGTTTTTACGTTTGTAATCGTGTTTTTTAATTATTGAACGACTGACAAAAACGTTGTTATATCTTCTGATGTAGTTTAATAGCTGTTCTATAAATGCAGATATCGTATATCCTAATTTTATATAGTGTAAAAGTTACTTAGAAAATTCTTAGATTACATTAGTAGAGGAGATAGATGCATCTGTCGAGCACATCTTGCTTTTGACCGTAAGAACTCTTTGAGAATCGTCGAAATGCTGAATAGTTCGTCTGTTAACTTTATCTGGGATCCATTTACTACGTCTAATCTCAAGCTCTAGAAATTTTAGCTACTTAACATGGAAATATACTTAAAGTATATATATGTAATGCAAGTGGCTCTCTCGATCAGACGTGATGTCGCTTAGTAAATTGTTTGTTATCGGTTAGGGTGGTAAAAAAGATGTTTTTAAATCAGAGTAACTTAGACTCGCCCTAATATCGTCAACGCAGAACTGTAGCCATTTATGAAAGTAGTAAATACTCTAGCTTCTCTGTTATTAACATAAATTACTCATGGAGTCATCTGGAAACCGCCATATGTCTATCTTTTGATCTTTTTTATCCTTTCATAAAAATGTAGTTACGTTCGACCTCTAGTGTATTCAATTTTAAAATCTAATTCTTAAGTCTGTTGTAAGTTTTCTGTATCACATCACGTCGGCTGAAAGCCTTACACAATTTTCATTTAGTTTATTATGAATTTATTTACGTTTGACAAATGTTAGGAATTCTGGTTCTAAACAAACATGTCAAAGGTGTATCACCAAATACACTTAAGTATCTCCAGAAATCCACCCGCAAGATTCAGGCACAGTATGCAGAATAAATAAGAAGAGGTTGTGGCTTCAGAATAGTAGGAGGTCTAAAAGATTTCATTAGTCCCCTACCTACGTTAAGTGTTTCTAAATGAGTTCCAGATTTGCATTACGTTTTGAGAAAAAATAATGTATGTCCTTCTCTGTATTGTTAAGGATAGTAGACGTACAACTAGTGATGTGTTTTACCGCACCACTCCAAATTGGAGTAGTCAAGACGGCCTCACTAGCGGAAGCGTCGGCAGTCTCTGGTTGGTTCAATATTCTGTGGATCCAAAAAGCTCTCCATCTCGGTGTTGAGCTGTGTTGATTTTAGCTGTATTAACTCCCACTCAAGCTGTTAGCATTTCGGTTGTTGATGTACAGGTGCGGCCTTGATTAACATCGCGCGTCTTATGCGCAAGCTGTTTACTTTAGCTTTAAGTGATTATGTAAAGCAGATTCTCGCATTATTATCGCTGTTTGGAGTTCATATCTAATTCGTATGAATATTGTCATGCTATATCTTTACTGTAAAGTACTTTATCAAGATAAGTCAAGTATATAACTGGACTTGTCTCGAGCTTCCGAATATCCAAAGCCAAAATAAGTCGATAGCGCACTTTGCTTAGATGGTATATGGCTGGGGTATTAATCTACCATTAAGTGCTTGTCTATTGTAAGGTAAAAGAAAACAACATAGTTATCTAGTCTAGTTAAACGTCTACTTTATTTATTTAGTTTTATTAGTAGCATACAATCAAATGTAACTTAAAATTCACATACAACTTTCATACAACTAAAAATACCCACTTTTTAGATACACTATATATCGTTATACATTTCTGTGTCTTTTCCTCTGACAAATTTTCTTGGAAAGACAATACTCCAACACGTCGTATACTTGTTGATTTCGCAAATTGCCATAAACGATATCGGCCATTTCGACGTTGATGCGGTAAACGGGGGTTGGCTACAATTTGCGTTTCGTCTCACGTACGTCCGTCGATACCTCTCTGAGGAGATTCTGTTCCAATGTCTTGTAAGTGCTCTGGGTTGTGGGAATCCTGCAAGCTAGACTAGGAGTTAATGTTGATACAATATGTATACAATCTCGTTTTTTTAAATAGAAACAGTGATTGGTCCAAAATTCTATTTTTTTTCTAATTGGCCTGCTCGAGTATTTGTGTACATATATATCTTTGCTTACTTAAGTATGTAAAGTACTTTTTTTCTATTAAAAATAAATTCAAACCAGATATTATTATCACTCCAGTAACTGTGGCTTTTTTTTTCTTGGTGTTACAAAGAAAATTGAAAATGTGAAGCTTAATAAAATAGCATATTAATTGAAATTATATAATTAGCTCCTAGACTAGCAGAATAGTCGCAATACAGACGAGTGGATAGCAGCCAGTTTATTGTTCGTCACATGCGACGAGATTATTGGATGTTCTGCGTTCTGTGCTGACTTGTGACTGTTCACATTTGCTCGATATTACACGATGTTTTTTCCAGGTCTAAGTTACTTCTCTGAGGCGAAAGACTAGATGATGTCTATCTATCTGTAGTTTAGGCGAGTAGTACACATTTAAATAAACCAATTTAACGGTATAAAACGCGATATATACTGGTTAAAGTTATTTGAAAAATATTTTAACCGACGTTTCGGATGCTTTGCAGCAGCTACGGTCAAGGGGAGGCTAGAGATGGAGGGTGTCTCTGAAATCAAAGTAACATCTGCTATGCTAGTGCCATCTGTTTCGGCGTACATGATATTTGGCGATAGACGTCGTCCTGTATTTATTAAAATAAAACTAGAATGCACTATGCTTTGAAGATATATGTCCTCAGTGCATTTATTTTGACTAACCACGATGAGTAGTAATCATTTGCATATGTTAATAATCAGTTTCTTAAGTCATCTTTGTAATCTAAATGGGAAATAAACGTCTTTCTATCAAACCACTTAGTAGATTATCAGTAATCAGCGCGGAATCACATTTGAATCCCAGGTAAATGTGGCAAATTGTTTCGGACACTGTGTAAGTATTGTTGTCGTGCTGCAATGTAATTGTGATTTAATTCTTCATCATAAACTTTATTAATAATTCCAGCACAATTTCAGCTCAGCATTAATTAACTCCGACATGAATACTTTGATAATAAATTCTCTGAATATTATACCTTATTGCTAGAGTTCAATTCAGCGAATTGAAGCGAAGAAATTAATTCACCCTTTGCTCTTGAACACTTTCAAAGATTATTAAAAACAGTAGGGACACTAGGCTACTGCTTATAGCAAAATATTTTATTTATAAAGCATAGAATTAGTGCGTTCCATATTGCAGCATATCTATTTTAACTTTCAACTTCTACAGGGATTAGCGCACAATTGTATCTATAATTTGCAATAACACACAGTAATTTATATCAACTATAGAAATATAAACAATATTTTTATAATAGATTATATTTCAATAAAACAGTTTTTGTTTAAAACACGAAAACTATTTTAACTACGGCCCGACGTCTTAGATGCTTTGCAGCAGCCGGCTACCGGGAGATATATCGCGTTTTAAACCGTTAAAGTAATTTATTTAAATGTGTACTACTCGCGTAAACTACACACAGTGTTGATATTTTTATTGTATCTGTTGGAAGGATTTAAAATTTTGACAATATAAAAAATCATTCGCGATCTATATTGCAACTTCTATTAAACTGTGACCACGGCGCGAGTTTTAACTGTATTTTACTGGCAACAGTCGGCTTGAAACTACCCATTACTTGGCGATAAAGAACCCGCGTCGCCCTAATTTACACCCGAGCTCTGCGCGATGGCTATTTTCAAATTGCAGAATTAAGCGAGCGGTCCGTTATTAAAGGAAATTATTTAGTACTCGAAGTACTGGGCACGATGAATGGGCGCGAATGTACCGAACGCTTCGCGCTTTGTTTATTTGTCTTGACTGGGTGTCAGTCGCCGTTTGCATACAACACGCAACAAACCTGGGCGCGTATATTGTTGCAATGCGAACTCATTTGGAGACAAGTATACATTAACGATTCGTGGCTACTGTTTGAATTTTACAGTTATGCTTTTGTAAGAAGCCTTGTAACTGAAGATTATATTGATATTGACAGGGATTATATATTTGAAATGTTTAATATTTTTAACATGATGGCACTATACCTATATAGTGCTGTTATTCTAATTAATTGGGTTACTATGTCTTACTTTCCGTGCGAATTGGTTAGAGCAACAGCACGGAACCCTGTGGATGCCAGTTCAAGGACCGCCGTGTTGTAATTTTTTATTCGATCTAAGATCTAAGACAATATATATTGTGACCTTTGGTTGCTAAGTGTTGTGTAAAAATCAAAATCAAAAATCTCTTATTCATATAGATATTTAGGTACACTTATGAACGTCAATTTAGTTAATAAAGAAAATATATTAAGTACTAGTTACTATTTTGAAACAATATCTTTGTGGTTCGTAAACGAGACAAGGCGACTATTAATTATATGTAATTAGTACTAAAAGCGACCTGTTATTACAGCCCTATCTCACGTTACTCAAATTAAGACCCCAGCTCAATGTAATAGGAAACTTAACGAGATGACGTCAGCGTCTCACACAACACCATCCACGTCCATACTTTGAGACGTAACGTAATATTCTCCGAAACCGTGACAGATGCGGGCGCTTTCGAATCGCGCTCCGAAAAATACGCCAAGAATTATTATATTTATGTATAATGCAAGGACGTGTCAGGCAATAGACGCGCAAATGGATCGGATTCTTTGTGTCTACGAGAGCCGTCGTATACAGCAGATGCGCGCAGGAAATTTACAATACCCTCGTTCTCCATGTGTTTATTATGTTCTATCTGGGTAAATATGAGCCGTACTTAATAAATTCGTGACAAAAACGGCGCCGGGACGGAAGGAAGAGAGGACCTTTCCTTTCGAGCCGAGGACACAATGGCGCAGATTTTTAAAAGATACAAATGCTAATAATGGCGGCGCGTACCGTACTAATGGTCAGAATTGCTTATTCAATGAAAATACGCTTACAATGTGGCGAAAACTTTTCGACACGTACTAGCTGTTGCTTACGACTTCGTCTGCCTTGAAGTGTACAAGCATGTTATTATTTTACAAATTATAATCTGGCAACATGGTTTTAAGCAATTTCTTAATTTACGCGATGAATACACATTGCAACCTAACACTTTTAACAATTTAAAAAGCGAATTATACTTTTTAATTTATTCACAATTTATTTTCACTACGGCCCGACGTGTCGGATGCTCTACACCAGCCGTGGTCACAGGGGGACTGAAGATAAAGGATGTCTTCAATTCACACCGACGCGTTTATACCGTTAAAAGTATTTTATTTAAAGGTATTTTAGATAAAGGTTTTATTATGTAAGCTATAACTACAAGCAGTATACAAACTCAAAGGTTTTGTTTCTACCTATATTTTTTCGGTTAAACGCAGCGGAGACAGTATTCGAATGTCTTGTATGTAAAGACAAACAACGTCTACTGCTTTATTATGACATGCAAATATAAATATGGGATTTAGAAAATATGAGAAGGACCGGATAATTTAACGGGTCGTCGCAAAGTTCGGAGCAGAGCCCAATTTTTAATTACAAACTTTGGGGACAAAAGTATGTCGGGCTTTCCAAATAAACTTGTGTCGTTTCGTGGTAAAGGTGAAATGTTTGAGTGAAATAGAAATTTCGCTGCGAAACTTTCTCTTAATTACACAATATTGCGATTGTTTTATTCTCAACGTATGGTTATATTTTTGTGTTTGCGTGTGCAATAAGTTTAGACTTTAATACAAGGCTTCGTTTGACTTAACAAACAAACTATTTTACAAACTAATTCAAGTTAGAATTTTCCTGTTAAAAATTATTTTGTCTATGACCTATATACGTATTATTGGCTGCACCTCTCAAATCATGGGAAACGCCGCGGGGCGCGCCACTCACTAATAAAGAGTAACAAAGGGACGTCGCCATTGTTATTCCATCCATACAAAGCCAACTGAAGCGAGGTCCCCACATAGGAGGCACGTCTAAGCGACACGAAACGCATGAAATTATTCGCGATAAGAACACGTAGTCGGGGCCTCGGGCACATTATAACAAAGTATGAAATCTGATTAGCCACCGAACTAAACAAAGCCCCCGGCGCCGCTTATTACGTCGCGGCGCTGTCTAATTAATCGGATTTGCGGGATGTTGTATTGGTCTGCCCGTTTCCACGTCACTGCAGTGTTCCGTAACTGGTGACGGACGGAAATGTCGCTGGGAATGAGACTCTTATTTGTAGTGCTTGTTTGTTGCGGATTTGGATTCCGGTTTATTCGTGTACTGTTTTGTATTTGTAGTGTTTTAGAATTTGGCCCTCATTCGCATTGTGATGTATCGAATGTCGATGACGTTATTCGAAGCTATTCGTTTCGCTCGCATTGGTACACTCGCGTTGCTGGTGTTAACATGAGAGATTGTTGTTTAGTTTTTTAGTCTCGTTACCCATACTGTTGTTTTGTTGATTTTTTAAAGGATGATTAGATAGACAGGTTCACTTGTTGGTAGGTGAAATACCCCAGGCTATAAAATTGATTAGGAAAAAATATTGGACCCGGTGGGGATCAAACCCACGAGCCGTACCATTACACCAACATGCCCGTCAATTGGTTTCATGCAATGCAGGTGAACAGCGAGCACTGTTGATAAACGCAATGCAAGCTCACAAAATACCTACACGGTGGTGGTGTTAAGACACAAAATGTTGTTTTAGCTAGTACTCCTTAAAATTATTCAAGCCCTGGATTATCGCGCTTCGCAGTCAAGAAGGCGGATTATTCAGACTCAAACAACGTCATAACACAGCTTAATTTACAATTTGAGACGCGTCGCTATAAGCAACTGTATAACTTGTGACGTAGGCGTTATTAAAGCTCACGGTTCGAGAGAAAATTAATCGAGGTCCCACTAAAGATATAAGTGTCCCATCTTCCGAGCGACTTGGCGTTCAGAAGTTTTGCCTAATTGAATTGAATTTAGGCTCAGCCCGGGGTGACACGCTCTCCCGGCCGTCGTTTTTTACACGGAAAATGTCATTTGTTCTTACACCTTTTGCGACCCCTCCGGCACTAGGACTTACGGGCGTTGTTAAACATTCTGCCTTTTGGCTTTTGTTTTATTTTCGATTAGACATGTGTATTATGTGCTGGATTTCCAACATCTTCGTGATGTTATTTAATTCATATTCGTGTAATAAAGAGTTTATTATTATTATTATTAGTGTAACGATAAAATTGCGGACAATTCTGATATAGAGGAAATTTCGTCTCTATAATCTATGTGTTATTCACTTTTAACTTGTAATATCAAGTCAAGGATGACATCGCAAAAAAGCGTATATGAAATCTTTAATAATTTCACATAATGCACTATATAAATTTAAAATTTATTTAGATTGAAAGTTTTTCTATGTAAAGAGATGTTCAATTTAAAAACCGAATAACCTGATAACTCTAACTAACTAATTATTTTAAACATGAAGCCGTGTTTCAACAGATATTTATGAGTTATGATGCTGTTAAAACTCGAAAGGTTTTAATAGGGCACCAAGCACCTGAAATCTTTTAACACTGTTAATTTCTGGGAATTGTTTACGAAACATTAATTGTACAGTAATACCATATCGTACGCGCATTATTTGAGTTCGAATGGATATTCCAGAGCTATTCACACGTCTTTAATATTGAAACAAAGACGTTACCGAGAGCTGACACAAAGCGAGTTCTAAGGCGATGTGACGTCAGCGAATTTTCAGGTGAAAATGTCGGAGTATGTGTTAATTCAAATTGCTCACCATTACTTCGCCCTACGCCACGGTGTAACCGACCACTGAATAGCGAACACATTACTTATTCACACCTTTATGTAGGGACACCATGACAGCTTTAACATCGGGACTTTATTGCATTATATATAAGAAATAAACAGAATGACACTTGTTAAATGTTAACATCTTTTAAATAAGCCTCCAAGTGTTTAATCGAAATAATTATAAATTTTATTGATAAAGCATTAAAGTTATTTGAATATTTCAAATCCATTTTCTTATATGTAATTGTACATAATAAATTTGATGTAGTTTCAATTTGAGTAGAAAATATTAGAGACCTTATTACAAGAAACATAATAAAGAGGTAAGTACTTGGCGGTTTTAGGAAATAAAGTTATTTAAGAATTAAAGTTTAAAGTGTTCTCATTGGTAATAATTTCCTGTGAAAATTTAATTTATTGTTTAAATAAAACACTCAAAGGTTTAAAACGCTATTTTAGTTAATTTTTTTAAGTTCAAGTTTAACTAAAACATATCGCGTTTTAAACCGTTAAGTGTTTTATTTTAATGTGTACTATTCGCGTAAACTATAGACAGTATTTAATTTGGTGTTGTATTTTTTAAAATCTGCACTGAAGCAACTTGCACAACGTAATTAGACCTATATATGATAATATATTTTTATATATGCAATTTGATATGTGAAAATCTTGGATAATGGTGACCCTACCGTGCATAGTATGTGAAAAGACAGATGCTTAGCTTCGTTCGCATACACGCGATCGTCTGATACTTCGTAACACGATAGGCGCACAATGTGTTCAGTGTATTATGTATTCATTAGAAATGTTACGGATCACAGGAAATGCCGTATCTTACTGATACTCAAGGAAAGGTGTTTTATATTATTCCTTGCTTTATAAATGTTTCTTTTTAATAAAACACGTTTAACGGTTTAAAACGCGACATATATTAATAGCCTTATTATTTATTGTAACTACGACTCGTTGTTTGGGACGCTTTGCAGCAGCCGTGGTCACATGGACTAAAGGTGGCAGGTGTAATGTCAAAGTAAAACTAGTATTTAAAATAATTTATAAATAGGTTAACTAATATTTCGCGTTTTTAAACAGTTAAAAGCGTTATATTTAAATGATCTCCCTTTAACTAAAGACGGTATTTTTTTTTTATTATACATTTTTTTACCGTTTGACGTTTAAAATACATTTAAAACTCATTGATGTCAGTTCATAATTTCATAAACATTTAAAATAATATTTAATTTAAATATTAACTTTACATATTTATTTTTAAGAAATAGAATTGTATGAATTGAACAAAAGGTTCCAAATCCAAACAAAACTATTCCCCTTTGATATACCTATATATGAACGATTTTTAAAATAACCTTACTATAATATGACCGCCTCAGGCGTCCACACAACATTGCCTTCTATTTTGGCGCAGTTTAACGTAAATGTCACCAGGGACCCAATTCTGGGTAATTCACGAGACAGTGACATGCTTGCGAAACGCCACTGTCAATCGTGTGACGAAAATGTCGCTGCGACAGTTACTGGCTAGTGTGCGCTGGCATACCCAATACTAAGCTAGTGCCCCAGAATTGGGCTCTAGTTGTCAACTTTCGCGCTTAAGTAAAATACGATTATGAAAATAGAAGCGGGCGTATTACGTGTTTATACTGTAATTACTTTTTATCGCCGTTCGTGTACTATACGACCGGAACATGAATTGCGTGCTCAACGTCAGTTATAATTGTGGTCTCGTCAACATTGCTTTTCAAAATTATCTGCAAGTTTTAATTATACTAGCACTAACCGCGATACTATCTATGGGTGTCAATTATTTTCATGTTCTGTCGAATGTAATTTGATTAATTGCTTTGATAAATAACGAAAGGAATGATTACTGTGTCAATTTTTACGTTTTATCAATTGAATATTATATTAAAATGCTGATAATAGACATATTCAATAATTTATATTATAACCTATATGTGATAATAATTGAAAGAGTTTTGATAAATTTAGTATAGAAAAGATTTCCCAATTACTAGTTCATTATATTATTGAGAAACTTGGTTGATATGGCTTTTTAAAGTAAAATTGTTTTTTTCTTCAGCTTCATAAACATTTCCCGTCGGTTATAACGTTAATAGTATTAAGAAAATGGAACTAAAAGACGGGAGATAAAATAGTTCTACATCTTCATTCGTCTATTTCCACCGCTAGGAATTCGCCTGCAAAATATTTTAGTCAAGATGCGCGCTTCACAAATTTGAAGGTTCATTTTATTAAAGGAGTTACTCCGAAAAGAGTTTTATCGTTGAGCATTTATGGGCAAAAGTACTCGGGAAAATGTAATAACGCAGATCCAAAGCACTGATTATCTTAATACCACTTAAAATACATAGTAAACACAATAAACGTAAAAGATTCGCTTATACAATCCCGCTAAAGCTCTTCAAACAACGCGCGAGTCATTACGGTACATCGCCGTCGCGAAACAAAATTCCCTTCAATTTAATTTGGGCGGACTGCCTTTTAGAGACTCCGTATATCCACGACGGCCCATCTCGAAACGCGTGGAAACTTTTTACAGCAGCTTACGTTATTAGGCCTGAAGCCGTTGAATTATTGCTTACGAGTTCAAGGGCTAATTATTATTTTAGTAAGAATAAATCAGTGCAACGTTATAACCTCAAAGTTAAGGGGCAATATTTATTTGTCCTACATAGACATTATAAAAATAAAATACCTATGTCCTATTATTATTTACCCGAGTAATCAGTTTATAAGGTAAAAAATGGTAAATATAATATTTGTTTGTTTGTTTGGTATTAAAAAAGTAGTTCAGTTCTAAAAAACGCGAAAAATATATTTATCATTAAGAGCTTCCGTTGCGTGCGCTGCACAAACTGTTTCAGGAGCCAAAATCCAAAGAATGATTCTTCTTTAGATTATATAAAAAAATGTCTTTGACTTTGTCTATCTTTTAAGACCAACTCACAAGAATGACGGGATGCGGACGACGTCGCGGGCACATCTAGTGTTAAATATAAATGAAGCACCTAATCAACAAATCACAATTTAGGGACGGACAGACCTCTACATGATTATCGCTGTATATTATTTTAAATTCCCGCTGCGAAACACAAAATCCAGCTCGAACAAAAGTGAACATTACGCTGAGTCCCTCGAGTGGAATGTGTCCAAGATTAGAGGTTATTTTTGCCTTAGCCCCCCATAATGTGATATTCATTTATTTTATTTCCCGCCGGATGAACGCGCCGGGCACGCTCGCAGGAAACAAAGCCATTTCCGGGATATAGCCGCGGCGTCTGCCTTCGGGGATGACGCGTGGACGGTTTGTTGGTTGATGCTTTTATCGTCTTGAATAAACAGATCGCGTGAAACCTATGGAAGTGATCTAGTTACTGATATATAGAGCAGTTTTAATGAGTAATAGCTTTACTCATGGTGTAGAGATTATTGTTTTTCTACCCACATTTTTCTTAAAGCTATCTTCACAAATAACAAACAAAAACTACAATATTATTCTCCATATTTTTTTTTTGTGAATTTTAAAAGCAGCCACGTCATATTTAGTTCAACTGTCAAAGTGGCAGACAAAAAAAACATCGCGTCATTAATAATGATCAGAATAATTTTAACATCGGGGCATAGTTAAAATAAGTAGTAGAAAAATTTCTTGTGTTTACTCTGATTAAAGTACACCAAATCATGGTGTACTTTAAATATGGTTCATTGCAATAAACGAAATGTATATTTTTAGTGAATAAATTAAAAATACCTGAAAAAATTATGTGCCTGAATGGTGCATTATTTATCACCAAAATACATAACGTAAGAAAACACGTTACAGTTTCAGAGAATTTTCCACGATCTTCAGCTAATGTACAAGAGCTAAATTAAAAACCGCTCGCGTATCACCGCCTTAAATTAAGGCTCGGAGGGAACTAGCCTCGCGTCGATTTAGCGCCCCCGAGTGTATTTGACAGGCAAAATGTTTATTGGCCTCCTTCCCTGGAATCTTTTCGCTGAGAATAATTCATGCAATTTGACACAATGCATATTTATTAGACGGCACCGTGTAACCTGACGGCGGAAATTTTTGACGTATTTCTTGCGGAATATCTTGTTTGTTGTTTACCCGTGGATGTGTTCTATTAAATCTGGTTACGCTCGGGAAAATGCAGACTGTTCGTTCAAAGTGCTGTCACGTCCAACGGTTCAACGTTGTTTTATTTTTATAGATTAGCAAATGTATAATTAAATTGTTGTCGTGTCATGACAAAAACAGATAAATTGTTATTTTTTTGAAGCTCTAAACTCAATTTAAACCAAAGGCTTTATGCGTAGTGTATAGAGTCTTGACGTACGTTACGTAAAAATGATTCATATATTTCCTGTATCAATTATGTAATTGTTCCTATTACACAGAGTACATAGAATTATGTAAACGACTAATAAGATGAAAACAAAGACAATCAATTTAAATAAAACACTTTAACGGTTTAAAACGCGATATATTAATTAAACTTTTTGAAAATGATTTTTAAATTCGGCCCGACGTTTTGGATGCTTTGCAGCAGCCGTTGTTTTCCGTTATCCAAGTTGTTCCGTTTGATCCAATGTCGCGTTTTGAACCGTTAAAGTGTCTAATTTAAATGTGTACTACTCGCGTAAACTATAGACAGTAATTAAAGACAATCAAGATAATAAAAAAAAACACAATAAAAATTATCGACGAGGATGGGATTCGAACCCACGCGTGTAGAACACATTGGATTAGCAGTCCAACGCCTTAACCTCTCGGCCACCTCGTCGTATGAACCATTTTTCAAATATTGGGGTAAGTTTCCTTTTTCATTTCACCGGAAATCAATTATTGTTAGAACGACAGTCTTTTATCCTGGTAACGGACTAGGATAATGTCTTATGAAGCAGTGTTATAATCGAAGAGTCTTTATTACCGTGAGTAATGTGTACATAGCGCTATAAAACGCGAACGTAGCATAAAGTAATTTATCATTCTAGCAGAACTTTAGAAGTTAAATAAAAATGTTCGAATTTTTCATCGAACAAAGGAATCGAAATCTCAGTGCCGTAATGAAATTCGCGTTTCCTTGCCCCACCTCATTCATATTCTAAAGAAGTATTGTAATTATTCACGAGAACAGTATATTGCTGAGTTGTAGAGTTGCTTAGGGTGTAGATTAAAAGGTTGGGCGTTTCAACCGACTTGACCACCATGGTTGAACGGTTAGGCGCAAGCTCGAACCTTGGTAAAATAATAAATAATCTGATCAACTACTTGTCGTATAATAAAAAAATACTGAAATAGACACAGAAATGCTCCATCCAAATATATAAAGTCAAATTTTTGCTTGTCCACGTCTCCGTTATAAAAAACGGGATTTCACTCCATCCGTTTTAAAGTGGTGACAAAAATACTTTTAAACGTTGATATAAAAACAATCTTTCATATCATTAAATAGTCTCGTGCTCAGGTAATTTCAAATATATTAAGGTTCGTTTCAGCCGCTTTCCACAGTTGGACATAGGCCTCCCCGAAAGACTTCCACGACCGGTTCGCTACGTGAATTCCGCGTTTTCCCGCTACCTTGACCAGGTCGTCGGTCCACCTGGAGATAATCCAGGTTTCCGACGTCCGGTACGATGGTATCCACTCCAGAACTTTTTCGCCCCCATGATTCTACGAGTTATATTAAGGTTATCGTAGCGAAACTTTAAAGTGGAGAACATTTGATTAAAATATGTGTTGAGTTATTATTTTTTTTATTAAACGTAACTTTTGGACGAAGGTATTGAAAATGTATTTTATTTTTATGTATAGTCTAATTTGTTTTGGCTATTTTAACGGTTCCTACAGCTCGTAAACCAAGTTGAGTACACATTCTAGTTTCACTTCGATAGAAAATGGATCCTTCACGTGTCTCTAACTACTTGAAGGCACTTATTCCCTGACCTCAATTGCTTAGTAATACTCAGGTATTCCTCAAGGATGTCTAATCCCGTCTATGTTGTATAGAACTCGACGAAAACCAAGTAATTTTGTTACAACTTTCCTATTTTGCGTGATCGAGTCGTCTCCGAATACAAAAATTAATTATCTAAGCTATTGTTATTTTGTATTTATATGTTATAATTATGTTTGTTTAGATGGAATCGTTCTTTGTAATTGCGCATTATTATTTGCAGACATTGACACAGGTGCATTGGTTTTGTTTTGTTTTGTTTTGTCCTTTACAACAC
Organism: Leptosia nina; assembly: GCA_963661955.1. Classification (NCBI taxonomy): domain Eukaryota; kingdom Metazoa; phylum Arthropoda; class Insecta; order Lepidoptera; family Pieridae; genus Leptosia; species Leptosia nina. Next base: position 5,141,204 of record CAVLEF010000003.1, read on the forward strand.
TATATGCTGATGATCAGAAACAGTATTTCTATAACTATAATTTTAATTTTGTTCTAAAATATGTATACGTACTTCAAACGTACGTACGTCACATACAAATTTGGCACACATTTTGACATTAACGTTGATAATGATATACTTTAGACATATTTGTCGTATATTTTTTTCAATAAACATTTCTTGTCTCTCTGTCTCACTAACTCTTATAACGGTATATTGTTTTAGTAGCTATTTAAGTGTAAGTGTTCGTTACCCTTAAATACCAGAAATATCATATTGTGTTCTTGTTTTTAAATGTAAAGAGAGATTAACGATTAGAACGCAAAACTATTAGTCAACTTGCTTGTAGCCCTGGTCACGGGGGGACCACGGCTACCGCAAAACGTTCAAAACTATAAACATAAATATTTAATAAGTTTCCTAATATATTTCGCGTTTCAAAGCGTTAAAAGTATTTTATTAAATGTGTACTACTCACGTAAAGTATAGACAATACTCCACTGCGTTGTGACCTTTTTATTTAACAAGTGTGTTTTTGTAAACCATGGGATATTATCAAAAATTATCAAATTGATTTAAAACATATTCCAATTGTTTAAACTTAAGCTGAGCAAATACAATTCATTAGTCACTACCACGTATTCATGGGGAACGTAGCATTTACGTCTGTTTACACAGAGTCGTAGGTATTATAATTTGAGATAACATCACGTGCTCGTACGCTCACCTCACATCGAAGCGGTTAGCAATCAATGACAGGCCCCCTATAGCCGACGAGATTATCTTAATGGCAGCGGTGTTGAACACGAATTATGTATTCGTGAGGCACAATCGGCCCCAAATGAGAGGCCAATCAGCCTCATGCCATTCGACGCGGTAAACGGCAGTGACGTGACGGCAAACCGAATCGATAATTGTTTGGGTAAATAGTTGACGGCTAATTGTATGGTTTATTAAAATAGATACAGCTGCACGTGCGTTGGAATGCAATTTCGTAATGGATGTGGTTCGATTTACAATCGCTACAAAATAATGTGCTACAGATGAGTACGTAGAACAGTTGACGATTTTTTTCTTTGTGAGATGAATACATACAGATAACAATTGCATATATTTTTATAATGTAATAGTTTGTATTAATTACAGTAATAGTTGAAGTAAAATTGTTATTTTAAACCTTTTAAATGGATATGTTATATGTTTAAAAAAAGTTTTATACAAACCAAAAAGACTGATTTTATTTTTAGCAATTTAACTTACGAAAAAAAATTGGAAAAGTATTTTAATTAAATATTTTACACCGCCTTACAAAGTTTTAAAAAGGATTCTCGTAACATAGTTCAATCTGTAACTATAGTATCACAAGTTTAATAAAAGTTTAAATAAAACACTTTCACGGTTTAAATTTATTTGAAAAATTATTTTTAACTTCGGCCCGACGTTTCGGGTTGCAAAGCATCCGTGGTCACGGGGAGACTCCCCAAATAAGTTTAACTAATATATCGCGTAAACCGTTAAAGTGTTTTATTTAAATGTGTACTACTCGCGTAAACTATAGACAGTGTTTAATTAAAGTTTTCATCTCTTTAAATTAATGGGCCAAGTTAGTCTGCACTACTGCTACCAACAAGGTTCGAGAGAGGCCGTTAAACCTATTTCCTAAACGAATTTGACCGTTCCCAAAAGTTTTTCTATGAAAAGTTTTTACGGCCTCCGCATTAGCATGTGGGCGTTTATGGGCCACATTCCGCCGATAAAACTCGGCCTGGGACTGAAAAGCCGCATACGGGCACTTAAATGTGTTAAAGTATGCCCCTATTACTGCCTTTCATGGGGGCTTTTTAAACCGTTCTGCCGTAACTATTTCTAGATAAACTCGGCTCGTTATAACTTTAATGTCATGATGCTTTTATTGCTTTTAGTTGTTATACTATTTAAAAGTGAAGGATCGCCAGCAAATAGATGGTAAAAATATCCTTTACGAATTAAATGCGATATGTTTTCAATTACCTTAACTACGAACTGACTTTTTTGCTAACATTTACAGCTTCAGCGAACGTCAACAGAATGAATATGATCTGTGCCTAAAATGCCATGGCCAAATATTCCACTATAGCGACATTTTATAATTCATGAAATCCTTTAGTTTTGCGTAATCAAAAACACGTATCTAATTATTTTAAATGTAAATATTACATTTTAATTAAAAAGCCATAAAAATTTAATCTTAGGGCTAATCCATCCCCTGTACCCCATGCCCTTTTTAATAATACAAAATCTCTATATGTGTCTAAACACCTTAAACACAACTCATTTCATTCTTCTCACATACATATAACTATGAATATTACTTGATTGTCGAATAACCATAGCTTTAAGGAAAACTATAAGTAAGCCTTTACCCACACATCTGATAACGTGGATTGTGTGGGATACGTTATCTAAATCACGGTGAGTATGACGTCTGAGTTTTATCTCGTCTCGACACCTGCCTACCTTTGAATTATAGTCAATGGCGGTCTAGACCAAGAGCTGAATATTGAAAATAGCTGATGTTTATTTACTTGTATTACAAATTGAACATTCTATACGTATGTCGTATGGAATGTTGAACTTAATAGGAACAAGTGAGGAAGAAAAAAAGTAGTGTTTTTAGCAAAAAGTTTTGGTTATTTGATATATATGTATAGAATATTAGTTTATCTCGAATATTATCGTGATTAACAAACAAAAAATATTACTAACAATAATTTAGATATATTTAAGTTCGTCTATTCTAATTCTTTAGGGATTAATTGTGTAATTAAAAACGAGGTTCCTTCGCCATCTAGAGAAAATCGGAAGGACTATAACTTTCTTTCGTTAAGTAAATAATACAATAAATGAATCTTTAGCTGATATAGTATCACGTTGTAAATATAAAATAAATTTGTAATATATCAAATAATTTTGAAATATTCGTTTCGCTTAGATAATTGTAAAATGTTCGTTCAACTCCTAGACATTGAGTAATAGGTGGGTGCTTGTTCGTGAGTGAGTTTTTCTCGTCTCTCGCAGACGGACAGACGGCCCACCTGCGTCTGCTTTATATTTATCATACGCTGTGTGAGGATAAAACCATATGAATCTGGCAGAGCGATTTTTGATGATGGGGCGGGGATACAACATTAGGAAACTATTTTGGGACTAAATAAACATTTTATATTTGCATTTCACGGCACTAAGTAGGTTGCACATTTTTTTTACGATCCATGGGCTGAAACCGAAATGCGATTAAGCTTTACGGTCCTTTTCATTTATTAGAGCTTTCATAGACCGTGATTCTCCAGTGCGGATCTAGACATAAAACACAAACTGATGGATTTATAATGAAAAAATAAGATATTAATAAGTAATCCTACCCCAAATGTAGCTTATATATACACTCACATAAATTGTAAGAGCTGTTAGTGGGAGAGCTTGCCAACGTACTTATTTTATGTTAACACTGAATAAAGGGCCGATAAGTCCCTAAAAACAGATGGTCATTTCCCTCAAAGTTTGCAAATAAGAAATTTTAGTACAAATAAATCAAGAGACCCACTAGGTCTTTATGCATATGATTCTAAGTCTTACCAGATACCAACATACAATAGCCTTGAATTTTATTTACCCTTTATATCTCTAAACGGTAGAATGGACACATACCCTAATACGAGAACATATCGCGTCTAATGTTGCGTTATTTTTTGTGATTGTCGGGAGTGATGTTTTTATTATAAAGACGTGAAGGGACTCGGGAAGTATTTACCAATGTCGGGGAAACGTGGCCTTCTGATGTATAGCCGTACTTTGCGTTTGAATCGTACTATTTGTTCGACGCACTTTCGATGGCAGTTTTATGCGAACAATCGATGACGTGGAGAGCCACGTTTATATCACTAGAAAAATGTCTAACGCGTAAGTATAACTTGGAACAGTGCATTTAAAAAGTCTAATATTTGAATTTCTTGGCTCTTAAATAATTGTTATTAATATTTATTATTTAGTGTTTATGTTTTTTATGACAGCTAAAATCACGATAAAAAGAATCTATTTTTGGAGCCATTCAAGATGAAATAAATTACTCATTTTAAATAAAACATTTTAATGGCTTGAAGCGCGATATATATTAGTTAAACTTATTTGAAATTTATTTTCATTATTATCAGTCTCCCCGTGACCACGGCTGCTCCAAAGTAACAGAAACATCGGGACGTAGTTAAAATAATTTTCAAACAAGTTTAACTAATATACATAGCATTTCAAACCGTTAAAGTGTTTTATTTCAATGTGTACTACTCGAGTAAACTACAGACAATATAAATAATTCAAACAAAATTCTACAAATTTAATTCTCATATTATTGTTCTAATAATACTCTGTAGCCTGAAATCAAATCTCGTCCGTTTGTGAATATAAAGCTTCAAAAAAATCCATTAGCAAACAAGATTATCCCTCGGAACAATCTCGGGCAGTTATCGCGAGCAGCTTTGCTAATGCACATAACACCGTTTTTGCCTTTAAAATCTCGTTATATCAGAACCCGGGATTTTCCTAATTAAAGTAGAGCTGGCTTTTAAGTTTCTTTAAAATAATATAAGAAAGCACCGACTGCCGAGAGATGGCGCCTGCACGCTATTAAGATGTGACAATAACCTGTTAGGTGCAGTTAGGATAATGAGCTCAGGAACAAAGAAGTGTTATCAGCCGTCTTCCCTATAGCATTGTATTCTTTAAAACCGGTTTTCTAAAGCTTTTCATAATATAGCTTATTCTATGAGGAGTCAAAAGCAGCGCAGAGGTTGAATAAAAACTTTAAAGCGTTAAGATTTTCCAGTGTTACGGACAAATATTTCTTTTGAAACTAAACTAGTTCAACTAGCGGTGCTTTTAATACACAATGAGATTGTGATTTTTAAATAATACAAAAGTAATTAAAAAATCTGTTTTTCCTCTGTAGGGCATTTCGGCAGAATTGTGTGCCCTGTTCGGTCGAAAAATTTGATTATATCCGCGGACTTTAAACCGAAAAGCAGTCGTGTTTAGAATATGCTAGGCAAGATGTTTTACCATTGACCTAGAGGGGTGGCGAAAAAAATAGTAACTATATATACTCTGATTGTTTCTAAAGTTTGTTGCAATACATTTTTAGAATTTAGGTGTTGGTTTCCTATATTATATAAATCTTATTTTCATTCATGTTTTTGGTTGATTTTGTATGCAACGAGAAATCTGTAAAATAATATAACATTAAAATAAGACACTTCTAACGGGTAAAGACGTGAAATATATTAGTTACTTAATTTTTAATCACTTTCAACTACGACCCGGCTTTCCGGGTGATTTGTAGCTGTGGTCACCGGGGTAGTCCCCGTTCCTTGTCCCCAGACGTTCCTTGAGTCATAACATGTAGTAGCGTTTAAGTTGAGTGTTGTGTTTTAGAATGTAGTCCCGAAACCTTATCAAAAACTAGCTGTGTCAGCGACTTCGTCCGCGAGATTCGTTATTTTGGGTATCAATTTTTGTTTTTGCAAACTTCCAGTTTGACCCTATAAATTTAAGCTTTTACCCACGGCATCGTCCGAGTCCCGTCGTTCTTCCAAGTTAATCTTAGAAGATCTACTTTCCCCGTTTTTTCGTCATTTTCCGCTGCATCTTCGCTCCTATTAGTTACAGCGATATATTTTATAGCCCTATAGTCTTTCTCAATAAATTTTCTAACCAACACAAAAAAAAATCAATTCGAACCAGTAGTTCCTAAGATTAGCTCGTTCAAACAAACAAACTCTTCAACCATATATATTAGTATAGATATATTTGTCGGAGGAAGCTATACTAATTATTAGCCTAGTTGATTGTTGTTTCGAGGAGTGCAGTCGGGTTTCTTTAAAAGAACATTGTCTTTGTAGTAAACCGTTGCATGGTCTTAATTATTAAAGTAAAAAATACTTAAATAGTAAAGTGCTGTAAATCCACATTAAAACTGTTATCGACGTGTTTTGTGCTCGCATTTACCCCGATGGCACCCACTAAACCAGCACCTGCAAATCACGATGTCTGAGAGCAGGATGGTTCTCCGACATATAATATATAAGTTAACTAAGAATGTTCTCATTTATGGATTTTGTATGTATAGTTTAGTAATTAGTTATAACGTCCGCTGTCCCCGGTTCGAATGGATACGTTGTTATTCAACCGCCAAATGATGAATCGATTGAAAATATTTCCAGCGAATTAATTTAAAGCACTTGGGAATTGTTAATGTTGTTTGTGCTGTAATCGTTTTCATTTCACTAAGTACGCTGGCTAACTGCACCTCCCGGGCTCCGCTGTTTGTAAATAAATGTATAGACCGCGTGTGGATGGAGTTGAAATTAGTTTCACGTTGACGTGGCTATTTAGTTTATTGTCTATTGTTTGTTTACAGCGCGTTCGAGTCAAAAAAGTTGCTTTTTTGTTCACGTTGTACGTTTAAATTTTTTAGTTGGTATTATATTTATGTTTGAATAAAATGCTACTAAATACTTACACACTCTTTCTTAATTAAAAAAAAAGATATAATATCGCGTTGTTTTGAATTTTGTCATTGTTATGACCACGAATAAAATAACTTTTAGGAATAATTATCAATCGATATAAAGTTATGTGAATAAGTCCAAATTCGTTAGGATTGTTTTCAACATTATCAAAGGTAATTTCTTGGTCGCGTGTAAATACAGAAGCCATTTGGACAGTCGTTACATTTCAATGTTCCTTAATGCTCTGGAACATTAAGCTCCAGATTATCGAAGTCTCAGCCGACTTACCGAACTTAGGTTGGAAGCAGATGTTGCGGTTGTATCTAACAAAATAATATACAGTACGCTTGCAATACAAATATTTTTACCCTACTCTTATTTTCTAGTTAAAAATGTATTACAGATAAAAATAAAAATCAAAGTTTTGCATCGGCCGGGAATCGAACCCGGGCCGCCCGCGTGGCAGGCGAGCATTCTACCACTGAACCACCGATGCTTCATATATATTATTGAAATGTTGTATAGTATTATAACGTATATCAATTCAAAAGTGATATTGATATTAACCGATTGTACAATAAAAATGAAGGACGGTTTATGAAAACGTTTGAGCTTTGTATGTTCAATAACAAAATTCCGCGCCTTCGTTAAAAGATTCGGTTGAACATTTGCAAATTGCGTTATTTATAGCCGAAATCCTCAAAGCTTTGAATGATAAATTGCAGCTAAAACACTTTTCAAATTCAAACATTTTCATTTGTATTCGTAAATTGCACTTTTATTCCTGTCCGTTCGGACTTTGATCGGATTTGCTACTTTTACAATACTAGGAATTTGCCGAACGTTCGCTGCACCTGTGCTGCTTTTTTCTATGGCCTCCGTTATTCATGGTTCATGTTACGAGGTGGTCCTTTGAATTTAACACAAAGTGGATAAAACGTTTGCAATTTTCATTACATACTTTCATGACCAGGTGTTTTGTGCTGGAGTTGATTATGAAAGTACTCTTCAATTACACGTCTATCAAGTAGTGTAAATAAGAATATTAAATAAATGATTTTTATTAAATAAAATCATTTTCCTTTATTTTTATAGGCTTGATCAAAATTGATTCATGCGATTAGTGTTTGCTTTAAATTTATATTTTTTTTAGATTCGTAAGAAGAAATTATAACACGGGCGGGGCTTAAACCCCTCTACCATAGCTTCTCGTGAAAAATACCGGCTTTTATTTTAACGGACTGTAAAAACAATGTTTTATATATAATTTATTTATATATAGTTAAGTATCCTATACTACTTAGTTTTTGAAGTGAAGGATATATTGTTTAAAATAAACTTAGGTAAACACAACGTGCTTCGTAGCGTCTCAAATCACAAATAAACTGCTTGACTTCTTTTCTTTTGAATTTATTTACTTTAAAGCGTATCTCGTAGCACTCCTACGAGACTCGTAGCGCTCGTAGCTAACTATGGCTACGCAAACAAACTTACGTAGCGACTACCGCAGTCCTATTGTTTTACGTTTTAGTATTGCAAATATTGTTTTTTTTAATTTAATAGAAGTAATTGTATAAAAGAATTGTACGCTAGACGTCTTCTTATGTTCAAATTCATTATTTTCTACTTTTTAGCCCGTTACAAGATAATAACAGTAAATTTTACGTTTCATTAAGTATTTTACAACTTAAATCAATCTTTAATCTATATTTTTAAAATATAACAAAAGATCTACAAGCAATTTAAAATTTTAGTTTAAATTTAAACACATTGCTTTTTATATTGTTATTATGTTGCTATGTATATTGGACCAAGAGATTGTCCCATTTAGTCCTATTTTCAATGAATAATAATTTTGTAATACCCTTTTTTATAGGCTTGATATGTTATATTATTAAGAGATTTACGTGTTTATTCTATACGATTAGCGATAAAGAGATTAATTATAAAGAGATTCTGAATTCAGAATTCATTATAGTCATTCTAAATAAAGCATAACAATATGTATACATTATTAATGTTACGGATAAAAACTGTTATTCTACAAACGCTAGTAGGATAACCTATTTATTAAAATACACATCCGAGCGTTACTATTTATTTGACAAATATTTGCAAAAATCAAAACAACGAAGTGGAATACATCGTTTTTGTTTGCTTTTCAAGCTTGGTTGGAGCCTTGTTTTGCTTTCGGGTCGTCAATTTTTTTTGTATTCGACGAACTTTTGTCCGTACAAATACTAATGCGTATAAAACGGGATTTAGCTGGTTCTGCTGCCTCATACCGACGGAACAATGCAGAATTGTTTTGAATAATCTGTTCTAAGTCGAAGATAAGTCAGCTTAATATAATGCTGCGGTCGGCGGCACAAGTATGTAATCAGCGGAGTATGCAGTAGCAATTAACTAAAGCGAGCCTCATAACAAGAGGGTTTTGTCTAAACTAAACACAAAGTGCATTTAATTCAGCTCGGTTTGTGAGGCAGGTAACAAATAATTCCGCTTAGTTACTGTTGGACTATTCGAGTTGCCATGAGTATACCATTCATAGTTTATAGGAGATAAATCTCTTGTCATGAAATGCTGCTTTTCATACGCACAGTGTACTGTAAGACATCTGTTGTAGAAAGAAATCCAGATATAATAAGAAAAAAAACACGTTCTCTTTAAAATGTAAGAAAAATATATTTTGTTATTTTATAATTATTTAATTCAGTTGCAAAACTTCAGTCGTAATAAAAAAAGAGGTATAAAAAATAACTCCTTTCCCAAACACTACTTCATTCCAGACAAAGCTCCACGGATAAAATGCTCATTCTACAATTGATATTAAAAAAAACCTTAATTCTTTCAAGTAGCTCGAGTGGCAATTCTTTTGATCTCACTTAAAACGTTCGCGAAAGAATACTCGTTGAGAACGTTGTTTTCCACGGATATGCCAATTTTTTACGTACTCGTGTTGGGAGAATCTTTATCGCGTAAACAATATCGTTATAATAGTTTAATTATACACCTTAAAACCTACCTACATGTATTTTAATTAGATTAATAACTTTCCAAGTCTCGAAATTTAAATGGTCAAAGGGTAAGTAGTATGTACGTACATACCCATACATAAGTACTCGCGATTCCACGTCTATCATTTTAAAATTACTTAATTTTTAGAGAGTTAATAGATATCTTTGTAAAACCCAAATCCAGATTTTGTATTAAGAAAGTGTTCTCAAATAAATCCATATTGCACACATAACAAATACAAAGATCGCCCGCTGACAAGGGTCCAAATCAGAGATATTAATTTGTAGGGTGCCTTGTAAATTAACCGTCCTAAGTTAGTACGCGACCGAGTTACTCTGTCCGGATAATTTGTAAGGCCGGCGAGCAATAATTTTCGACTCCTGTGCCCGTTTACCCTGCGCCCGGATTAAACTAATACCCGGATTAAAGGGGTGCGTATGTCCTCTCTAAAAAAAACAATGTCCACGTAATTGCTACGTTCGTGCTCTTCAATTCCAAGAAAATTGAATTTAAAATTGGAATTTTGCGTTCGAATCGAAAGCTATTATTTTCGACGAAAATAACTTCGCAATCAGGTTCTATATCACGAGGTTAACGATTGTGGTGTCGTAATCCAATTAACCTCTTTTCACGAGGCTCTATTTATACAAGATTTTCCAAGGGGCATACGAACTTTTCTAAGGAAATTGAAATTGAAGGCGACCGCAGGCACCTCTATAGATGCCTACTGGAGCACTCCTTCAATTCCTTCCATACTAATAAAAGCCTGCAGTAGAACTACTTCAGGCCTCGATAATGATAGTTCATCCAGTAAACAATCTCTTTAATAAAAGCACTACGCAGCGGGAATCGCACATAATGATTCATTATGAATGAACTATTTCGCTTTAACATATGTACGTATGCTTGCTCAAGCACTACCGCAATACATTCATAAACGTTTTTTTAAACACGAGCCATATTTTAATTGCTATGAAATGGTTCTTGAATAAAAACAGGGCCTATATTATATACCTATAGTAATTACTTACGCTCTATTAAATCCAACCAAATAAATAATCGTTAAACTATAAGATTTAACTATATAGCTTATAAATAAAATAGATAAATATTTTCTGGTGGAGCTTGAACTAATTAAACGCACAGGCAGAACTCGAACCAACGATCAATACCCGACGGAAGTACCATGCCCTTGGTTTATACCAAATAAGTGAAAAATTGTTGACAATTAAATCGTGTCAAATTTATCAATCTTATTTTAATAATTTAAACATGTTAAAAAGAAATAAGTGACAAATGTAATAAAAAACACAAGGTTTTATGCCTGTTTTTTATATTTCATGGTAGAAGTGAGTGGCTTATGATAGTTGGAAATTTGATGTGCCAATACATCTGTAAAACTACAGCAATAAAACGTCCTCAATCTATGATAGTGTTTCAAAAAGATTTTATTTTTGTCAGCACAGTCCAGTCAATGAAAGCGTAGTAAAATAGAACCTAGCACCGCGTAAATTCTCAGGTCAACGAGCAATGCGCTAGTTTATTTCTTTCATTCATCCATAAAGCGTGGAACTAGCGATGTCAGTTACCTCAATGGCTTATATTTTATTGACTCTACTTATTTTTATGTCCGATTCCAAGATTCAAAGATATTACTAATAATTACAAGTATTAGTTAAGCTAATTATGTGTTACCTTTTGTTGATGTATTCGTGTACTTTTTTTAATGATAGAGGAGTATAGAAGATTGGGGTTTAATACTGTCTATAGTTTACGCGAGTAGTACACATTTGAATAAAACACTTTAACGGTTTAAAACGCGAGTCTCCCCGTGACCACGGCTGCTGCAAAGCATCCACAACGTCGGGCCGAAGTTAATAATCATTTTCAAATAAGTTTAACTAATATATCGCGTTTTAAACCGTTAAATTGTTTTATTTAAAAGCATGGGGTTTATTTGTTGGGTAGATGAAATACCCCAGTCATCCAATCAAGTTGCGCTGTCGACTTTGGGTTTGGATATTCGGAAATCCACAGACTGAAATCGAAACGTGACAATACTTTATGGTTTTTTCATTCGTGACCCGGACGGATTTTCGATATTCCTACCAACCATTTAATATCCAGGTTTCCTAACGAAGTCCAATATTTCCGCAAAATTATGTATTGATTAAAAAATGTTGGACCCAGTATGTATCGAACCCTGGACCCGTCGATTATTAGCAGTACACCAACGAACCCGTCAAAAAATGTCCGTACGTTCTTAAATTATAAAAAAACTCACTTACGTAATATAAATTATAAATCTAATGAACGCGCTACTAATAAAAATTCTAAAGACAATTTTGCTTTATAAATATATCTGCGATAAAAGTAATCTCGGTAAAGAAATCTTCATATTTTAAAATGTTTGTATATTTGTTTTGTTTTGATATTTTTATTATTGACTAGCTGAGTCACTGACTTCGTACGCGTAGAATAGTTATTTAGGGAATCAATTTTTGTTTTTACAAACGTCCTGTTCAACTCTATAAATTTAAGCTGTTACATACGACGTTGTCCGCGCCCCGTAATTTTGGAAGTTAAGATAGACATATACTGTCGCGGACTTTTGTTAGATCGTTTAAAAAGAAATCATTCTTTCATACATATTTTCTTGGGTATCTTGAACCTCTTTCGCCGCGTACGCAATGGAAAAAACTCACAAGGAAGAATGATTTTCCCCGTTTTTCGACATTTCCCGCTGTTTCTGCGCTCCTATTAGTCACAGCGCTGTTTTATAGCGCTAAAAACACAGATCAATGCCAAAAAATACGTATTTGGCATTGATCTTTTTTTATTTTTTTTATATTCTACACCAACACTAATCTATAATACAATTTAAAAAACATTTTTTTGATTTTAAACCGTTAAAACGGTTTCTATTTCTGCTCGTCATATATACTTCAATATTAATTTTTTAACTAAATTAACTTAAAAATTAACAATACAAAAAAGGCAAACAATATAACATTATTAACTAAATATAAAACTAAATATAAAACTAAATATAAACTAGATTAAAACGGCTTAAGAATTGCCTTGCTTCTTCCCGGATCTTTTACTAGTTTATTGTGCGTGTGTTCATCTAACTCGTTCAGAAGCAAGGGCAATACATAAGTGCGTGTGCGCTTTCCGTAAGATTGTTAAAAGGGGGCAGAAATATCTAGGCAAATAATGGAGGGGTCTTAAATTATCAGGTCTTTTCTTAACTTCTAATTCCTGGATATACCCTATTTCTTCGCATAAACATCGCTGTGTTTTCGCATATTTAGAAATGGTGAACTGACGGAACTATTTTTTGTTTATTATTAACGTACTAATAGAAGCACGCATCCATATTTATGTTTCTTATGGAAATTAAAAAAAAGGCTTCGTGTGCAGCGTAACTCGCACATGTTTTTCCACAGAACTGTTGTGTATTGTGCTCGTATAACGATGTTAAGTCAATAGCGCCCGTTGCTGTTGGCTCGAAAGAAGCGGATCCGGTCCAATCTAATTTATTAATAGCAAATAAAAGCGCCGTAAAAATAGTCGGATTCGCCCCGATGTTGTTCCCGATGATTGGTGGAAATCGCAGCCAATTGTTCCCCTATATTGAATTTCCACTTTTCCAATGAAAGGCATTCAAGCGCTTTTCATTATAATAAAGAGTGGAATACGGTTGCCTTTGAAGATATGAACTTATCAATATAATTTGTTTTCGTTCGTTGCCATTGAATGCAAGTTTTACCTGTGAGAGAACCGAGATAATTCGGGACCACATATTAAAAGCTATTTATTATTCGTAAAAGTAAAAATAATGTTTTTTTATAAGCATGCACAGACTAATTGAAACTTATCAAACTTTAATATTAACTAGGTATATTTTTGAAGGAAGGAACTTTTAAAACAATATTTTACGGGCTGTTCGGCCAACGTAAGCGGGAAGATAATAAATTAATAAGTAATTAATTTTAATTCTTCGAGCAATCGAGGATCTAATAACGTCTTCTGATGATACCGTCCGCTCGTGATGGTATGCTTAACGATGGCCGTGAATTTTACATAATTTATTTTTACCTTTGTTACAGATTGGCGCATTACCAGGATTCTTTTTGCTGTCACATCACGGTGTCAAAAAACGTTCCACTGAACCGAGTCAAGAGCACCACGAGAAGCTTAATAATGAGCCTCAGGTATTTACTACGTTAGTTATGTAAGTTTTTTATTGTTGGAGGTATCTTCTAGGAAAAAAATATCTATAATTATTAAATATACGATTTTGAAACAACGAGTATTATAAAGAAAAGCAATTTTCTTCCCCCCCTAAACCAAAAAAAAAATGCTATATTTCCCTAGTTATTACTAAAGATATAATTGGCGTTTATGGTTAATGTCTTCATATTGAAACAAGTATGGCATTTCGCTAAATGCAATAACTCACCACTTTTTTCAGATTTTAATGTATAAATGTGAAAATTTCCATGGTGTTGTAACTGTAGCTCAATTGATACAGCAGCGCCATGAATCTGTGGTTGTGGGTTCAGTTTCCATCCACATCATTTTTTAAAATCTATAACACCGATTATACTTATATATAAATAATATACCTATCGTCGCCACGAAGCCGATGTAAAGCATATACCGTTAGGAATCTCATTTCAGCTCAGATATTATTGGGCCCGATACTAATAAACATTTATGAGACTAGATACTTGGAAACAGATACGCCGCAAACTTGAATAAAATCATAATATCAAAGTTTTCCGACATCAAAGTGGTGAAACCTATTCTAGGAATGATATGTTCCCATTCTATTACGCATTATTTTTACCATTACGATTGGAAAGACAATAAATTTCTCACTTCTTGTTACTAAGTGAATTGATTTTAAATACGGTTTATAATCTTTATTTCTTTTAAAATTACACATTTAGTTTAATAATGTATCTTATATCAAGCAACCAAAATTAGTGAGTATTACTTATATGGTGATATTTATATATTCGTTAAATATTAGTACCGCGGTCTCCCCGTGACCACGTTTACTGCAAAGCTTCCGAAACGTCGGGCCGTAGTTAGAAGAAATTAAAATAAGTTTAACTGATATACATCGCGTTTGAAACCGTTAAAGTGTTTTATTTTAATGTGTACTACTCGCGTAAACTACAGACAGTATTTAGATGTTAGTAGTCGAACATGAGGCATTTAATCTTTAATCTTTTAGGGGTAGTTCTAGCAATTATCATTGCAACCTACCCATTTTCATTGTCTCATACATGTTTGTATATTGTTAGATAATCATCAATCATTCATATTTCTTTTTCAGTATATTATAGTATTTATATTTAAACAATGTCACAATTAAAGTATCAATTGAAGTCCTGGGTTTGAAATCGGTTTGAGTCCGACTGGACACAGAAATGTCCCAATCCCTTGGTCTACGTAGGGGAACGTATATACTGTACATTAATTTATATGCTTTATGTAGTGTACAGCTTTCTATTGTAACAAGACTCCGACGGTCACCCTTAGCTAAGCTAACGAAGTAAATATCTAGGTGCGTCATATCTAGAACCTAATTCAACGCAATTACCCCGTGATGGAGTAGCAAATGCCATTACGCAGTGCATTGCCTTCAATTAAGGGTACAAGGATAATACCGCGGGCCTGACCGCCAAATGAGCTTTGCGCTTGTGGTCGAGAGATATAATCCCCTTAGATCATTTCACTGTCCCAATATTATGGAATACGTGGTCGCTATTGTTTACTCATAAGAATACTACGACGTAACTTCGTAGGTATATATAAGTCTACCCTGTAACTTCGGAGGTATATAGAGGTCGTTAGAAGGCCTTTTTAAGTAAAATTGTTTAAATGAAGCACGTTAAAGGTTTAAAAAAAAAAAAAAAAAAAGGGGGAAAAGAGGGAAAAGGAAAAAACCCCCCCCCCCCCCCCCCCCCCCCACCCCCAAAAAAACAAACACACCCAACCACGAAAAAAAAAAAAAAAAAAAAAAAAAAAAAAAAGGGAAAAAAAAAAAAAACCCCCCCCCCCCCCCCCCCCCCCCCAAAAAAAGAGGGGGAGATTTTTTTTTATAAAAAAAAAAAAAAAAAAAAAAACGGGGGGGGGGGTTCCCAAGGGAAAAAAAAAAAAAGGGGGGAAAAAAAAAAAAAATTTGGAAAAAAAAAAAAAGGGGAAAAAAAAAGAACCCCCCCCCCCCCCCCGGGAAAACACGGGGAACCCCGGGCCGGGGGAAAAAAAAAAAAAAAAGGGAAAAAATTTTGAATTTTAACCTGTTAAAAGTGTTTTATTTGTACTACTTGCTTAATCTACTTACAATACTTAATTTAGTTTTTTATGCACAGAACAAATATGTGTTATATAATAAAATCTACATTGGTCTGCCCTTCGACTAATAAAATAGTTTAACGCTATTATGTTGGACAAAACCCCATTGTAATATAGAGTTGGCACCGAAACGAACATAAAACAGAAGGAATTGCGACCGAACAAAGTTCTATCCGTAATGGACGTGTCTATCAATGACGTGTCGGATATAAAATGTCCACTCACAATAGTTTTGCGATCGAGGTCCCGATTCTGGACATTTATTAGATAGGGACATGCATTCGAGGGGCCACCGGTACGCCATTGAGATGCCAGACCAATAGGCGATGTTTTACTAAATGTCACGCCCGTAGATAAGCTAGTGTGACGACAGAGTCACAACACTCATAAGTCATTGTCTTACTTGCGTACCATATGGCTAATCCAGGCTATACAACTCTACAAGTGACTGGCCAGTGTAAATAGCAGAATCAGGAACCGCGTCGAAAAGACGAAAAGTTGTGCCGTTCCCTACCATGACGATTCTCTTTTGTCCGCGATAACTTTGTAAAGCTTTGTGCGGACCGACAATGTTGACTAACGCTTCGTTTCCGGCGTACTTTTTTAACCGAACGCCGAACTCAGCTAAATATCGTTTAAGCGAAGAGCAACGCGATGACACAAACTCTTAATTTTGTTATTTTGTTGCTTGAAACTTACTTATTATATTGTTACTTAGTTATTTCTTACATGAAAATAATGTTTTAACTAATTAAACTGTAAAAATATATTTTTTTGCCATGCAATACGAATAATAGCGTCAAATCGTTTAGTCTGTAACTATATCTTTAACTAACCGACCAGACAAACGTTCTTTTGCCATATAAAGCATGTCGACGACATTTGATTACCATAATAACGATTCTTGTAATTTTAAAAGAAAGACATATATTGTCACAGCTTTTCGCGGCGCACGCAACGGAATGCCTCAAAGAAGATTTTTCTTCCATTTTTCCACATTTGCTTCTATTTCTTCGCTTCTATTTGTTGTAGATTGATGTTTTAAAGCATTCTTCGATCAATGGTCCAACCATCACAAAAATATTTTTTCAATTAGAACTGTTAGTTCCTGAGATTAGCTCGTTCAAATAAACAAACCTATTTTATGGTCTCACACCAGTAACGATCTATAAGCCATCGATAGCTTTAGCGATTGATAAAAGTTTTATAATCCCAAGCTACAATGTAACACACTCCTTACCGACTTGGCCCTGCCAACCGACTAATAAAACTAAGGGGCGGTCCACAGCCAGCCTTTCTCATGTTGATCAGAACCACCCTCGCTACATCATAAACAGTCTTCCTCGCTGCAAATGCTTTCAAATTGCTTCTGAATAGTATCCGATAGAACCAGTGTATATAAATAGATATTTAAAATTATTTAGGTGCTTTGGTAAAGTATATTTGAAGAAAATATAAATAATAATATGTATGTGAATAATGGCGGTTTTTAGCCTCATTTAAAATATATATATAAAGAGATTGAAAGGTTTATTGTAATTGCTATTACTATAACTTTCTCTATTGCTTTTTAAATACATATTATATTTCCACTAATATATAAAAATAAAATATACTGTATTCTCTTTAAAATTTAAAAAAATATTTAGATTCGTCAAATTTTTTTTTCGTTTGTCTCTCTGTTCTTCGTGTTTCTACAGGTGTTCAAAAGAGCAACATAACTGAGAAGAACACCCAAGAAACTCAGTCCGGCTTTTTTAAACATGTCTTATAAACTAATAAATTTTTGTAAGTTTATTAACCTAAGGAGCAATTCATATTACAGATAGGCGGTCTTGTCATTAAAAAAATCGTTCAGACAATAATAAGCCTTTTGAGACAATCGAAGTTTTATAACTTTCTTAAATTTATTTATTACAGTTTATGAATGAATTAGAGAGCCTATATTTGGGGATAGGTAGTTTATCCTTATTTCGTTAAGTTCAAATGATGCCTATCACTATTCATGCTGTTATTCTTATTGGCATACAATACGTTTTCATAAATATACTGCAAGTACACAGTAAATATGCCGATATTTTTAAAGGTGTCTCTTAATGACTCCCGAGATCCCATACCACAGATACATTCGATGTCGGCAACGTTACCCCACAGTAGTATGCCATATGTCAAAACACCGTGGAAGTAGCTGAAGTAGACTAGACGCGCTGTTTTATTACTATAAGTAATAATACTATTGCAAAAGGTCTCTGGAGGTTTATTTTTGTCGATTGTATTTACTAAAACTTACCGTACTTACCGTAACCCTCATTCTTTCATATGTACATTATAACAAGTAAACGTAATAGCTTATAATATATGTGTTTAGAAACCACTTTTATATGACAACAACTCACATTAACAAAGCAGTAAAAATGTAACGAAATTCATGAAAACGTTAGAACAAAGAGCATTCGTTACTGAAATGAAATTTAAATAAAAGCCTTCTTGCCTCTGCTTGTTCTATAACAGGGTAAACGAGCCATTGTGTGGCGACGGGAGTTTTGTCGTCATCCCTTTAAACCTTTTCTTTCACGCCGGCTTTAGTGATGGCCTGTATTAGTTTAGGACCCTATTACTGGGCTTGTTCTGAATCATACAAATGATCGTGGGATTCTTTTTGAATGTGGCTACGGTACGTACACATCTGGAATATTCCGCTTTAAGGGTGGAGATTTGAATGACCTACAATATAAAGAGTTAATACCTTATGCATTTATTTTCAGTTTTTGCGAGTAGATTAAAATAAGGCAATGTTAATAAATTAAATGATTGTTGTATATATACTCTAAATCTTTAATTTTACTCCTCACGCCAAAGCATCTCAAACGTCACGACGCAGTTCAAATAAGAAAACTAATATACTTTGCATTTTAAACCGTTAAAAGTGCTTTATTTAAATGCTCACTGCTCACGAAAACATATAATACTGGCGATATACTTTCTCATTTTATTACTATAACTACATTTTATAAAATGGTAGGTCTTCTCTTTGTTGTCATAGAAATTTTAAATAAGAGTGTACCCAGACCAATATTGGTTTATTTAAACTATGACCTTTATTCGTTTTTGTCATAGAATACAACTATTAACTGTGTTCGGTCCGCGGTGTTAGCTCAGCTGAACGTGCTAACAAGCGCCGCTAAAACAATATTCCTGCTCGGATTTTGTTTATGTAAAAAGTTTATCTGCGCAAGATAAATCGCTGGCCCAGGTTTAGTTGCAGAATCTAAAATATGTTTTGTTTAAAAGTTTTATTTTATAGTATGCGGAGCCCGCCCATTTGTTTCCGCACCAGTCTCCTTGGAATAAACTACTTTATACGTAAACTGATGTTTGTATTGGCAAGGATCACGTCGGTTTTGTCTAAACAGAGTGATAAAATTTTACATTGTATACTTTATAATGTATTGCGTTTTTGGGTAAAATTCTATCAATATGTGTGTACATACATACATACACATAAACATTTTTAAACATTAAAGAAAGTCGTGCCATTAACACAAACACGAATTCTATGTTTTATATAGTTATCTATAACTCTTTCTATTACGTTCGGCATAAATACTATTAATCTGAATAAATATTTTTTATTCAATCCAGAGATAAAAAGGGTATTTGATTGTCCTTTATATTCACGTATTCATAATAAATACCGCATATTGTATTTTAGTCCTGTCTTCAATAAGATTCTCTGTTGTCGATATGCCAAAAAAGTACTTTATCCCTGTTTTACACAATCAACAAATTATCTTACGTTTAAGCTTCTTTCTTTTCTCATAAACTTTTTTTATGTTTTGCTACGATTTTTTTTTTGCACTTGCAAAATAATAGAATTTTTGTATGTTAACTACAATTTATATATTAAAATATTAAGAAAAATACCGAAAATTCCACTCATTGAAAACTGAGAGAGAACTTACAGGCCACAGGGTAAAACCGTGCACTAACGGTGCATAAAACTTTTAAAAGCCAAAATTCCCAACGAATTATGCGAGATCTTCGTGAACTGTGAACGAGCTTACGTTTCTGCAATTCAAGATAAAATTAAGTAGTTAGAAGTTCACAAAGGTCTCAATTTGCGCAACTTACCTCGGCGGTTAAAAATTATTTCCCCTAGCAATGAAACACGTAGATGGCGGCCTTTCTCATGCTAATACGAGTTCGTGCTATTTTCTCGCTGTCTGTTGCTTTCCAACAACTGTGAAATTGCATCGTCCGAGCCGCACATGAACGTCTTGTTTAGAGAGGGCGCAAAGAATTGTTCACGATTCCGCCCGCTCCACTCCTGCACCCACTTATAACTGCACAAGATCTCTACTTACACCTGCGGTGGAATTTCCTGCTCGACGTTAGCGTTAAATTATCCACGCAAATTATTTAAACAGTGCCGTTGTTTCTCATAAAGGAATAAATACAAATAATAAAATCTCTATTTTAATCAGCTCTATTTTTGGGATAACAATAGGGGAAACAATTTCATAATGCAATTATTTGCAGCACCACAATATTGCTCTCTTCTTTTTAATAATTTATTTAGATTTAATATTTCTGAACATGTACATTAAATGCCTGCAATAATTATTTGGTATGCATGTTTGGCGTCTTCGGTAATAGTTCAATGGTTTACAGGTGAGATGGTTTGAACAGCAGAGGGAGAAACGAAGAGTCAAGAGGGACTACAAGCCCTACGAAGGTCAGCTATGGTCACAGCTGTCCAGAAAGCCGGCGTCTCATAGGACGAGACATCGGGCAATTACTCCAACGCTCTTTCCTGATCCATTGTTCAAGGAGCAATGGTACTTGGTAGGTTTATGTGAATAAAACATTTACTTCAGCCGATTTTGCCGAAATCTATACAATGAAAACTCGATGGGCAAAATATGAATAAGAAAGTCAATATTAACTTAATACCTATTTATTAAATAGCACATGATATATAATAGCAATGAGGTACACATTTATTACATTATTAAGGACTAATCTTAATAATGTAATAAATGTGTACCTCACCTTACTGTTGACTTGATATATTTAGAAAATTGTGTTCAAAAGCACATTTCCTAAGTTTTTTATCTTATTTTATGAACGTCTGAAATATTATTTCTAAGGAATATATGATTGAAAGCATTACTTTATATTCAGATGCATCTCATGAAATGTCTTAATGTTTCCAAGTAGGTGAATATTAAAGGCAAATTTTGAATTTCTATAGCCACACTTCCTTAATTAATTATATGTTTTTCTCTTTAGAACGGCGGTGCAAAGGATGGGTTAGATATGAATGTTGCGCCAGCTTGGCAAAAAGGCTATACCGGGAAAGGCGTAGTTGTGTCTATTTTAGATGACGGAATTCAAACGAATCATCCCGACCTTAAACAAAATTATGTGAGTGCGATAAATAAAATAATATTTCTTTTTATCCCATTAAAATAAGTCAAATATTTGGAGGTCGTATTCGTATATTTCGCATAGATTATATAATTATAGTACATATAATTTCAGGATGCTCTTGCGTCAACTGACATTAATGGCAATGACGATGACCCAATGCCCCAAGATAATGGTGATAATAAACACGGGACCCGTTGCGCTGGGGAAGTCGCAGCGGTTGCGTATAATCAATACTGTGGTGTTGGTATCGCATACAATGCAAGTATAGGCGGTGTTCGAATGTTAGATGGTATAGTGAACGACGCAGTTGAAGCTAGAGCTCTTGGATTAAATCCTGACCACATTGATATCTACAGTGCTTCTTGGGGACCGGAAGATGATGGAAAAACCGTAGATGGACCAGGACCTCTTGCAAGACGGTAAGAAGGAAGAAAAATAACTATTAAGCTCAGTTCCTCAACCTCAACAACTAACAATTTATTTTTCACTTGACATGGAAAGTGTTTCAGCATAAGCCTAACATTTATGTTTTCTTAACACTCAAAATGATATTTATAATAAATTTTCTAAGTTAATTATTCTATTTCAGAGCCTTTATATATGGCGTGACGAGTGGCCGACGCGGTAAAGGTAGCATTTTTGTTTGGGCTTCTGGCAATGGAGGTAGACATACAGATTCTTGTAACTGCGACGGATATACAAACAGTATATTTACTCTATCTATTTCGAGTGCTACTCAAGGAGGATATAAACCATGGTATTTAGAGGAATGTTCATCAACCTTAGCGACAACTTACAGTTCAGGTACACCTGGCCATGATAAAAGTGTTGCCACCGTTGATATGGACGCCAGATTACGGCCTGATAGAATTTGCACTGTCGAGCATACTGGTACATCCGCTTCGGCACCATTAGCAGCAGCTATTTGTGCGTTAGCTTTAGAAGCAAATCCAGATTTAACATGGAGAGATATGCAGTACCTAGTCGTAATGACATCCAGACCAAACCCACTTGAGAAAGAAACTGGATGGATCGTTAATGGAGTAAAAAGAAAAGTAAGTCACAAATTTGGCTATGGATTAATGGATGCTTCTGAAATGGTGAGCTTAGCTGAGCAGTGGGTATCAGTGCCACCCCAACATATTTGTAAGTCACAAGAAATTAATGAAGACAAGGCTATAGATTCTTCTTATGGCTATACGCTAAAAGTTCATATGGACGTCAATGGATGCAGTAGTACAGTCAATGAAGTGCGCTTTTTAGAACACGTACAATGCAAAATATCATTAAGATTCTTCCCTAGAGGTAACTTACGCATTTTGCTTACTTCTCCTATGGGAACAACATCTACGTTATTATTTGAAAGACCTAGAGATGTAGTTAGCTCCAATTTCGACGACTGGCCTTTCTTAAGTGTGCACTTTTGGGGTGAACGAGCAGAAGGTAGGTGGACGCTACAGATAGTAAACGCTGGTAACAGGCATGTAAACCAACCAGGAATTCTGAAGAAATGGCAGTTGATATTCTATGGAACAAACGTAGACCCCGTTAGATTACGATCAAAACGACCGTCGCCCTTGGTACCCCCTTTTGGTTTTCCAACTGGCGTTGATGGTTACGATGCAGTCGGGGATTCTTTTTATAATACTGACGCGTTTACCAATTACCAAAACTTCCCTACATTATTTGCTGCCGGTTCCGACCCGGAAAAAGCAATAGCCCGTCTCGACGGACATAACGTCCCTTCACCGCATGGGGAAAATGTCCTCGCTGATAGTAATGATAAGCGTGTCATGCATGAATGTGATCCCGAATGCGATTCTCAAGGATGCTATGGAAAAGGACCGACTCAATGTATCGCTTGTAAGCACTATAGACTAGATGATGCATGCGTCTCTCGATGCCCTCCAAGAAGTTACGCTAATCAAGGTGGAGTTTGCTGGCCTTGTCACGAGTCTTGTGAAACGTGTGTAGGACCTGGACAAGATTCATGTTTGACATGTGCTCCAGCACATTTGTTGGTAGCAGATTTAGCTGTGTGTTTACAGCAATGTCCCGATGGATACTATGAGGACACAGATGCTTCAGCTTGCAGACCCTGTGCAATTCATTGCTCCACGTGTTCTGATAGAGCGGACGCTTGCACCTCTTGTGAACATCATCTCGTTTTATTTAATGGGACTTGCATGGCGTCATGTCCTCCTAAAACGTATGAAACAGAAGATTATTCATGTGCGCAATGTCATGCGTCATGTGACACCTGTATGGGGTCAGGACCAGCACAATGTGTCACATGCCATCCTTCGAATTATATTTTAGATGGGCGCTGTGTATCTTCATGTCCGAGTGGATATTACGCTGATAAAAAACGTAAAGAATGTCTAAAGTAAGTTAAAACATATGCAATTTGTCTTAATTATAATTATTATAATATAATTTATTCTGACTATTTCATTGTACTTTTAGGTGTCCAATTGGCTGTTCAAATTGTTTGAGCACATTCTGTTTAAGTTGTGACACCAACTGGGAGCTGAATAAAAAGGGAAAATGTCTTCCCAGTGGCAATGACCGATGCGTTACTGGGGAATACTATTTTGAAAGCAAGTGTCAGAATTGTCATGATGCTTGTGACACCTGCTATGGGGAAGACGATAAGAATTGTTTAACTTGTCAATCTCCGAACCTCCTTCAAAACTACAAGTAAGTTAACATATCAAACACATTAAATAAAACGGTTTCTATGTAGATTGCAAAAAACATCATGGAAAGGATGATAGCTAAAAGCTACCCGAAATGTTGTGTTGCTTTTCAACCAAATACTAATTTTTATTTTAGGATCTAATCCTTTTTCATCTTTACCTTTGCAATCATTTTAAGGTGTGTATCTGAATGTGGACACGGCTACTACGCAGAGGCTGGAAGATGCGCTAAATGCGTGCATGGTTGTTCTCAATGTGCTTCCCGTCTCAATTGTACCAGTTGTGAGGGATCCTTGCGGTTGCAGTCTGGCGCGTGTAGGACCACCTGTGCTGATGGGTAAGAGTACAGAAAATTCTTAAAAAATATAGACTTTAAACATGATTTAGAATGAAAAAACTTATTGTGCTATACTTGTAGTTACTACGCGGATCGTGGTACTTGTGCCAAATGCTACCTTTCATGCCGCACTTGCAGCGGCCCTAGAAGAGATCAGTGCGCCTCATGTCCATCAGGCTGGAGGCTGGCTGCCGGAGAATGCTATCCAGAGTGTCCACAAGGTTGGTAAAATGTATAATTTAATTCTGTAGTTGTAACTTGGTATTTTCATGAATGGTACATATACGTACTAATCGGTCCTTTTATCAGGTTTCTACAAAACTGACGATGGCTGTCGACACTGCCACCATTACTGCCGTGAATGTGACGGTTCCGGCCCATTACATTGCAAATCTTGTCCGCCTGGCTTTATGCTTGATGGTGGTCTTTGTATGGAGTGTCTAGGGTCACAGTTCTATGACAAGAGCAGCAGGACCTGTCACGGATGTCATGACACTTGTAGAACTTGCTCGGGACCTGGACAGTTCAGTTGCACGGGTTGTTCGAGACCTTTACGGCTTGATAGGTAAGTATCTGTCATAAACTCAACTTCTTAAAGTGCTTATTAAAATAATATGTAAATATGCTCTATACATGTAAGAAACTTTGTGTTGTTTACAGATTAAACAACCAATGTGTTACGTGCTGTTCAGAAAATGGAGGTACTGTTAATTCAACACCTTCTTCCACGCCTGACTGCTGCCATTGTCATCCAGAAACTGGTTAGTAGAATTGGTTATATAAACTAGTTTTAGACAGATTAATATGTTAACCCTAGATAAAAGAGTATTCAAATACTTTAATGTTTATTGTTGCAGGTGAGTGCATAAACTCATCAGTGGCTGGAAAGCGTCGTATCGCAGAATGGGGCGCGTTACAAAGTTCTCCAGATACGCCAGCTAAAACGACGCTCAGCCCAGCAGTCATGGTGCTGGTGTTTATAGCTGCCGGTGCAGTAGTAGTTGGGCTGATGGCAGTACAGGTGTGAACAACCCTTTAAAAAGAAAAATAATGTTAGTCTTAAGAATCAATATATAACAATGCAAATATTGTTCTTGTAATTTATAAAACAGAAATTTTATTGAATAGACGACATACTCTATTGTCCGTAAGTGGCCTGAATTGAGAGATCCAAAGTCTTAAAATTTAAGCTCTTAACTTTTTTCTATAGAAACACTTCCGTCACATTACAGTATCTAACGCAAACACAAAGAACCCTTTACACATAATTGTCGTTATAAGAATGCAAAAACATTTCAGCACATTTTCCCTCAATTTTCCGAGAGGAGTATTCGAAAAGCTCGCTTTCAAACTATAAGATCCCCAGAGTATATGAGACCGGTTGCGTGACGTTCGTCATTTCTTACTTTCCATCTCATTTAGTGATTATGTTTCTCTTAAGCCTCAAAGGAATTTCGTGTCGTTTGCTACTTTAAACTTTTTGGCTGTTCTTTGTTATGCAAGGTATAAGTCAAATATTCAAGTTTCTAAAGAAAAGGAAATTACAATATCTAGGTAGATATCTAGGTATGGATCCTTTAAAATAAAAAAATTTAAAAAAAAAACATTTCATTACACAATTGTTTCAATTGAAGTTTCTTTTTTAAATAGCTTTGTCCACGTGTACTAGCTACGAAAACCCTTTTATATACATATCCTTTTATCGCCAACTGTCCGCGACCAATTTTTAACTTATTACAAAAAATAGAATACCGAGATCCGCTGATTAAAAATATATCTATATATTTTTTTTTTTTCATAATAACACCAAAGGTTTTTCTCTGCCATTAAGTGAATATTGTCCTAAGATTTATCACAACTATCTCGTTACAAGGCCAATTCATTTTGTATTTTTTTAGCTACGATATACGAAGCGTCAACGTCGAGACAGCAAGCAAGGAACGATCTATTCGCCGCTCGCGTGCAACGACGACGGTGACGTCACAGTGCTTGCGTCCCGTACTGCGTTCCCCGTGAGCGAGCGGGATAGTGAATACAGCGGTCTCGAACACGAACACGAAGCGCTTCTAGAACAATCCACATAGTGCGCGCTGTGATCTTAGCTATAAGTTTTACTATTAAGTTACAGCTTGTGAAACAGTTGGCGTTCAGTTTATTACAATTTCAGTTTTTAACTAACGATTCCCATAATATAAATTCTTTGTCTATTGTCAAACATGTTCGTTGGGCTAATTTAAATGATATAAGTTAAATTTGATATTAATATGACTAGCTTGAGTCTTAAATCATAGAACTTAAATTTGGAAGTAAGACAAGTGCCAACTGCATAATAAACGCCAACTGTTCGCAGTTGTATACTGAATAGAGAATAGACACAATCTCTAGCTAACTTTAAGCGCCGCTTGGTGTTACTATTATCTGTAAAACGTCACAAACTTGACATTGTCATCTCAATAGGAAACGGTCACTGTTATATATTTTTATCGAATCAGAACATTAAATATTACTATTAAATATTATGTATAGGTACTATTAGGCCAATGTGAGTACTTTTAGATAGCGTTATTAAACACAATTGTACAGTAATTATAAAAATATACAACATAGGTGTCATTAAATCCTATATGTGTCAACAAAAGACGAAATTAATATTTTAATATAGCTCGAAGTGATGACGTCATAAATGTCGAAGTAAGGATTTCAGGTGTTATATTCTTTTTGTAATTACGATAAGGTGTAAATTGTTATAATGAACAAAATGTTCTGATCGACGGGGCGTCGCCCTCTGCCGTCTACAATGTGATATGAGTGCTTAGGAGTTAATACGTATACACTTGCTGTTATCAATAAACCTAAAACGTCAAAAACATACTAAAATCCTCAAATAGCTGGGATACAAGAATCCTGCGTTAAAGTAAATAAGTAAAAGTAAATACTAGATAAAAGTGCAAATAGCAGTGGGTTCGGTTGAGAAAAATAAATATAGTTGTATTTCACGGAACAAACAAACAAGTCACAAACACAAGTTCCTAACTCGTACACAAAACGGTGTCAAACATTGCAGATAGGAAAATTCGCTTGCGGTCAAACTTTGGGGGCAGTAAATTTAAATTATGGCCCGCACAGAATCTGCTTACTGTGTCTTCTACCCTCAAGTCAATAGTTAAACACCAGAAACTACGCAAGTTTGTTAGGCAAGATTCCAAATTGTACGGATTTTAAGTCCCCGGGGCTGGGGTGTATAATTTTATGTTATCACGTATTTATAATTTTGAAGCGAATGTTCCGACATAAAACTAACTTTGCTGTTATTGTCTGTGGCACCTACTCCGGGATTTAATTGGAATTTGGAACGGTGTCTCTCAGTATTGGGACTCCGATTTAATGAAGGATCGTGTCATGTCACTTAAGCAATTTAGACATAGTTTACGTTGGAATCAATAACTCTTATCATAATTTTGACCCCATTTCGTTGATCCTATTGAGCCCAAAATCAAATAGGTAAATCTCGGTATTATCGTAAACAGAGAGTTCTGTGTTCATAAATAATATAAAGGCGAAGTGTTTTACCTGGTTTATTATGTAACGATAACAGCAATAAACAATATAGAAAACACGGTATCTGATACTAAAGTTATTTTAGTACTTTAAACATCATGCCATAATGGATGCCAGGTCGTAATAATTATACGTATTAAACTCTTTTCGTAAAGCGACGCAATTAAAGTAATAAATAATTAAAATAATAAGATAGGTAATAGGACCAACAGTTACCATAAACGTACAATAATAATTAGAACAGCTCTGCACAGCTTCACGTTTGCGAGAATCGCCCAAATTCATTCAATTGTATAATTTATTTAAGTAGGAGATCGGGCTTCGGCTTTTTAGTTTGTAAGATACGGGGTCATATGAAAATCTTGTCACAAAATACTGTGGAAAATCGACTCCTCGCTTTCCTTTGTTCCAGCGCTTTCCGATTGCTGACATAGTTGCGTTAGCCTCAAAATTTCACTATAATAATTAATTAGAATTATGTGCCGTTTAGGTAATGTTACCATACACCATCACAAAGTAAATTCGTAGATAGTTCGTTGAATAATTAATTATTGTAAATTATGATAACGTGTATATTCAATTAATGTGGTACAAACCACTGTTCATCGATGGAAATACTTTATAATTTGTATGTCGCTTTTATATCGTTTGTGTACTTAGTTAAATTTAAAATCTTGACATCTGATTTATATTTTTACGGTATTTTTTTGTATTCCTTGTTACGAAATTTATAGCAATTTTTCCTTTTATTTGTATGCGTGTACATTTTTTTAATTTGTTTTAGTTATTATATTTAATTAAATTGTATTTTTGTATGGAATGTTACGTGCAGGTCGTATTTATAATAAAACAGTCTTATGTCGATATGTGTTTTATTTTTTTATATATTATACAATTTAAAAAATAGCCTTTCTATATATAAAAAAAAGACAAGAATGGTTTATATAGAACCTAAGGTGAATAATTAAAGACGACGACGGAGGGGATAAGAAGTAGTAGTGACAAGGTACAATTAAACAGCGCTAAAGTAAATGAAATTATTTTAAATCAGTAAATTGACATACTATACGTATATTTAGATATATTCCCCAGTGCTACCGCTAAAAGTAACAACTCGCGGAAAAGCAAGAACGCGCACAACTCTGTGTATAAATGTAATTAAATAAATTACCACAGAGTGTAACAATGAATGCACTTGTGCAACTAACTTCGAGGGTTTCTTAAGTTTCAAGCACTTCTCCTGAAGTTATAGCTCTATGTTCGCGTATGTTCTTTTGAAATTAAACATTTCTCACTTAACATTTAGAAAGGCGCCTATCGTCAACAAACACAGCATTACAATAAATATTTTCATGACCATTAAGTAAGGAACTTTTAAACATTTTTTTAACAAGGTTGCCACTATATAAAAAAAAAAATCTATCCATTGAGCCCGTATCGTATTTTTTCAATTCAAATCGACTTTTATTAAAGTACTATATTTAAATGTGTACAAAAATAATTAATTGAATTAGAAAGGATATTTTTCTAATACTAGTATATTTTACATCTTTATGCTTATAACTAAAGTAGCTACTAAGATTTTTTGGGAGCAATTTTTCAAATTATAAAGGCTGTTATACGTAATAGAAATGATCATTTTATTCCCCGAGGATTCGAAGTACGACTTACAACAATACAACAAGCATACAAAATAAAAGTTACAATGGCCGTTCTGCACTTAAACAAGTGTACATATATATTTGATAGTATGTGTTTCGTATACCCAAATACGAATTCAAACTTCAACATAGTAAGAAATCAATGCCCCGATGTCAAAGGGATTGTTCCACGGACGGTGAATCCAATTTACTAAACTCATTCTTCTATTATTCTTTCAATCAAAGCCACAAAGCTTCAAACATCCGTATTTACCCTTCGCAGAATGTCGGCTTATGCAAGATTTTATTTTTATTCGGGTTAAACATTTTAGCCCGCCGCTTACGTTGAATGTGAAATGTAGAAAAGTGCCTAAATTAGCCCTTTATTTACTGTCCTTGTAGGAAGATAAATTAAGGTGCTCTGACGGGTTCTAACCAGCAGAGCGGTTAATTTTTGCTTAGGCTTCGTATATACGAGCGGGAATACTTGCCTTTTACTGATCGAACCTGATCAATATCTATACTAATATATAAAGCTGAAGAGTTTATTTGTTTGTAAGTTTAAACGCGCTAATCTAAGGAACTACTGGTTCGAATAAAAAAAAATATTTTGGTGTTGGTTAAAACATTAATTGAGGAAGACTATTAAAACGTGCATCGTGCTTTATAGTAGCAGAGACGGAGTGTGGAGAAAAGCGCCGCAACTGGGGAGAAAACGGTTGAAAATTTTGACCTTTGCTGTGTACGCTGCGAAATCGGTTTAAGATACACAAAAAGGATGATTCCTCTTTAAATAATATAAAAAAGTTTGCGTAATATATGCATATCTTTTAAGAATAAGGACGTCGTCCTTCAACGTTAAGAGTTGAGAGGAAGCTTGCAAAAACAAATTCCGATGCCCAAAGGAAGTCGCTGACACAGCTAGTAACCAATAAATCTAATTAGTCAAGAGTATACTGATAAGTTAAGCAAAAAACAAAAAAAAAATAGAATAGTTCTGTTTTTATTAAGTCAACATATTATGCTAAAATTGTTTATGTAAAAAACCTTTAAGAACCATATTTTGTTAGCTGCCAGGATAACCTTCGCGTAAGTAAACAAAAAGAAGAATTCGGAAATTGTTTCAATTCATTCTCTCACAGGTTAATTACCTAAATTAAAATGTTGGACGCTTTTGTGGCTTAATGGCTACTGAAAAAAATGTTTTCTCCTTTACACTTAACATTTAATTTTTATTCGGAAGATTTCTAATTAAAATTTTAATTAGTGAATGTACAGTGTGGAGATATTATATTTTCACAGAACAAAGAAAATAAATGTCAACGATCTAGTCTCTTTTCACCTCTGAAAATGTAGTTAATGGTATTTTAAAATCCGTCTTTAAAATGTGTTAAATCCCAGCTACATTGGTAAATTAAATTTTTCTAAAGTAGGCCTGCCTAACATTTTTACGTTTATTAAAATTTCGATGAACGTTGAAGGGACTTCACTTTACATTATGCAACTGTATATGATAAATTCGAATACATTTTTTCTATGATTTCATAGAACAATTTAAGTCGACGTTCATAATAAAATGATATAGGATAATAAAAAATTAAGGTTCAGTAAAGTTTAACGACATTTCTGTATGTCTAATTGACTTAATATCGGATTCACAAAATGTCCGCATACAAAACCCAGAACACAACACCGATGTGGCATGAGAACTATGTGAATTTAACGACTATTAATTGTTTGACTATTAATTCACGTTTGTTCGCCGTTCATGTTAATTCACATCTTAATTTATTGTTGGCGTGCTACAAAATAGAATTGAATGTGGGACAATAAAAGGAAATATAGATTTCGCGTGTTTAAGCTTTTGTTGTAATTAAAATTGAATTCGTTGCATATCCCACAGGTACATGCAGGTATATTTATGACTGAATAATTCCACCTAAATAGTGAACGAACATAATTATTGTATTTTGAATTATTGATACTTGTCTAAACAAGAGGTTTGTGCGTATTTTAAACCACTCCCGTAAATCACAGACAAATATTGTTTTTCTTCTTATTCAGTGATTAATTGTTAAATCTGACGTTCAAAATCACCTCAATACTATAATGGCATG
Source organism: Leptosia nina (assembly GCA_963661955.1). NCBI lineage: Eukaryota > Metazoa > Arthropoda > Insecta > Lepidoptera > Pieridae > Leptosia > Leptosia nina. The sequence goes on from CAVLEF010000003.1 coordinate 5,172,917, forward strand.
AATAAGTAACTTTGACACTTGTCGCTTATCTCTAAAACCTACTAAGCTTATAGAAACTCCTGGAATCGTAGTACAAGCTAAGGCACTCAATTTATACATTCTTTATTTATTAAAAAAACAACATCGAGCCTATAATTTCAACCTTCGCCGGTAGTTTAGTCCTACGTAGCGCTCGGGTCACATATATTAAATTATGTATCGGAGTCGTTTGACAGGCCCCGTCCAGGGACGAACTTATTGAATTTATTTACATATAGAAAGAGCGATAATGGTGATATATGCGCAACCGATATCCACTGGTGGCCTAAGTGAAAAGGGAGGTTTTTCGTGGAAAATTATAAGATAAACATCTTCATTCTTTGTTGTGCTTATAAAAGGTTAACAATACCAAATTTCTAATTACATTAAATTGATTAAATTACTGCGGTTATTTGTTTAGTGGTAAATTCATATTATTGAAGTTGATTTGAGAGGGTTTCACATTCACTGGCAACATGTTTAAATTATTTGTCGATTCATTTTAATCCTACAGCCAATCAGTCCTCCATTAGCATTTCGTACATTTTGACGGGAAAACTTATTTGGGGGTGTTATGTAATGTTAAATCCGCAACAGACAAAACGGAGATCATCTATAGTACAATGGCTATTACCATACTTTACATATCAAAATAATTTAAACAATTTCTGCAACTATTACCTAACATTCGAATATATAAGAAAAACATACGTTAATATTTAAGTCAACTCTCGTAGTGGCAAAGTAGACTATGTCCCTTTGTTTGCGTTCGTAACCATTAATTATGAGTAATATAGTATATCAACGGTTGCTGCAAAACTTTCGAAACGGTGTGATAGTATATTTCGTGTTTTAAACGTTAAAAGTGTTATATTCAACTTATCAAAGTTGTTTTAGATTTTCCACGTGTAAATATTGAAATGAAGTGATGGTCCATACATATTCAAACCGCATTTTTCTCCACAAATTAGAATCTCTATCGACTAGGCGGTTCAATATTAAAAAATTAGAACAGTTATATTAAATATGCTTCGTTTTAGAGCACTTAAATTATTTTAAGGAATCAGCTTGCAATCTTGTTCAACGCAGATGTTTATAATAGCTTCACAAAGCAATTATTATTTAACTTTGATGAACTTCGGCAATATTGAAGAATTACGAGAAATTAAATTGATGAATAAAGTTACTTTGTGTTATATTTCTATGCAGTAAATTAACACATCTGTTAATTCTGTGGATTTTCATAAAATGCAGAAATGTAGCAGTACGGGGTATTAGAAGGATACCGTCTTAATGCAGCTTCAGAACATTTGCTCTTTCGCTGCATCTGTCCGTATATTTTACGCAAGCACCAGTCGTCCTATTTTGAACTCTATTCCTTTGTAATACGGAGTCAATCCTCGCTTATACAACATGGTTTCTCCAGACCGTATTCAGTGAGTCGCATTCTGTTCTTAGCTATTCTTTTGAACGCTTCGTTTTATGAATCCCACAGGTATCTTAAGCTGAATACAAATTAAAATCTTGCATTACGATAAACGAGTGTTTTCATCCTAACATTGTTTATGATGGTCTTACATAGAAGGGAATAATCTATGGTCTAGATATTATTTATGAATGCGCATTCTAGTATTGTTGTGAAAGCATTTTTAAAGCCATTCATTACGTTAATGTAGGGTATAGTAGTTTGTTTAGTTTCAGTGGATGTTTTCAGTTTTCAGCCATGATGTTAATATGTGTAATGTTGCTAATTTAGTTCTATCTCGTGAAGTAGCGGAAAAATGAGATGTAGTAAAAGCTAGTGAGGACGGATTTTGTCTATGAATTTAATTAAAATTTTCCATCATGTAATATGGAGTTTCCAAAACATTACTTACTTAGTTTTTCAAACTATATATAGTATAAAACTGAAATGTAGTGATTACAAGTGTGTTCCGCTCTATTGATTGATTTTCCACTCTGATATAGAATTTTTATTTCTGAAATAATGCGTAAAATATAACAACATTTTATGAGTAGCGATGCAGTTATAACCAAAATACTGTAGTATTGTTATTTACTTAAATATATTTATAATTAATGGTTCAAATAAACAGGAAATTTAAAATGCGAAAAATAGTTTTTACAAAAAAATGCGAGTATGATAAATAACGTTTTTATTCTTATAAATAAGAAACGTTATAATTCTTCGTTTTTACTTATGTTTTTATTGACGTTTGAACGCTTTGCCTAACTTAGTTTAAACTGAGAGTTTTTAGGTTCAAATCTTCATAACAATCTATCTCAGAGAAAACTCTGATCGTCTTGCCTGTAAATACAATTTATTAATGAAATATACAAATATGTGCTCGTGCGCTTCTATGTATAGAAGTGATATCGCAAAATACGCTGAAAAATTATTTCCGCGAATAACATGACATAGTATCACACATTCATTTTTTTATGAACTAATGCGTATGTTAATCCGTGGCTCCAATACTAATCGGATGTTATAAACATACCTTCTTTACGGTTTTTAGAATAATGAACGATGGTGTACCCGGACGGAATTTCAATATATTTTAATACACTTTTTTCAAACGATGTCAAAAATTTTCAGAAAGGTTGTAAATTGTAATTCAGATACTTATTGATCTGGTGGGAATCAAACCCACGACCAGTAGATTATTAGCAATCTCATTGCACTATTCTTACCACCGAGCTTACATTAATATACTGAACATTAGTTTACAGTTTTACATCATGACAGGTGTGAAATACTGCTAAGATGAAGCCCGCATTCGAAGTTAGTGGGAAAACCGCATAATACCAACTACGATGAACTATTCATTGTCTTCATTAAGCACTGAGACAATAGAGCCTCGTCGCGAGATAAATATCCTTCCTTTGCATGTGACGCAACCTACCTACGGGTGGGGATGGACCTAATTTTCTACTATGACATTTATTTGTTTAGCGTACTCCCAATTGTGAGAATGCTTTGGGTGGGCAAAATCTTTACTACTAATATTATAAAGCTGAAGTGTGTGTTTGTTTGCATGCGCTAACCTCACTACTATTTTTATATATATATCGGCGCAAAACAGGCAATGCGTTACGTCATCGCTGCATGTTCCTAACGTAAACAAGTGACTCACGTCGGTCGTCCACTGAAATCCCCCACTACGTGCTTATAAAGGCCTTGTTGTAGCGCAGGGCACTTTTGGAGGGACGGCGCTCTGAGAGCGAACGTCTAGTCTATAGCTATTTTTATTATTCAATTATAAAAGTGTTTCAATAGTAAAATGGACCACTCTAACAATATTGACAATTATGACGTCGGTGCTGCCGACGTCACCAATTTTAAAAAACAATTCTGGATCACATACTTCGACATCAGAAGTGGGATTACCTACCTTCTCCGCTTAATAGCCTGATACAAGGAAATTTCATACTGGAAATGGCAATGATGGAATACCGGTGGAAACCTCAGCTCCAACACTTGCACTTTGTCAAAAAAGAAACTCAAGAGTTAGAAACCTTGGCAGTGGATTCATCGATGGTGGAGATTTCTACAAAATTATGATTTCGATATTGAATATCCAGGTTCAGGGTTCAAGAACCCAGCAGAATTTACAGTTAATGTAATGACCTATGACCTTGTCTGGTTAAAAATTAAAAAGTCTTCAGATTGAGACAATCTGACAAATCCCGGTGAGTTCCATTTAATCTGTTAACCTAGCGAGGCGCAATACTTATTCTTCACTTCATTTAGTCCTTTGACTAATCCTAATAATATTATTGCTCTTAGCGACTGATCGTTAATGAGTCAATCATAAATATTATGTGAAAAGATGCACGTTGGGGTATTGGAGCCCACCAACGGCCAAAAAAAATAAAAAATAATAATAATATGTGAAAATATGCACGTTGGGGTATTGGAGCCCACCAACGGCCAGCGGTAGCGAAATCCTATCCGAAAAAAAAAAAAAAAAAATTTATTCCCCTGTGTCCGCGGCGCTCAGGACCGCCTAGATCACAGCATCGACCTAGTCAAATCATCCTTTAGAGCCTCTGCTTTATGCAGCATCGCCCTGTCTCCAACCTATCCTTACCATGTGTTGTCTATAATTGTATTCGCTATCCGCCTACACATTAAAAATACGAAACTGTTGTCATGTGGAATGAGCAGTTCAATAAAATTAAAAATACGAAACTGTTGTCATGTGGAATGAGCAGTTCAATAAAATTAAAAATACGAAACTGTTGTCATGTGGAATGAGCAGTTCAATAAAATTAAAAATACGAAACTGTTGTCATGTGGAATGAGCAGTTCAATAAAATTAAAATATAAGATCACCAATATCATTAGTCCTTAACTGTTGTCATGTGGAATGAGCAGTTTACTTAAATAAGTCACCGTTTACAATAGCAATTGATTTAAACTGTTGTCATGTGGAATGAACAGTTAATTAAAATGACCTTTTACCAATATAATTTGTCACTGTAACTATTGTGATGTGTTACACGACAATAGTACCACAGAGTGCGTGACTTTGGTGTCACAGTGTATGTGACAACATAACACTACAGTATACACTAAACTCAGTCAGATATGAATCTTTTGCTGACCATAATAATTATTAGCAACCTGGTTAAGATACCAATCTCAAAGATTAAAATTTACCAGTTTCAGAAATTAATATTCTTCAGTAAAACACCAAAACGGCTAGTGCAGAGCGCGCACAGCCGGTCAGGATGGTCGTATCGGCGCAAAACAGGCAATGCGTTACGTCATCGCTGCACGTGTTCCTAACGGCGTAAACAAGTGACTCACGTCGGTCGCTCCACTGAAATCCCCACTACGTGCTTATATAGGCCGTTGTTGTAGCGCAGGGCACTTTTGGAGGGACGGCGCTCTGAGAGCGAACGTCTAGTCTATAGCTATTTTTATTATTCAATTATAAAAGTGTTTCAATAGTAAAAATGGACCACTCTAACAATATTGACAATTATGACGTCGGTGCTGCCGACGTCACCAATTTTAAAAAACAATTCTGGATCACATACTTCGACATATATATATATATTTTTTTAACCAGAACTACTGGTTGAAAAAAAAATTAGTATATCATTTATGAAACAGTGGGAAATGTGGAAAAAACGGGAAAATTTAAGAATAATTTGAGGGGAATTTGCGAAAACGCTTCGAGATAACTAAAAAATATGTATGAAAGAACGATTCGTCGTCGTAATCATTAGAAGTTAACTATATTTATGTTAGGTATCAGGTTACATTATATTAGGTTAGCGAGTGATCCGTGGTATAAAAAAACCACTGTACAGTTTTCATGCCCAAATACATGTAATAATAGATAAAAAAAAGCCAATTAAAAAATAAAGGATTCAAGATCTTGGCTAGTCCAAATCGTCAAAAAAATCCAAGAAGCCGTATGACTGACGTCATCTTTACCTGGGTCTGTCATAGTAAGTTTTTGTTTAGTAATAGAATATGATAAACTCAAATTTACAACATAGCATGCAAAAGGGTGCGATGTCAACCTATTTTTTCTTTGGTATACGAAAATCCTTTTTTATCTTGTACGTTTGTACCCGTAGGAATTTGATGTTCTTACCTCACATTTAATATTATGATTTCCAGACGAAGTCCAAACAATATTTTGTTGATTTAAAACATATTGTGCGAATCCCAACTGTTGATCATTAGACACATATTTTACCATTAACAAAATTTAGCAAAAATAATTAGCAATCCCTTATATTAGTAATAATCGCGACGTCAAAAATCTAGAACAATAGTTTTCAATCCATATAATAGTTTTCAAAGTAGCTACATATTAAATTCTTGAAGAGGGAAGTTTTATTAACTCGTAAAAGTTTACAAACATTAAACTTCAAGTTGAACCAATAATAACTGCTCTAGGTGCCGGCGTTGTTACTAGAGGCAGCTTTCAACTTCATAGTTCTTAACGTGGGCGCTTTCATTCATGTTCTATTCTCCGATTTCTTTGTTATCTACCAGGTATCTAAATTAAATATTAAGTTTAAAAAATTAACACACATGAGATTCGAACTTGCTACAATATAATATAAGAATATGAACAAAATACATACTGGAGCTCATTTTACTAATTTATTGAATAGCTAATAAAAATAAAAGTTTAAAATTGCTATCTGATTTGAATAAACCACTTAAACGGTTTAAAACGCGATATATATTACTTGTCCGTAATTGTAAACTCTCCCACGTCTGCTGCAAAGCATCCGAAACGTCGAACCGTAGTTAAAATAATTTTCAAATAAATATATCTAATATATATCGCGTTTTATTTAAGTGTCTACTAATCGCATAGACTATAGACAGTATTTGTTATCTCATATATGTAGTCTTCTTTGTTTTATAAGTTTGGTTTTTCATATAATTCTAAATATTTTAATTGCTCATACAATCATCTCTTAAGATCAGTGTAATGTATTCGTGGTATCTGATGTATGAGTATTAATATGATAATCTAATTAGGTGCTTAATTAATTAATGTTTAGTGTAACCAATGAAGTAAGCAACTAGTTTCGTAATCAATGGTTTAATGTTATAGATCACGTATAATTTCAGAACAATAATCTAAAGCCGATGTCTCAACTCTGTTATTGAGAATAACACGCCAGAAGCCAGTCTTCTGAACACGTAAGTTTTTTAGGTATGAGTGTTTTGCCCCATAGGGAATGGGATTAATACATTTCTGTGTCCGTTTTATTTACAGGCAAGTAGTTTATCAGACTACCTTGCCCAGCCCTACTGAAACAATTTATTGTTTTTCAAGAATTCGAACCATTCTTTCGGACCTTTCGCGCTTAACCTAATGCTATTTACAAGAGCCAAGGAGGGTCCTTCAGTATAATAATCTAAAGTCTGAAGATGTTTTTCGTGGAGAAAACGGGGTTATTAGATTGAAAACAATGGTGGCCTTTATATATATTAAAAATCTTGTATAACATGTCACATAATTACAATAAATAATTTTTAAATGAAAAAAAGTCTTAACGAATATTTTCATAAATTTATTACAATGGAATGTTCTTACAGTTCCTAGGTTCAACTGAGGGGCAATCCCAAAAATCTACACATTATCGCTTCTTATATACCTCCAAATACTGAAGCTACTTATTTTTTAATGAGCTAAGAAGTCATTAAAAGATTTTTAGACAATAGTATGGAGACTATCTGTATTAGGCGACTTCAATTTACCTTTCATTTCGTGGCGGAGGATCACACCTACTACGTATCGAAACATTGTAATTCCGATTTTATTCCGCCTTTAACCTCTTACATTTTTTGACTTAATGGGAATATCTCAATATAACCTAACTACAAATAACCGTGGCAACACCTTGACCTCGTTTATCAAATTTATTTATTCAGTGCACTACATCTCGGAGTTCTTTGGTAAACATTGACCAATTTCATATTCCCTTAAAGATAACTATTCAAGATATATTCTTAAAACCATTACCGCCAAAAATTAAAGTTCTAAAGAAATTTTTTAAGGGTGATTACGATGCAAAAATTTAAGCTATTGTCTGTAAATTGGTACGATATTTTATTCCTACTCCGTTTAGGAGGCCGTAATGTTTTCTACCACATTGTTAATAATCTCATAGATTTGCATATCCAGTAGCCAAAGTTTCCACTCGATATCGATACCCTAATGGTTACTCCCGCGTTAATTAATATTTTGAAAGAAAAACATAAAATCATACAAAGTGGAAGAATTTTAAAAGATTGAGTGATTATGCAACTTTCCTTATACGGTTAAAAATTACAAATTGAAGCATATTCTAATTATTCCAGGTGTCAAGACGGTATAAAAAAGTCTCCTAAGATTTTGGAATAGTTAAAGCAAACGTTGTGATTCTGGAATTCCTCGCAATTGTGTTATTGGAAGTCCTCTACAAACGGCCAAGATATTTGTAACGCTTTTAATGAATACTTTCAAAGTTGTTTAGCCGCTGAAGAGATTTGAATTAGAAAAAGAATCTGACGTCCAGTAGCCTTTGCACAATTCACATAGATAAAAAATGTTTAGAAACGTCTTTCAAAAATCTAGATGATCGAAAGGGTTGCGGAACGGACGGCTTACCGGGATTTTCTTAAAAGAACTCAAGCTGGCCTCATGTCTTTTTAGGCATTATGAAGCAATTTTTCCTAAGGAAGGAGGCTCAACTAACCCCCATTTATAAGAAAGACTCTAGAATGAATGTAATAAACTACAGAGGTATTTCAATATTTATAGTCGGTAAAATGTTGGAGAAAGTTATTTACAACTAATTTAAGTCACATTAACAATGCAACCTAGTTCAACACGGTTTTTAATCTCGAGTGATAAGTAACTACTTGAATTTACTATCCGTTGACGAATTAACGATTACACATAGTGTGATTTTTACTGATTTTGAAAAGGCATTCGAACTGTGGCATCATACTTTTACAGAAGCTTTATTCAGTCGGTAGGGGCAATCTTCTAAGAGAGAACTTTTACATCGGTCAACGTGTGGCACTTGGGGGCTTTAAATCGGACTTTATCAAGTTCCTCCGGCGTACCTCTTGGACCCTTATTTTCAAATTTTTGTAGACTTGAACCTGTTTTCATAACTCCAATTTTGTTTTGAGCAGATGACAAAAAAATTTATAAAAAAAATTGTAGCTTGGAAGACTGCTTTAGCTTCAAGACGACTTACTAAGGTTCTAATTACTTAAACTAAACAAAATTTCAGTTAAGTCGTAAGCAAGTTTCAATGACTCGTAAACTCAAAGGTGTGCTAGATTATAACTACTCATTAAACGGACAAACTATACCAAAAACGGAGCAAATACGCGACTTAGGTGTTACCCATGACGCCAAACTAACACATAATATTCATATTGAAAATAACTCAAAAGGCATTTAAAACCCTCGGCTTTGTGCTCCGCACTACTGACCTTTCAAAGATATCATGTTTAAAAGTTCTAATTTTGCTTGTGCGAAGTGTTCTTGAGTTTGCAAGTCCATTGGCGGCCACACTACCTTTGTCACATAAACAGGTTGGAAAAAGTTCAAAAACTATTTATAAAGAAACTAAATTTTTTAACTCATACAAAACTAATAATTATACGAAGCTTGTGCACATCATAATATTAACACTCTAGAAGACAGAAGAGATATAATAGACATGATGATTTTTTACGACATTCTCCATAACAAACTTGACTGCCCGGACATATTGCGTAATATTTTCTTTCAAGTCCCAAGCCTTCGCACTAGACAAACAAATTTTTACGTCCGACGCTTCTACCTCTTACTTGAAACATTCCCCTCTTTACCGACTGCCGATTTTACAATAAAAAATTTTCATCCATAATATTTTTCATCTTTCAGCCCCGTCTTTAAAAAAGCCCTAATTAGCACCTTTAAAAAATAAGAACAACATTCACTTACACTTAAACATGCATACAAAAAACACACCCATCCTGGATACGTCAATTCAGTTCTCGTTTTATTCACCTAATATAGAACCTTGTCATTGGGTAATCCTATTATTTATTGTAAATCCTTGTAATTGGCGTATTAATTGCCTAACATAACATGTACGTTTAGCTGTAAGGATTTCTGTAAATAAATAAATAAATTACGCGAATACAACGTACCTGAGTACTTTAGAAGCAGACGTTCTTTGTCAATTCAATTGTATAATATTCCTATTAATTCATTACGCAAAAAATTCTCAAGAATTTGACAAGGGAAATTCGGGGAAACTTTTTTGAATAATTGCTTACTTGCAAATAAGACAATTTAAGAGGGAGAGCGAGTTTTAAATCAAATATCATTTTACCAACTTCGTTAAAATATTAAGTTAACACAATTACGCGTTCGGCCGAAGTATGATTTTGCTAAAATGTATTTATCAATTTGTATTGTGGCGTAATATCGTAATTACTAGCGGTGGAGAATACAAATTTTCATCGTGCAGTATTTTTTTAACACTAGACGTTACTTCACGTAAGTCCTAAGTTTGAAAAAAATCAGATTCATGTTAATTGTTTTGTTTTAAATGTATTAAATTAAGCCAAAAGAGATCGACAGGGCATCTTGGTTAGATTCTATAAGGCTGTGGAATTTCACCTTTTTTTCCTTCTTTTTTAACGTGGGGACATCCTTTCGGATACCCACCGCACCAGAAGGTAACCAAACAGGTTATGTCGGACTTAAACCCACTGAAACCCCACAGTAGAACCTCTGACACAAATGTGAAGCATCCCGGGATCTCTTTAGGACTGGCACGGTATCCAGTGAAGCTTACACCAAGTACTTGTCTAGCCTTCTCTTTCATAAAAAGACTTCTAGTCATGCACCAAAAATTTGTATCTTTGCCCCTTATTCACACACAAGATCATAAAGAAACATTTTATGCCCTAGAAGCGATATTCATCATCTGTGAACATGAATTCTGTTATCCGTTTTAAACTCTGCGGTGGGGGGTGCGATGATAATAATGATGATGATTCATGTGAAAATTCAAGGTGAATATATTATTATATCGTCTTTCGTATTGCAGGAAATTGCACGGAACAATAGTGTTAAATACTGTTGGGAGTAGTACACATTTAAACAAAACACTTTAACGGTTTAAAACGCGATATATTAGTTAAACTTATTTGAAAATATTTTTAACTTCGCCCGACGTTTCGGATCTTTGCAGAGCCGTCTCCCGTGACCGCGGCTTATTTAAACAATAGCGTTGTCATCACATAGGAGTTCACACATATATTATTTTTTTAGTGTTAACACTCTCGTAAGTTTGCTACTTCGCCTTTCAACTTTTAAAAAAAGATCAGCCCCCGAACAGACTCGAAATTATTAGGTCCCCTATTATAACATCGAGCTAAAACAAAAGGCACAGTTAACAAGCTTTGAACAACTATTGTTATGTCAAGCATGTTCTATTCAGGTCTTGGGTCATTCCCAAATATTTTAGTAAAGCCATTTTTCGTTACGAGTTAACGAATAGTATCGCCCAACACACAATGGCCGACTTGCGGGATACAATGCCGCTTTTTCAAATATTTATCATTCAATTCCCGGCGCCCCTTTCATCTATGCAGCTATATATTTTTCAACGGCACACTAAAACGTCGTACATTTAAAACGAAACGTGAAAGCAGGGAGGGGTTTTTCGTTTTTCGTTACAGGATTAGGTTGTAACATTGTATTTGGCCTTTTATATATGAATTTTAATCCCACAGTTTTTTTCTAAAAGAGCAAACGTGTATTCGCTACTTAAATAGGTTTTAGTGTGTTTTTTTTATTAGTAAAAGTTTATTGATAGTTACAATGTATAATTGCAATATACACCGACCAAAAAGGATCGGACTCGTATAAATTAGCGTCAGTATAATTTCCTTATAGTGTAAAACTACTTACTTCTCTCTCCATACTATAATGCTATTATATTAAAGTATACGCACTGTTTACAGTTACAAACACAAAAAATTGAATAAATTTTCCCCTGACTTCCAAAAAAATCATTAATATATATAATTTCCTTTACAATTTAAAAATATTCTATTAATTAAAGCACAACAGATAATTCTATTGTTTGGAGTAGAGATAATCGTGTTTCTGACAGGCTAGACTAGACATAGAAATATATTAATTAGACTCAGAAATTAATAAATAACATCTCTATTTAAATAAAACACTTTAACGGTTAAAAAACGCGATATATATTAGTTAAACTTATTTAATATATTATTTTGACCGTATCACGGGGCACAGCAGCTGCAAGGAATCCGAAACGTCGTGCCGTAGCCTAAATAATTGTATTTTTCTTTACTATATTAAAATATATCGCGTTTTAAACCGTTAAAGTGTTTTATTTTAATGTATACTACTGGCGTAAACTACAGACAGCATTGATTAACATCGCATTAGTTAGAGCAATGTCCATCAAGTGGTACGAGTAGCCGGCTAAGTTTGTAAGCAATTCGAATCTGGAGGGAGTTCAAATCTTGGTTATTACATTTTCATACAACTTAACAACGGAAACCATGAAAAGAAACCGACATGTTTTAGAACCAAAAATTCGTAATGTTACCTAATCTTACACGGGTTAGACGGCTTTGGAAGTTGCTAGTCCCAGTTGTGGGAACTGTAAAGGAGCTGATAAAAAGCAAATTAATATGGTCATATAACAAGAAATAATATGATCTTATCCACTATTTCCTTATGTTTATAATAAGTTTCCCTCAGTCTCAGTGTTTAGTTAAACTTAATATCAAGCCGAAATACGAAATAGTTAAATGCACTCGATCCAAGTTAATAAGACCGTACCTCAGGCATTCAGGGTCAGGCTAGGACTTCGGTAATTAAGCCCGAACTCGGCCAATTTGCTGTTTAACAGAACAGGTGCTTCACAATTAGTTTTGTTTTGTTTTGATTAATGTACCTTTATAACCCTAACGAAGGCGTTGTTGCGCCCAATTAAAATTGTTATTGAAACTTTTCTTCGGCTACTTTATATCGGACGCTTTGAGTTACGAGGGAAAATTTCCCTTTTTTTGGTACCTTTTGGGTCAACCCACACTTAATAAAATCGTCCACGTCGCTATTGATAGAATATACCGGGAGACTGATAGCTTTAAATAAATAAGTCTGAATAAATAACATGTTCGCATTATATTATACAGAACAGCGATTATCATTATCTATTAAGTATATAACTTCCTATTTTAAACGCTAATCCTGCCTTGGATAAAAGTGAAATCCCGTTTCCCCCTCGTGGGGCATGGGGCGAACACATTTCATTAACAGGCAAGTAGTAGATCAGACTTCTGTGCCCTGCCTGATCGTAACAATTGTTTCCCTAGGATTCGAACCTAGGACCTCTCGCGCTTAACGCAATGCTAGGCAATACGTTTAACCGTTTGGCTACAGAGGCGGTTGCCTTGGATGATGAAACTAAAAACGAGATAAAGAGTATAAATGTATTTTTATTACACATAGGAGACACAGTAGAAAAACTAATTATAAATACCTAAGGTGTACTTGATGTATCCATCGAAGATCGTCGATTTTTCATTTCCAATTCTGATTCGTTCTTAGAGTTTTATTAAGATAAGAGTTTAATTTATTATTTTTAATTACTTAATTGCATTACTATACATCTCCAGCCAATTTGGTGTTTGAGCCCACATTTTTAGCGTTCGCCTAAATAATATTCTTGTCTCGCAGGAATAATCTAGAAGGGAGCTTATCTGAAAGTGACACAAGATAAGAGCTCTAGGGAGAGTCGCGCTAATTTGAATTAAATTTTCTCGGATTACGAGTCGTCGTTCGCTAGATTACGTTGAGACCACCGCTTGACATAGCGTTGCAGTTTTTCCATCTCCGACTGCTCCAACTTAACCTTACGGCTCAAACTTTGCTAGTTCTTGCGGGAAAAGGAAATGTGTTTCTAAGATTAGTCCTTAAAATTAGTATCTATTCCTTCTAACTAAGCAAAAAGTTAGTATAGAATATGATTTTTAAAACAGTTTGCTAAATCAACCCGACCCGTACGTAATTTATTTATTTGGGTCAAAATTAGAGATTGAAGTTTAAGAACCTTTCGGTTGTCAGATTGATCTGAAGTTTGATACACACGTCTAATTTAGATAACAATACAATATAAATAAAACCAAAAACATTATAAATCCAAGATGGCCACCGATACAAAATGGCGGATTACATACTTTTCCTTAACCCCATCAATAATATCAAATGAAAGGGTAAAACACGATGATTATGTCAAAATTTTAAATTTTTTGTTGTTTTCAGTGCACAAAAAATTACTTTAACTTAAAAGTATTTTTAAGTTGATACTTTGTTTTTTAGTTTATCTTTGATTAGACACAAACCACTTTCTATGTTGTCTCAATTCGAAATCTCTGTCAAAAACGTAGCGATATATATTAATATGTCATTAACAAGATAAAGAAGAAATACGTACACATTCCATTCAGTAAACGTGGGGATTTTAATACACTAATTAATCCTTGAACCACTAACTATTCACAACATACAAGAGTTCTTGTAACTTTAGTTATCGATAGGAGAGGTTAGTTAAAGTGTTTCATCGAGTTAGTTTACGGGATTAGTCTTTTACCGTGCTGAAGTGACCGATGCTTTCATCCACAGATTAAATAAACTTCATGAATAGTAAACCAGTATACTGTGGAAAGGGAATAAATTTCCCTTTGATAGTTGCATGCAGTGCAGATTATAAAATGTTATATGTTTCTTGAACAGATTATTTTAACTTTGGTTACATTTAGACAACGATAAGTATTATTTAATTTAAGATTATCCCTAAAAAGCATTGATTCGTATTTCATATTAAAGTATTTTTTTAAATGTTATTTATTTTTATCAATTTACTTCTTGTTGTAATTACTTTTGTAACTAATCATTTTCTTCATTGATCAGGAACCAGTCAAGTAACTGAACAAGTATTGGTTGACAATAGAAAATGGGGGTTTATTTATTTATTTTTAACTACCTACAGCTACCAAACATATACTTGGATTGATATGCTTAGAATAAAGCACAATAAGTGTCGATTTAAAAATGTACGAGTAATAAAGGCAATTAAAATTATTGAAAAAGAGATCTACAAAAATAATAACAGTGAATATATGTGAAAATATATGTGAAATTTGAAGGAATATAATATAACTTAACTTTCAGATTGCGAACGAGTGAGGATGGTAAAATGCTTAAATCTCACATAGATATAATTTAAGCGTTTAACTATTATCTCGTTAAATTTCTAATTAAAACTATAATTATAAGTACTCTTGAAGAAAAAAAACAATTAGTACAGAGCAGCACAAATATGTTCGCTCAAAAAAATCTCAACTTCTTTTACGCTTACTGTAAAATTATTACATCTTTTGTTAAAATTCCTGCGTTTCTAGAATGTTTATGAAGCTGTAAAAAAACACAAACGGCAACTCCTGTTGATACAATTACGCAGTATACAGGTTTTTCAGGAGCGCGTTTTTCCAAGCGCCTACTTAATCGAAAAGGCCGAAACTAAGGTCACTTAATAGACGTTTTCGAAATGAGGGAATTATGCAAACAGCTAAATTTCCATTATGAGAAGTGTATAATAAAAAATAATTCCCCTCCATAATTCCTCGCTATGTAATGTAATTAAGGCACCGAAAGTTAGAAAATTAAACAAGATGCTTTCCTTGGCTAAATTACGATGACATATTTTAGTCTAAGAGCTTAAAACATGGCGATTAGTTCATGATATTAATGTCTCATTTTGTATTGAGTGATTTTTGTGCAAAGAAAAACTTTTAATTATTTTTACGTCTTGTCTAATGACTTGAGGAGATTAGAAAGAGGCTTATAAGTGATATTATTGGACGTTAATTATATATTTATTTTATTCTTAGTACAGTAAAGTGCAGAAGTGTTTCCAATTCGAGTACGTCTAACTCATTTTAGAATTTTTCCGGTGCATGTAATTTACTATACCGGTACAATGACACTATACCATATAGGTAGTGGCAGACATTACATTATTCTTTAAATAGAGATTGCTCTACTTTAACAAAAAAAATTTTAATTAATGAATTGAATTTATTTCCAAGTTAAACAAGCAATACCCGTATTTTATTAGTACAATATTAACTTCATTCTGGGTAGACGACGTATATAAAATGTAATGTTAAAATACAATTTCGTATATTATCTTTATTGTTGTGTGTAAGAGCTAATATGCAATAAGATCGTCAACAACTTTCGCATTCGACTGTACCTCACTCACGTAAATAGTTCACGTGTTTCACTCGAACTCTCAGACTAAATAGAAGTTGGAGTTGCAATATTAAACTAGATACATTATTAAATAACGGCATGATTTATTAAGCGGCGTGTTTGAAGATGGATGTTACTAATCGCTTCCACAAAACTTCGCAACTTCACGAAAATTTTAAGGTACATTCCCCACTAACTTTGTAATTTATTAATCTGCAAGTTGAATTTTCCATATTACGTATTCTGTTTAATGTTTTTCGTATGGTCATAATTATTTAATTATTGAATTATTGCTTTCATGAATCAATTATGATTAATATGTATTATATCAAATATCTTTATATTTATTCGTGAAAGATTCAGTCTGTTGTGTGACATTTTATAATATACTAGCTGTTTCAGCGACTTCGTCCGCTAATAATATTTATTTTGCATCCAAATTCGTTGCGTTTTCGCAAACCCCTTCATCTTTATAAACTTAGGCTGTTACCCACGACGTCAGTCGAATCCCTTCTTTTCTCTTGCAGTTAATCTTAAAAGATAGAGACATATAGCGTCGTGGATTTTTTTAGATCATTTAAAGAGAAATCATTTTTTTGCAGCGTGCGCCTTGAAATCCCATAATGATGTGTAGTATTCCCAACTTTTTTCAATTTCTCCGATTGTTAGTAGAGCACTATAGCCTATAGCCTTTCTTAATGCTCTAACCAACAAAATTAATTTTTCTATAGTTTACGCGAGTAGTACACATTTAAACAAGACACTTTAACGGTTTAAAACGCGATATATTAGTTTAAAAAAATGATTTTCAAATAAGTTTTACTAATATATCGCGTTTTAAACCGTTAAAGTGTTTTATTTAAATACATTTTCAATTCGAACCCGTAGTTCCTGAGAATAGCGCGTTAAAAAAATCTCTTTAGCTTTATGTATTATTAAATAATAAAGATTTTAACAGAATATCAACCCATAAACCAAATATATAATGACAAATATAAAATAATGAATGGAACGTGTTATATAATTGAATTCCTGTCTCTTGTTATAAGACAGAAGACAGCGTTAGAGAATGTTCTCGAACTTAATTATCTCTCGTATTGAAAAATCTTGTTTCAGTATGTAGAAAAATGTATTAGTATTTGGTATTCTAGGAAGAATTTCGTTTGATTAAAAGTTGGCGATGCTGACGGCGCAGTTCGACGGCTGGTATTAAATAAGTAAAGAAGAGTAAGGGATCTTCGATTGATAAGCTAACATACGAAGGGTCTTCGGTTTGTCGGAACGAGCTGGACTTGTGAAAATCGTGTTTACGTGTCCCGAATGAAGCAAATACGAAATAAAGGGAATTCCGCGGAATCACCGCTTCCGTCTTGTAAATGTGGTGACCTTTGAAAATATATCAACGCGGTTTATGAGCAATATTTACAAAGAAGTTTTTTAACATAAAGATATGGGTATTGAGTTAAATCTCTAGTTATATATAAGCATTTTTTAGGTAAAAAATCTTAGTAGATTAAAAAAAATTAACGACACGGACGAGACTTAAACTGGGATCAAAAATGTTACGTGCTGCTTAAAAAAAATACACAAATGAAGTTTTAGCCCACGACGCGTATAGGACGCCTCCTATATCATTTACTTACTATTGATATTTAGAATGATTTTCATGTCGATAAAATAACCAATCAATTTTCTTCACATTTTAATATTAGTCATATGAATACGGCTACGTACAAGAGCAAAAGTTGGTGCCTATAGAAATGTAATACGGCAAGTATGAAAAGCCTTACCAGCCCTAATAGCTTTCCTCTTTTTACGAGAAAACTTCTATCTTGAGGCTGGATGATATTTTAATTAAGGATGTTTTGTGTCGTACAAGTTTCTTACGTTATCATGAGTACGCTGAACTTAAAACCTTAGGTTTTATGAAATTTGCGACGTGGAAAAAGTTTAGATTGATTGATTAAATTTACAGTATCGTTAGCTGAAAGCTTATACTTAGCTACTCCGCTAGTGCAACTACTCAAATTAAGTTTGGCCTCCAGAATAAAAGAACGCCACAACATTGATACCTATTATTTTGCATCTCATTGCAGTAGGGACACCGAGTTTGTTCAGGTGAATCTTGACGGCGTCTTTCCGGCGGTATTACAGATCAACTGGTGCGGCCATTCCGGGTTTCAAGATAGGCCTTCTTGGCGCTTCGGTGCTCTTCAATTCCTTTCAAGTAGTCTATCCAGCAGATTATTTGAGCTTTTCCTTCAGCCCTAATATCAGCTCTTCGATTTTCTGTAATCGCTTCTTTAAAGGCTATCCACGGTTGTCATCCATGTCTCGTAACTATACAAAGGTTGGTCCTATGACTGCTTTATAGAATATATGAAAATTTATCACATTATTTTAAAATTCCTCATTTAGTTTAGTTAGGTAGTCCTGAGGAAGTTAAATTAGTGTTCTAGTAAATTATTCTACTGACAGGGTTACGACTTACATAATATGTCAAATAGAAAAAAATAGAAGCGTTAACATTTAAAGGTGAAAATTAAAAATAACTACGGTACCGGAATATCTGCTTATGTCACTCAGAGTTTTCCAAATGAATAAGATTGATTTAAATGCAGATGTCACTAATTTATGAGACTCTATAGAACTCTACTAACCTTGTAGGGATCTTAAGAAATAAATTGTACTTAGCCCAGCTCTGTCTAAAAGTATTCGTTACGGAATAGGAGACTCCAAGGTGAATGCGCCACACTACTTGTTTAACGTGTCCTTGCAATCATGTAAATAAGAAACGTGTTTTTCAGAGGAAAATATTTTATTTCAACGATACGTTAACGGCAGTCAATTTTCTCGCGACGAGCCGACCAGGTGTTGGCTGAAATACGAAGTGGCAGATTCATCTATCATATTCAGTTTGACACGCACATGTGTTCTGTGAATTGAACAGTTTCTCTTCCTGTGCCAAAGTATACAATTCACAAGCGAAAGCGGAATATGTACATGCTATAATACAGACAATTATAACTCTGTTCTTAGATTACTTTTCCATTTTTGAAACGATACTGATTGCTTTACCACAATAATAAAGTTAAAAAAACGGTCTGTAAGTAAAGTAGGTAACTATAAATAACCGCAATCTTCAAATCAAGTTAAAAAGTAGGTTTGAATATAATATATAACAACTTGATAATTATTTAATGTATCCGAAAAAGTTAATTGCTTTAGCAAACTAGAAGATCTTTAATGCTCACCACATACACTAACAATTTATCGCTATACCCTTTAACTTGGACCATACGACCGAATCTGTCGCGGTTTGTTTAACGGTAATCTTTCATAGGATGTGTCAGGATTTAGATTTAAAATATGGACCTCCCCCTCGATACATCGAAAGTAACGAACTGTCAAATTAAAAGTATTTAACAACAAAAAATATAAAAATATCCCCTAAACCGCTTCAGGTATATAAAACACTTTTAACAGTTTAAAACACGCAATGTCTTACACAAATAACGAAATATTCATTACCAAACATCCAACACAATAATAATTTTTCAAATCGGACTACTTCAGCTAATCTCAGGAACGAGATCAGCTTGCTTAAACAAAATCTTCAGCCTTATAATACTAGTATAGATCAAAGATAGTGTGCCGAGCTTGTTAAGTCAACTTAACTTAGTATCATCGCAATGGGAAGAAATCATAAAAACACAGTGTAATCGACCGTATAAGCGTGTCATAACATTATAGGTCAAGTCAAAGCCCTATGTTATGTGGCGCGCCGCATAGAAATGTGTAATAAGAGATTAGTCTAGGAGATGAATTACTGTAACTTGTAGGTTGTTGTCCTTATAAAAAACAGAAATATTAAAAGGAATAATATTGCGCTTTACTATATAAGTTTAAATAGTATACAGTTACAGTTAAAACGAACGATTTAAAACGCGATACATATTAGTTAAACTTATTTGAACTGCGGCCCGACATTTCGGATGCTTTGCAGCAGCCGTGGTCACGGGGCGACAAATATGTATGGTTTGTAGTTTACGCAAGTAGAACACATAAAAAACATACTGTTAACGGTTTAAACGCGAAATGTGTGTATAAAACTAATATTTGATTTATTTTAACTAATCCCGACTTATTGGGTGCTTAAATGTGACTACAACGTTTTAAACCGTTAAAATTGTTTTATTAACAAATTACGTAATAGTAAATATACTAGTAATGTATAAATTGTGAAATTAAAAACACATGATTCATCATCCTCA
This sequence comes from Leptosia nina, assembly GCA_963661955.1. Classification (NCBI taxonomy): domain Eukaryota; kingdom Metazoa; phylum Arthropoda; class Insecta; order Lepidoptera; family Pieridae; genus Leptosia; species Leptosia nina. The sequence continues at coordinate 5,193,051 of CAVLEF010000003.1, forward strand.
TCCTCAACATAGAAAGAAATCGGAACATATTTTGTTCTTCTTCTTCCTTGTTTTGGAAAAAATAGTCGTTTCATAAACGGTTTTCTTCTAGTACAACAATCGTGTATGACTTCTTCTAATCTATTGTTTATTTTGTTCTCTTTACTTAGCTAGCTAGAACTGAAATAGCATCTAAGACTAGAACTGAAATACTAGTAGTTATCAAGCTGCACCAGTCGAGTACGGGCGTCGGGTGATAAATAAATCCAGCAATGTACTGTCCACCCTCTCAGTGACAGCTTCTATAACTCTGGAACATACTTAATGGATTTTTCCACTTCGGTTTGTTAAAATCTCTGCTTGTTTCGAGCCATAACGTGAGAGTTGTCATCTCATTCGGAAATGTTGGACGAAAAACCACTTCAACTATAGTTCGAGTTTTGTTTGTTTGCACATGATGTCGGAACTACTAAACTGACTTAAATGGATTTAAATAAAACACTTTAATGGTTTAAACACACAGATAGTGTCACCCCGTGACCACGGCAGCTGCAAAGCATCCGAAACGTCGGGTCATAGTTAAAATAATTCTCAAATAAGTTTAAATCGCGTTTTAAACCGTTAAAATATTATATTTAAATGTGTACTACTCGCGTAAACTACGGAATGATTTAAATAGAGTTTAGAATAAAGCTAGTTTGAAAAAGTATTTTATTCTAAAGTCTGTAAGTATCGTAAGTTATGTGTTATGGTAAAAATTTAGTACAATTATTTTTTTAATCAAAATACATGAGAATTTTTAAATTTAAAAGCATAGACTGCAAAAAAGCTGGGGGGGGGGGGGGGCCCCCCCCCCCAGGGGGGGGGGGGGGGGGGGGAACCCCCCCCCGGGGCGGGCCCCGGGAAAGGGGGGGGGGGGCCCCCGCGGGGGGGGGGGGGGGCCCCCGGGGCCCCCCCGGGCCCCCCCCCCCCCGGGGGCCCCCCCCCCCCCGGGGGAAGGGCCCCGGGGGGGGGCCCCGGGGGGGGCCGGGTGTTTCCGGGGGGCGCCCCGTGGCGCGGGGGGGGGGGGAGGGGGGTTCTTTTTTTGTGGGGCCAAAGACCCCTTTGGGTCGCTGCGCCAGCGGAGTAAGTAACTAAGCATAGACTTAATTCGCACATCAACAATCACGGTGAGAAATTTATCGTAGATTCATATCCCGACCGTGTCATATTTTTTTTGAAATATCTTTTTAATTCATGTATAATATTCATTATAATGAGATATATTAATGTGAACTAATTAAATCCTTTATAATACAAGTATATTAAATGACTAGTATCCCTAAAAAATCATTTAAAATATTTAAATACTGTCTATAGTTTACGCGAGTAGTACACATTTAAATAAAACACTTTAACGGTTTAAAACGCGATATATTCGTTAAACTTATTTGAAAATGATTTTTAACTTCGGCCCGATGTTTCGGATGCTTAAGGTCGAAGGGGAGACTCCCCTTGACCATATCGCGTTTTAAACCGTTAGTGTTTTATTTAAATCAAAATATTTAGTTTTGGAGAAATTTTGCATTTTACTAAATAAATATAAAGCGTTTCGTAGTTGTGAACTAAAGTAAGTCCACTAGTAACGAACAGTAACGAATTTCGTCACAAGAATTATTATTATTATATTACATTATAATAAGGATAATTGTCACACGGACAGTGATCATTTATATATACATAACTAACTGTGTCCGCGTAAAATAGTTATTTTCAGCATCAACAGTTTGTTTTTGCACACCTCCTCTTCATCTTTACAGATGTTGCCCACGACGTCGATAAATGTTGTGTCCCTAAGATTAGTGCGTTCAAACAAAAAAAATCGAACAAACAAACTCTTCAGCTTTAATATATACGATAATTGTTGTTTAGTATAGATTTCAAATTAATTAAACAACTTCAATGAAAAAAATATCTCAGTCATTAGCGTCGCCGGAAATTACTTTTTAATCCTTTCAATTCATAATTTGCACAAAATTACATTATTCAAGTCCGCGATAAGATAATTAAAGCGTCATTAAGTTTACGGTTGATTAGCAGCTTTGCGAAGGACAGAGAGAGGTTCTACTTCAATTATTTGACAACCAACTTTTGAAAACTTTAATATTTTTCACACGCATTGCACATGAAGGCACTATATAATTGAAAAATTAAAAATAAATAAAACAATCATTTTCAAATAATTTAAACCAACTTATTGGAATTTGAAATTCAACGTTGTTTTTAGTTATGTTAGTATATTCTTAACCTTTAAATAAAACACTTTAACGGTTTAAAATGCGATATATTATTAGCAACTAATATATCGCGTTTACAACATTGATTTTCAGATATATATATTATATCTAGATATTATAGCCGTTTTAAAAGTCTAGTACATACATAAATAATACGCCCTTTATTCTGACTTATTGATATTTGAATTGAATTGAAACCCTTCAATCGCTATATCCGAAACTCACATTAGAACCCCGAATTCAGTCCACATCAATACACACAACGCTTACCATCTTCAACACAACGAACTAATAAATGGAGAAAACAATGGGAGAAATCCATTGTTTTCGATTGCAATATTAAACCTTTTCACTTATTATCGGACTCGTGTCCGAACGTGAACATTACAATCAACTCCTTTGTTCGCTGTTCCTATCCGTTCTACGATCTGACTGAATCTGAGTTTGACTGATTTTAGCTCTCCACTAAATAACTTCTGTATTTTGACCCTCGGTTTGAGAGGTTTTTAATCACACAGAAGAGAGAAGGGTTCGGAATAATTTTAATTAGTTTACATATTTTCGAAGCATGTCAAAGGAAGTTATGAAATTAGTTTTGTTGCTGAGTGTACGTTGTACGCAAATAGTTTTACACGACTAATACGAGAACTTGTTTATTTGACTAGGGAGTGTGCTGTTTATTTAGCTGCCTTGTCGCTCTAGTGATTAGCATACAGAACTAAAGATGCCCGAAATCGAGGTCATGTAAAAACTTAGTTCGAGCATTTGGAAAATGACTAACGCCGATACATACATATATTAGTTAAGCAATTGTTTCTAGTTGTCATAATTAATACATTAAAGCCTGCCATACTACGCGGCATGTTGAATCAGACAACGTATTCAAAATGTTGTTAGGTAGGAATGGTGCTATGTTTTTAATAGTCTTGTGTAAAGACAAGAAAGTTTAAGTTGACAACTGATGATTTATATACATACTTAAAAATACGAAACGGCGGGCTTGAACTTTAATTGCAAAAATTAAGGAGAATAATTACGACATAGGTAGGACACGGACGAATTATTAGGCACACAGGAACCCGTAATCCGGTCAATCCTGCTGTTATTTTTTTTTTAATTTATAGTAAATTTTTATATAGTGCATCATTGCGATAAATTTAAAAGTTTTCCATACTTTATATTATTTTTTATTATTGAAATCTAATGAAGAGTGTACTGGTAGCTCTAAACGATTTCAAATAATTTTAGTCACTTACCCAAAATAGATTAATGTTATGTCTCTGTCACTCACGAATTGTATTTCGAAGCGAATAAATGCTCCTCAACTTTTCCTGATTACGTGGTGTCCAACTGAAGAGCTATGTGGTTGACGTCACGTGATTGATGTAGATATAAATACTCCATTCACGAAATCTGTCATAGTGGAATAATTTTCGCCATAAAATACTTTTTGGGGTAGTTTTAAATTAAGATAGTCAATCCCGTTTTCCATACACGGAGTAGGTAGTTGTGTCTGTTTGATTAGTTCTATTTACGTCGATGTCTTTTGAAAAAGCAATTTATATAGCGCTCCAGACAAGTGATATAATATTATGTAAATAAGTAAGATTCTACACATCAGAAATCTAGTCACGTGTCCTGATTCTCATGAGAAAAGTTATTCGGTAAAGACAGTCAAAATTCGATTTTAGATTTACAAATACCCCTCATCTCCATATAAAAATGTTAAAATCCACACGTAATATTAATATTGCTATAGGTTTTAGTTTAAATGTTCATCATACATTTGGGGTTGTAACATCAGCGAGCGTGCAACTACAGTGCGTACTATTTATTTAGAAGGTTCACGAGTTGATATACAACCAGTAATTAAGTTATAAAAAAGAAAAAAACTACGTCAGCCGTGGTCACGGGGAGTTTATTACTACTATTTCAAAAATAGAAAAAATCCTTTCTCGTAAATCTTGATTTGTGGTTTAACGAATGTTTAGTTCTCATTTATAGGTTAATATTACATGAACTCGCAAAATTCTAATTTTAATTATTCTAACACGTACACATAATAATGTTATTGGGTCCATTATTAAATGTTATAAAGCCTTACTAAGAATCAGCCGCAATTGTTCGTCTCAGCCTTGCAATTAATTCCATGTTCAATTAATTTCTCATGTTCGGAATATTCCAGGGGAATATTACAGATAAACTTTGTTTTATGCGCAATTCGACTGCGCAAGAATTTAATTCTGGAACGTGTTGGTTGTATATCGAATGTTAGTAACTTTACCGTTAATAATATATAATAACTTTTGTATGTGAATATATAAGTCACCAAAAATAATACCCTTGCCACATAACGCATGGATATCTTATTACCGTTGTAAATAATTGTAATACGTGTGTGATCTAAGTAATAAGGAATTAGGTACGAACAATGATAAATATGAGACTAGAATGAACAATAATTATTATGCTGTATACAATATATAAAACTATATAAAAAAATAAAATTGTCCGGCTTAAGTTACTCCGTTACAAGTAACATTAAATAGCATAAAAGCAAACGATAAAAGGTATTCATTTAAAACTAAGTTTCGACTTTGAATACAGACTAGTTATCTTTTTGTGACATAATTGAATTCTATGTTTGCCGTGCTGAATAGCATTATCTTATAAATAAAGTTCTGTATTAAAAAGCTTTATACTTCACGAACACAAGTTTTTCCATAAAACTCGTAAACATCTCTTTAATGCGGAGAACACAATGCGTAGAGAAGAACATTAAAATAATTTTAGAATTATGTTTAGGGAGATGTCTGCCGCAGACAACGTTTTTCTTTTCAGCCAACGAAAGGACAAAAGAATCTCGAATAAAGCCTGACATAGATATGAGTGCAGAAAATACTTTAAGAGACACTCGCTTTTTGTACCAAAAGAATATATATTGTTATTCAAATAATTTCAAAAATGAATACATCTATGGTTCTATTCAATTTTATTTGTATGCGGTATATTATCTTTTGTTCCATTTTTCTAAATGATAATAACACTTATTTTGTGCACTAGTATTTAAAAACCAACACAGTATGTAGGGTCTAAGCTCCCAAACATTGTAACCAATAAATAATTTATTAGTCAAAAATATTTTTATATGAAAGTAATAAAATATTTAAATAAAACACTTTAACGGTTTAAAACGCGATATATTAGTTAAACTTATGTGAAAATGATTTTTAACCTCGACCCGACGTTTCGGGTGCTTTACAGCACCCGTGGTCATGACGGTCAGTCCAAATCGTGATCACGCCTTGTTAAATATGTTTAACGTAGCTAAGGTATATCGCGCTTCGTAGCTCGGCTACGAAAAAACCGTAAAGTGTATAATTATGAAATGAATAAAAATTGAAATATGTGTGCTATTCACACACATTTCAATTTTCAATAATTGTTATTTAATTAATTTATGGGTGATTAGTAGTTATTAGATATTTAGGCCTCACTTTTATTGGTAATAAAAAAATTTTTGTAAATCATACTAATAAATATAAAACCAATTGAGTCATTAAGTAACAAGATCTAAAGTGTTCATGTTATGTTTTATACTTAGGGTCACTACACGGGCGCAATTAAATCAATATGGAAATAAATATTTAAATATCCCCTGTAATAAAATAGGAAACGACTCCAATAAAAAACGAACTGGAGTGAATCAAATACTTGAAAGATTGTCTTAAGATTTTTATCAGCGAAACTTAGTGGGCTGTTCATTAAAATACCTGAGTTATTGCGGAACGCTGGCTGCAATTTGTCACCGAGATAAAACTACGTGAGATGAATTATCTTAAACAGCGTTCGTCTTTTTGAATAATTACGGTCACACCTTTACGGAGAGGGGAGTTTAATGGTCATTTCCTCTTCTTTTGTTCTTCTCAATAGCGAAGGTGTCCCCTCGCGTTTACCCTAATGCTAAGACATAATAGCTACCATTATTTTGGTATACATTTACATATACATTACGCGTTAGGGAAATTATGTACTTTAAAATGTTTACTCTCGACTAACTTGGTTTTATATAATTGAAGTGAAATTGTTTTTAATACATAATCTATAATTATACTGTATTACAACTTTTTGTATTAAGTGATCAAGCAGAACCTTTTTGCCCCAACGGCCGTCAGTTCTACGAGCGATGTGCCCAGCCCACTGCCACTTCAGCTTGCCAATTCGATGGGCTATGTCAGTGACTTTAGTTTTTCTACGGATCTCCTCATTCCTGATTCGATCACGCAGGGTAACTCCGAGCATAGCCCTTTCCATCGCACGCTGAGCGACGCGTCAAGCAATACGTATACCTAAAAGATCAAAATATGTCCTGCTGACGTAAATTTATTTAAATTTTCTTATTAAATTTTATTGTTGAACAATTGCAATATTTCTTTAAAAAAATCCAAATATCCAGAATAGACAGCGCATCTCGCTTAGAAGTATTTGGTTTGTGTTTACCTAACATTAAGTGAATCGCTTGCTTGTCTGTCCTCCGTTATATCTAAAAAATGCAGCTAAAGTTAAATATTTATATTGTTTTTTATTACTAATTTTTAAATAAAACACTGTAACGGTTTAAAACGCGATATCTATTACTTAAATATATTTAAATGCAAATGTGTACTACTCGCGTAAACTACAGACAGTATTTGATCTAACTTAACGTATAGTATATGTACGTGTTATCACTAAAAGCATGCGACCATTTGTGCATGTCAATTATCCGTCTACCGATTTGAATAGAAATAGATTGCAAAGAGTCGTCATCACTAACTACTGGACGCTGTCATAAACACAAAACATTCCATCAGCGTTTCCAGCTCCTCCTGTCACTTGAAACTGTCAGATGGACCAGCGAAGTCAAACATTTTAGTCGCTTTTCGCGTCGTCAAAAATTCAATGCATGTTAATATATGTACGTATTTGTTCAGAGTATATGTAGTTCAAATAAGTTGTATTAGACAAAATAAATAATCTAATATTCTTTTTAATTCGTTCGGTAACAGCACGGAACGTTGTGGATGCCGGTTCAAGTCTTGTCTCTGTCGTAAATTTTTATTTATTTATTTATTTATCGATTTTTAATTCCCCCACACAAAAAGAGGGAGAGGGGGGGAAAAACCCTCAAACCCAAACCCCGGCCGAGGGGGGGGTAAAAATTGGGGAAAAAAAAAGGGGGGGGGGGGAAAAAAGGGGGGGGGGGGAAAAAAAACTTGGGGTGGGGGGGTAGAGGAGTTTCAAACACTTTGCTAATCTGGGGACGTAATATTTGCACAATATATATGTACATACACATCTAATATCTTTTGTATCAGCAATTTATGATAAGAACACAAAATCAAAAAAAATAATAATTACAAGGGCAAATTAAACAACAAAGTCTACCAATCACTAATTAAGTTGCCAGGGAAATAGATAAGGGAATAGATAAGCTCTTATCTTACAATATAACCAATGAGCCTAAGAGAAACATCGAGAGGCAAACGAACGTTTAGGAAACCGTACTTGTCTTTTTTTGATACGTGGTGTGGATCTAGGGAACTTTTGGGTGCATAACTGGAAATAGAAGACACAGAATGGGACCCCTAAAAGGTTGTACGGCCATTGATAAGTATTATACACATTTATCTTTAAATATAGTGTATTGGTTAGTTACATTTAAAGATATTTTTTTAGTAAGAAATAATGTTTTAGATTTCTCAACACTACTTATAAATTCAAGCCACCGAATATTAATTATCTAGAAAATTTTACAGTGTGAGTATTTAGACCCCCGTGACCATAATTGAAGATAGCTTTTATTTCGCGTTCTAAACCGTTTTAAAGGTGTTTTATAAACATTACAAATCGATTAACCTTTTATTCACAAGTTAGATTTTTATGAATTTAAAATTTGTCGTCGTATTAACACGTATAAGTTTTTTAATGCTACTAGCAATAAAAAAAATACAATTTTTACACTTAGAAGACTTCATGATATTGCCATTATATTCAAGAAATGCATCCACATTACCGTCTATTTGCGATTCGAAATGGCAAAATATTTCGGCGGCAATTCTGTAAAAATATACATAATGTAGTGCAATGCAATGAATAAATTGACTGGGTTCGTTACTAGGATTGAGTGAAGGTTGTAACGCCGGCGAGAGGCGAGCGGACGCAAATGATTTTAAAGCGCGCCGAGTCGATTCTAGAATTTCAACTGCACCTACTGCGACATGCAGCACAATTTTCACATACGTGATGTGTTAGCAGCAGAACAACACTGCGAACGGTTCTTAGAAAATTCATATTTCTATAAAAGTCAAAAATAGTTTGAGGGGCTCGTTGGTGTAACGCTAATAATCCCCGGGTCGAGCGATCGATTCCCACTGGGTTCAACATTTATAAAATTTATAATTGTTTTGAAACATGTTGGGCTTCATCTGGGAATCTGCAATTAAATGGGTGGTAGGAATATCGAAACTCCATCCGGGTCAACCATCACCCACAGATGAAAAAACCGTGAAGTTTAATCGCGTTGCGGTTTCAGTCTGTAGATTTCCTAATATCCAAAATAAAAAAGGAGCGGTCTCATTTGTTATATGACTGGAGTATTTCATCTTCCATCGAGTTAACCTCACACTTGGCCTCCTTTATAATAAAAAAAGTGCTACATACTCGTATATGAAACGTTGTTTACGAAGCATTAGTATCGTCGCATTATCTAACCTAGGTCCGAATGCCAGGCAAAAAATTCAGTGTTTCCTTGTTTGTAATTTGTAGTCGCATATAAATTAACAAACACATATAAACTTCCGTCTCACTGGAGTGGTAAAAAAGACCAATTTCACGTAATTTAGCCAACGATAGTGAAAAAACTCAACTAACCCTGAAAGTGATTATTTTATACCGAGCTCTCATCACCTGTCAGATACACACATGTTGGGAATTTTTAATATGATACCTTTATTATATTTAGCGCAGATTTCGCTTATTAAATCTATAAATAAAAGTATCGTATCTAATATCCATATTGTGTTCATTATTATATAGTTATTGTATGGATAGACGTTAACATTATATTGTTCTCTACAAATGTACCGGGTTTTCTAACAAAGCGTTAAGCGCAAACGGCCCTGGGTTTTACTCTTAAGAAAATAATAAGTGGTTAAAGTCCAGTAGCGGTCAAAATAACTACTTGTCGATGAATTGATTGTGGTCACGGAAAGACACGACTGTTGCAAAGCATCAGAAACGTCGGCCCGTCGTTAAAAATAATTTGTAAACAAGCTTTATGTTTCGAGTTTTAAATCTTTAAAGTGTTTTGTTTAAGCACTTTTAGTTTTTTAAGACTACAACATATCTACGAACATGAAAATAATAAAATACTGGCTGTAATTTACGCGCGTAGTATACATTAAAATAAAACACTTTAATTGTTTAAAATGCGATATTCTTGACCACGGCTGTTGCAAAGCATCCGAAACGTCGGGCCGTAGTTAAAAAGAATCAAACAAGTTTTACTAACATATATTGCGCTTTAAACCGTTAAAGGGTTTTATTTAAATAAAAATAATATTATCTCTAAATGACGCCTGAAATATTACAATTACTATATGAGATACTGCGAAAAGTGTCTATTAAAAAGCTCACAGGAGATTAAAAAACCCAATCGAGTAAAACCAATTTGGAAATGAAAGCAAGAGGTCTATTGGCACCAATCGCTTGCCTATTTGAGAACTAAAATAAAAGTTATACTCGGATTTAGTCCTTAAACTTGGGTACTAGCCAATACAATCTCATTGAAACTTCATCGTACTGGAAACTGGGAACAATCTCATTGGAGCGGCTGACGGAAATGGGGCCTTGGGTTGATTAAAAAATGTGTTCATTTAAATTTGCAGAGGACTCGAACCCGTAACGGTTACAGGTGCATAAAAGAATTGAAAATTACGATATACAATTCCAATTATCAAAATGGAGGCATATCGTTAAAGTTGAGTTATGTCAAATTTTGCCGAATTTTTCAACCTTTAGTAAAGTAAAACTTTATAATTGAAAATTGGCTTATATTTTTAGATGTTTAATAATTGTGTCTCGAACTACTGTACTGCATTGTTATATTGGTATATTCAAGATGAATTTTTTTGAATAACAGGCAAATGTTTTGAGTTATAAAGGCCCTATTCTTAAATAGAATTTTCTACTACATGCAGTAAACTCGTCGCGATTAACGCAATGGCTTGGCAATACTTTTACACCATTTGGCTACCGAGGCATGTCAAAATTTATATTTGGGGTAGAATTTGTAATTTAGGAGTCATTAAATTCCTAAGGCAGTTATTTCAAGCATCTTACCGATGTTGTAAGTTGCTAGTAAAATGCGTAATACATATCATTGCTAATAACTCCTACTCTAACTCCCACTCTTATTCCTACACTCATTCCCACTCTCACTTCCACTCCCACGCCTATTCCCAAAAAGCCAAGGAATTTCTTCCTTCTGTCGCATTGTTCTAGCTTCAAAAACCATGAATTTCCATACAAACTTTCATCCCCTTTTTCAACCCCTATCAACCCTTATTTGGCATTAAAAAGTAGGTCTTCTAGGCCTAAATATAGAAATTTTAATTTAAATCAGTTCAGTAGTATCGGAGTTCAAGCCGGACAGACAGACAGACAGACAGAGTTACTTTAGTTATAACAAGTAACAAATTTATATATTAACTGTTGCCCAAATTAAACCACACCACAAAGTAAAAATACATACAGAACCGTGTTTAAAATGATTGTCTTTATTACTCATCATTATCATTTTCTCACAATAAAATCGCCCCCGAATCGCGTCAACCGCACAACGATATTCGGAAATGTCATTTCCATACATTGCAATTATACTCAAAACTTTCACAATACCCTCAATAAGCCGGTACAGCGGTAATAACGGTGTTTAAACTCTTTCAAAATAATAATAAGCTATAGCCGCGGTAGAGCCGTTTCGCAAAAATTGTGCCAAATTACGCAAATTAAGAAACAGCTTGCTTTCATAGCTGCTATTTAAAAGTTTTCCCCGTTTTCAGTTACATTAACGGTTATACCTCAGCTTAACTGGTGTAATTTTGTACGCGATTTGGCGTACGCTGACAGTACTTGATGCTATCAGGACTTATGGATAATGGCGGCGCTGTAACTTGTGCGGGTCTAGGAAGAACACAGACTTACTAGAAATAATTCGTGAATTTTTAAAACTAGACAATTTGACTGGTTACACATTTTTGACAAGTATCTTGTATCGTAGAATCTATATAATATAGATTCTTATATCAACTGATTATTTTGTGGGGTTTCAACAACGAACTTAGCACTAGGTACGTGTTTACCCGTGGCATTAGTAAGTATATTTTTTGGGTATTGAGCCTTTTTCGCAGCGCACGCAACGAAGAGCCTCAAAGATGAATAATTTTCCCCTTCTTCACTTTTCGCTGTATTTTTTCACTCCTACTGGTTGCAGTATGATCTTTTATAGCCTACAGCCTTCCTCAATAAATGGTCCACAAAAAAAAAACCAATTTGAAGCAGCAGTTCCTAACATTAGCGCGTCCAAACAAACTCTTCAGCTTTGTAATATTAGTATATATGCGTATATTATATGCGATACTTTTGAAAATACTATTATATGTCTATATACAAATATATATTTCATGGTAAAATTTGTTATTAGTAAAAATTTCTATAGATTTTCGCTAGACTTTAAAATAGAGAGATTATAATGTCTTTTTTTGCACACGTGAAAATTTAAACTCCTATGTTTAAATTGTGAGGAGAAGCCCAACTTATCTACTTCAGGATGTACCGTAAAAATACCCCTCGTTCTCAACACAATTCCTAAAAATACTAAGTTAAATTAGAACATTCTCCGCTGTGTATTCGCACATTAAGCCCATATAGTGCTACAAACAGAATTATCTCTATTATAAAGTTTCGGTGGAAACGTTGTTTATTGGCAAGCGTAAGTTTTTACACCCGCCCATAAACAGCGTGGACGCTTTATCGCGTTATTAAAAAGTTTCAGCGTTTTTTCTAATTATGCTGTTTATTGCACTATTTAAAAGGCATATTACGAGTTTTTATTATCATTATACGCTACACTTTCCGCTGCGAAACTAAAAAATTCTGTCTCTATTCCACCCCTCGACTTTGTTATTTGATTTTATCTTGTTGATGTCTATTTAACGAGATATCTTAGCACTTTGGCTCTAGCTATTTTATTCTGCACTAAAACCAGATAGCCTTTTCACGGTCTGGCCACTTCTATTTTTTTTCTAGATTAATTTTATCCTTTCTACTGCAACCCGAAAAATCTTAAAGTATTCATAAAACTACATTTGATTTAAAATTTTAGATACATTAGATAAAAAAATGATATAAATTTTAGATAAAAAATAAATAAAATAAAGTGTACATGACAACATACATTTATTCCATGTCTCCACAACTCAGTAGTTAATTAATTAAAAAAATAAATATCTGTTACAATGAGCTATTTTCTCGTTTTATATTAATTAGAGAATAAGGTATATTTTTATATGCATGGACTGACATTTGAAACTAAAAACAATATATATATATATATATAAAAGAAAACAAAAAATAGTTGAAACTAGGAAGAATTCTAAATAAAAGAAAAAAGGCTATGGTTTGCATCACTACGTAATATAGTCGATTTATGTTTCGTATTTTCATGATTTATATTGTTAAATTCAGTAACCCGTGAAACTACTTATCGCTATCTCAGCGGGAAACTCGCAAATCTTTGAGCAATAATCGCAGAACTTAGTTCTAACCACCTGCTGTGTTAATATTTACGTATATTGCGTTCCTATGTTGCGAGAAATATGAAAAGAAAATATTCTTATACAGAAATACAGACTTCAGATATCGTTGTTATAAAATAATGTTGTATTTGAGTTAAATAAATATTTCGGATTTCTTATAATATTTCGCATATTTTTACAATGCTACTAAGTAAATTTTATGTATATAATCTAACCATTTTAATCATTTCAAAGTGCATATTTATTAAGAATCTTTATTTAATTTTAAGAAATATGTCTACATTGAGATACGAGCTTAGGGTCCGGTAATGTAAGGGGCTGGAACGAAGATCTTTAAGAACTTTTAATATCGAAAGATCAAAGTGTCAGAAAAGAAATTAAATCGAAGTAACTCAAGTAACAAGTGGCCATCAGGAGAACCCTAACTTAAACAGGTGTCAAACAGTTATCAGTACAAAGAAATAAATCACTTCGTAAAGAGCAATTAAATGGCTCAGAAATAGAGCCTTCACAGTGACTCGAAATGATAAGAACCAGTCAAGAACTTTTGAAACACTTCAAAGTTGTTGAAGTTTGTTCTTTAGGGAAATGAAATTGTGTTTTCGGACTATCTCGAGGAGTGCTTGTGAAATATTTATGTTGCTATTGCTTATAAATGGAATAGAGATATTAATTATTGTACAACTCAAGATTTTTTTTGCCACCAGCACATATAGGTTGATAAAAATTTGTTTTTGTTTTTTTTGGGCACCTTAAACTTTTTTGGGGGGGGGGTTTTTTTGGTTTCCTTATCACCTAGTTAAATGATGAAGTTCTAGAATATTCCGATCTCATTTTACTAGTATTGGACATTTACTGCGTAACACTTCGATGGCGGCCATAAATTTATCGAAACCTCATCGATATTCTGATAGTGGGTATGATGGAGTGGTTCCTTCTGTCAATTTTTGCAGTGGCACGTAATTTCGGATATTCAAATACCTTGAGTACATGGACACGGGAAATCCATTACGCCGTATCGTTTTTGCCATCACACCTCGATTCTCAATGGTCTCTGCCTCTGCGGCGTGTTCCGGTAATTGTGATAGATGAGCACTGCAAACCCAGGTGTATAAAACCCAGCTGATATAAAAGTGTGAGTAGAATTGCATTGCCTCTGTTTGCAGCGTGGTGTAGATATTTTCGTGCGTACTCATCGATACTATTCATCAGACCTCCTTGCCTTGTCTGAAATTACGCTTTCTGTCTCTCAGCGATATGCGAGGCAAGAAAAAAATATAGCATGTAATTACTACTACAGGGACGGTTTGTGGTTGTAGAAGGTATTAAGATGAAAAAAATACAAACAAAGAGGTTGTTTGTATTTTTGCTTCTGTTCTCTTATTAATTAATTTGGAGAACAGACCTCCAAATTAATTAATAAGTGAGAATAAAGATAAAAGAGTCGTTACGTCCGTTCATTTGAAAACTATTATTATACCCACTATTATTAAAAATCTATAGATTTTTTTAACAGACATAGCATTTTAGTAAATCATAGACAAAAATATATTCTTCTACATAACAATACATTAAAACATAATATATTCTTGACTTGTAACAGACAATTAAAGCGTCATCATCTGAACAAGAATAAAAAAATAAAACGTATAAAGTGTATAATCATTACATTTTAAAAAAAAAAGTTTGGGAAAAAAAAAAACCCCCCCCCCGGGGTGAAAAAATTTTTGGGGGGGGGGGAACCCCCCCAAAAAGGGGGGGGGGGGGCCCCAAATTAAAAAAAATTTTTTTTTTTTTTGGGGGTGAGGAAAAAATTTAATAAGTTTTTTTTTTAACATACTACTACTTACTAGCCGTGCCCACGACTTCTTCCGCGTTGAATAGTGACTTGGGGTAGAAGTTTTAATTATTTAGGCTGTTTATTAATTTATGTAAGTGCTACATTGCCGCAACAACAACGTCACATCACTCTTAATCTAACTCCCACTCTTATTCCTTAACTCACTGCCATTCGCAAAAAGCCAAAGAAGAAAGTTTCATTGTTCTAGCTTCAAAAACCACGAATTTCCATACAAACTTTCAACCCCTATAAGCCCTTTTTTGGCATTAAAAAGTATGTATGCCTATGTCCTTTCTCAGGCTCTAAAATATATGTGTACCAAATTTCATTTAAATCAGTTCAGTAGTTTTTGGGTTAAAGCCGGACAGACAGACAGACATTACTTTCGCATTTGTAATATTAGTATAGATGATATAGTGTGAAGACGCTTCGCCTCCACTTGTTTGCGGTAATTTGTTCAGAGCAAACAGTATCAAAGGTATAATTCCATCAATTGTGTAAAAGATTAAGGCGAGCTCAAAGCGTTTCATATGATAGCGCTATGTCAATTACTATTGGGTGGCTATTATGACTTAATTTATCGTTGCTCCAGCATAATAATTTAGAGTGAATTAATTAGCTGTGAAACTAGAGCAGACGATTGTAAATTAGTAATACACCCCGGCTTTGTGTGGATTAAAATTGTATATAATTCATAGCTGAGTCATGTAATGTACTTAGTGAGATATTTATATTTAGTACAATTGCTTTGCTAATATATAACGCTGAAGAGTTTGTTTGAAATAATCTCGAGAACTACTGCTTCGAATTGAAAAATTCTTGCGTTGGTTAGAACATTTATCAAGGAAGTAATATACCTACTATTAACGAGTTATTATAAGAATATACAAAAAGTTTTTGCCTTTTTGTTTAATTAACAGATCGTAATAGAAACGGACAAAGAATTTTTTGTCAGAAACATTACCCAACCATAACTATCTTCTTCTGCTTAACTACTTTAATAATATATATAACGCAACATTTTTCATAATATATATTTCAGGACAGTGTAAATATTTTAAAAGCAGCTTTTATTAACAGTCTAAGTGACATGACGCATTACACAGATAATAAACTTGTGGTGTGGATGAAAATGCACTTACACCGTAAAGTTTTGCTGTTCGACTAAAATGCCGAATGGTGATGCATTCTCAGAGCTAAAAGCTTAAAGCTTTACTCAATAGTATTGCACCGTTAAATTAAAATTATGTTTTTAAATTAAAACACTTTAACGGTTTAAAACGCGATATATTAGTTAAACTTATTTGAAAATGATTTTTAACTTCGGCCTGACGTTTCGGATGTCTCCCCGTGACCACGGCTGCTGCAAAGCATCCGAAACGTCGGGCCGAAGTTAAAAATCATTTTCAAATAAGTTTAACTAATATATCGCGTTATAAACCGTTAAAGTGTTTTATTTAAATGTGTACTACTCGCGAAACTATAGACAGTATTATG
Source organism: Leptosia nina (assembly GCA_963661955.1). Classification (NCBI taxonomy): domain Eukaryota; kingdom Metazoa; phylum Arthropoda; class Insecta; order Lepidoptera; family Pieridae; genus Leptosia; species Leptosia nina. Next base: position 5,209,502 of record CAVLEF010000003.1, read on the forward strand.
TTGTCTTTTATTTTATTTTTTTACCTAAACATACTACATATCTTTTTCAATAGGAAACCTGTAGCTACCTACGCTACCTACGCTGGCTACATGTTGGCATTTTTTTTTATGATCTATTCAGTGGACCCCATGCTGGTCTGTCCTCCTAGAGTATGTGAAAGTAATATCTACATGAGTTGAGTTTGACATTGACTTATTCTAACTTTGGAGATTCGGAAATCCACAGACTGAATTTGTGGACGCTGGCTCGTAACCCAGGCGGAGTTCTCGATACTCCTACCTCCTATTTAATATTTAGATTACCAGACGAAGAAAAACTTGTTTTAGAATAACTATATGACAAATGAAATGTAGGACCCGGCGGGGATCGAACCCGCTACAAATTATAGAATAAACGATAGAATAACAATATTTAAGTTATAATAGGTAGAAATTGCTCGAAGTGGGGCACATCTAAAACAATAAAAGCGACACAGTTCTTTAGATTTAGATAACAGTTTTATTTTAACGTAAAAGCTTCTTTACGATTCCACTCCAGAAGGCTTTTATTCTTGAAAATTATCTTTTTGACGAGCGAATACTGTCTCAAGGATTTTATTAGCAACATGAAATTTTTACAACGACTGCCAAGTCGCCTTAACCCTATCGAGGCCATTTTGTTGGCGATTCAAAATGAAATATTCTTATAGCGCGAGGAGTCGGGTGTGAATTTTTACGATGAGATAAAGTACTTTTGTTTTATAATATAATTCTATTCCATTTTAGTAATATACAGTTCCAATATTATTGATTGACATTGAGGAAGTACTGCATGTTGTCTTGTGAACGTCGTTTTGATTTGTTTGTTATACCTCCCTTATTCTATAGTCTATAGTTTGAATCACACACACTTACACATTTAAATAAAACGCTTGGACGGTTTAAAACGCGACATCTTAGTTAAACTTATTTAAAAATTATTTTTAACTTCGGTCCAACGTTTCGGATGCTTTGCAGCAGCCGTGGTCACGGGGAGACTAAAGTTCATACCACTACATCAACGCGCCTCTCGTTATTAATAAATCGTAATAGCGATGATGTTTTCCATCCATGTGAAGCCAACATTATAGAGATGTTAGATTAAACCAACTGGGGCAGATATCGTGTTAATATTAACAGACCCAAGCGTATAGTTACGCACAAATGCGTTGCACGCTACGTGGTCTTAGAGATATTGACTAATGATTTCCTTGTACAACTTGACACGTTGGAATTGCTATAACATAACTATAACAGCGTATAATCGGCTTCGTGCTTCGGTTGTGAAACGCGCTTGAGCGTACCACAGTTCGATTCTTATTCGTTGTTATTACGCTGTATAAATTTTTGTTACATTTAAATCTAGTTTACAGTGTAGTTATTTGGAGAATGATAAGGTAGGAAAATACATCAGAAAAGTATAATAGTTAATTATGTTAGTAAAAAAAGATAGTGACATTAATATGTATACAGTGGCTCGTGGTAGAAACTATACAAGAAAAAAAATTGAACGTCTTCGTTGTTCTGCAGAAATATATTTATTCGCACAATACTTATATCTGTGAAAATTAACGAAAGCTTCGCATAAGTCTCCGGTACGGGCGGGGCTATTATTTTGGAATTTGCAAATGAGTGTGCTTTACGAGTACTGTAATATCCACAATCATTAGGAAGTTGTATAATTTAAGCATATTTCGCACTAATGACTGAATGAAATCGTTTGAACACTGTTGCGAATGAGTGAATGATTTCAAAGTCAGGCATGATAAACGAAAACTACAAAATTATTTCAAAATACATAATTATTTATTTAGTATAAGTAAATCCAGCCCGAAAATAAGTGGAATAAATAATTTTATTGAAGTGTGAGCATTGAAGTATAGCGAAGCGGTAATAGTTAAAGTTAAAGCACAAACTTTGGTAATAAAATAAACAGTTAAATATTGAAAATAGCAATTGAGTTTTCCACATTACAGCAAAGAAGTTGATTTCAACTCGATATTAAGTTTCATACGCAGCGAAATTGCTTTCGAAAACAATGAAAATTGGCAGGCCATTTATTAAATAAAGCATACATTAAGCGAGTGAGTGATATTGCGAAAAGTAGCGACAGTTGCTGAAACTGGCAAATGCAGGAAAACCCAATACGAAGCTCACTTGTATAGTATTGCTGCCAGGGGAATATACCGACGTTATCAAGTTAAACGCTGTCGGCGTCTAAGTTTATTCCAGTCGGAATTGTGTGAACTACAATCTGTTATGGGATTTAGATCAACAATTAACAGAGGCTCATACAGAAATCATTCGACGGTTTATAAGAAAAAAATAATGAATTCGTATTAATTACTTTTTTAATTTAGAAACTTTTCCATTTATTAAATATATTTGAACTACATTGGTACATATAAATCAAAGGAGATTGCTTTATAAGAATCTGTTTAATTTTATTTAGCTAACGAGAAAGTACTTTTAGGAATATAATATTAAATACTTTCTATAGCTTACGTGAGTATACACTTTCAAATAAAACACTTTAACGGATTAAAACGCAATATTTTGTTATGAATGTTAACCTCTCCCCGCGACCACGGCTGCTGCAAAGCATCCGAAACGTCGGGCTGAAGTTAAAAACCATTTTCAAATAAGTTTAACTAATACATCGCGTTTTAAACCGTTAAAGCGTTTTATTTAAATATAATATTACTTTTATACCGTAACGAGTTAATTTCAGTTTCAATAAGTTTAACTAAATACTTTTAAACCTTAAGTTTTTATTTAAATAATATTATTTGTAAAATTGAGCATTACTTTTTATGTTAAAAAAGTATATATGCAATTTAATTCCGTTATATGACACAAGAAATGAAAGAAAAGCAAAACAAGTACAGCCTCATGAACCCGCTTACACTTGTAACTTAAAGAACATTAATACATGCGACGTCAATATATAACAAGCATTACGAACGCAATAAGCTACCATACGGGAATGCAGATATAAAAACGTAAGCACGCAGACAGAGGAGAGTGTTATTTACCGACATTCCGGTATTGGGACATTAAATGAACGATGAATGAATTTTGAAAGAATTTTTGAATCGAAAACCTTCTATATAAAGACGCGTTCTAATCTCTTTACTTAAACATACCTGTTAACATTGAGTGAAATTTATATACCGCTCGCCATCGTAAATTATTGTTTTTTTTTTTAATTTCCTGGTTTCCGGGCGTATAACTCTAAATCAAGCACTCTTCAGTGACTCGTAAATATCATTCAATGGAAAAAACTTTGGTTTCGTTATTCAAATGTTTAAAAAGTGCTGTTTTAATGTCCGACGCGGTGTTCAATCAACGGGAACGGCATTTATTGAAATTTCATTCTTTGTTGAAAATCGTTTTTTCGATGTGCAGTTCTTTTTTATTTAATTAAACGTTAACAATGTTAGGCGATGCACTATTAAGCAATATGCACCTAGCGTACAGGTTACTAGTATTTTATCGATAATAATTAAGTCAGTCAATTAAAAGAGAATTTTTATATGCCTATATAAAAGAGTTCAATTTGACATTGTTTTGTTTTTTTTTTAATAATACACTTACGATAACCAAATTTAAATTAAAGTTCTGCATTTTTAATACTTTTGTATCCATTATGCTTTTATTGTTTTACTTTACTTGTTATTTCAATTGGAAGCAAAGCTGAAAGGAAACAGTATGAGACACAGGCGGACTAGAACCCGCGACGATTTTACATGGACGAACCATTATACTATTACGTATAGTTCGTGTTTAATCGAAATTGTACAGCCAGCAAAAGAGTTTGTAAGTAAATGCTTCTCAACCTAGTAACGTCGAAGGTACAAGTAAACACTTAGGATTTATTAAATAGCTTTCATGAGATAGAAGATACCGATCCCGAGAGATAAAAACGCTAGAATATTTTACTTAAGATAATTGAACGATCTATTTGCAGCGTCTGTTTACTTTGAGTTTTATTTTAATTGCAGGGCTGTAGTTAAGCTAATAATGCAGCCTCTGTTTCCCTCGGGGAATGACGAAGGTCAAATTGTGGATTACAGTAAATGACGGGATGCACTACTTAAATGAAAAACATTTACGAAATATAAACCGACTAGCTGTGTCAGCGAGAATCGTGATTCTGGGCATCCAAATTCGTTTTTGGAAACCTATTCATCTTTATAAACTTAAGCTGTTACCCACGACGTCGGTTGCGTCCTGTTTTTCTTAATAGTGAATCCTAAAGAATAGACATATAGCGTAGAGAACTGTTTTTAAATCATTGAAAGAGGAATCTTTCTTTGATACATTTTTTTTTTGGTATCTTGAACCGTTTTTACAGCGTACGCATTGGTAACCCATAATGATGAATAATTTTAGTTTTTTTTTTACATTTTCCGTTGATTCTTCCCTCCTTTTATTCACAGCGATGATTATAGCCTATAGCCATCCTCGATAAATGCTCTAACCAATTTAAAATAAATTTTTAATTCGAACCAGTAGTTCCTGAGATTAGCGCGATCAAACAAACAAACTCATCACCTGTGTATATTAGTATTGTTGTATATACTTAAAAATAGTGATGACAAACCTCCGTCGGTCTATGGTATTGTTTTATATGCGAGACTTCTGCGGTTCGAATTCTAAAGAATTTTTGACATCAATGATAAACCATTATTTTTTTAATTATGTCCCTAGTTGTTTGTCTGCTCAAAAGAGCTGGTTACCTGGGTTACTTATTCTTAATTACTACTTATTAACAAACAAAAGATTTAGGCCAGGCAGGGCAGAAACACCTGATTTGCGTCCATCTCATGTTCCACGTAAGAGAAATTTCATACACAAATGTAACAAGTAAATTTTTAACCTATTTTAATTGCTGTCATATTTATGCAGATTATTTTTTTGGCCTAAGATATTCTTTTCTGAGCTGAGGGTGTAAGGAAAGTCTAATATATTATTATATCCTTCTCTAAAAAAACCTAATTTAGACTTTTTATGATAGAGAAGGACAGACAAGCATTTCACTTGATGTTAGATGAAACAACCCAGGCATATAACAAATAAAAAAGATATATTTTGGCTTTGGATATTCGGAAATCCACAGACTGTAAACGAAACGCGAATGAGCTTGACAGCTTTTTCATGTGTGGAAGTTGGTTCGTGACCCGGGCGGAATTTCGATATTCCTACCAACCATTTGTCCAGGGTTCCAATTACAAGTTATGAATACAATTATAAATATGTATTTTTTTAATACTAGAGATACTTATCTCTCACTAATCTTATTCATTATAGCGTAATTTCCAAACGGCGTACCTACTAACAGAACGATGATATAACTCATTCTCATTTTCATACATTCAATTCTATCTTACAATAACACAACATATCACTACCAACGTCATAAATAATTACGTAATTATCAACAATACCTCGCTAACATTATGGATCATTTTCGTTTGTACAATTTAGAGAATTATTTACAGTTTTAGGTGTTTGTACAGTCCGACGATTTATTTTTGCTCTACATTTCATTTGTAGCGACATCCCTCATAATTAGTTGAAGAGAGGGATAAAATGTTTGCGAGGGTTGCGTAGATACACTTTATGTCCTAATAAAGCTCAAAGTTCGCGTGGAGGACATTGAAGGACCTAGCCTTTTAGACTAATTATAATACTTATGTGCGAACGAGTGTTTTAAAATGATTTAAATGCTGTGATTTTATTTTGTTAAGCTATGAGCTGATTAAAACGTTTAATTTTTAACATAAGTAATTGATCATATGAAGATTAGAATGTTCTGCATGTCCCACTCACATGAACATTCATGTGTAGGTAACGCAAATGAAAAAGGTTGTTTAATTTCTTTGATTTAAAGTATACGTAAACTGCAAATTGTATTTTTTTACCTAATACGCCGATATTGAATGCAATCCATAATAAGATCACACTTAGGACAAACACAAATAAATAAAAATCAATATTGCCTACCAGCAACCCTGTTACCGCTATTACAGACGCTACAAAGTTAAACATAGAGTCACGACTTATATGAATAAAACAATATTTTACAGCCTTAATGCAATGCTAGATTACACAAAATGCACTTTATACGCATGGAATAAAACTCAAAATCGATCGACCTGCGATACCATGGGGTTGCCCGTAAAAACCTTAAAGCGTAGGACGCATAAGGACAATTCGGGAGCCAAAATAACACAATTATGCCCAGCGCGTAATGTGACCACGTAGGGGTCCTTCGTTTACATCGGACAAAAGGTCAGCTTCTAATAAGATTGGCCATATACTTTGATCTAGGTAGACAATTGAATCGGATGATACAACTTAATGAGATACGAATAAATAGCGTGTTATTACTTTCGCATAGACATGGGTAGAATCTTGGATCTGGCAAGTATTTTTATTAGTTTATGGATGCGTTCAAAAATAATAAATCGTGCCATACGTATGGACATTCTTAATTATCAAAATAAATCACAAATAATTAAAAATGAATCTAACAACTAAATTATCGACTTATTGCTGTATTTCATGAAGTTATAATTCTATACTTATCTTATTCTTGGGGTGGAAAGGGGGTGGCCAAAAGGCCGCACAGGTCGACTACTGACCAGACTTATCAATTGATGTATGCAAAAAGAAATCCTTCAAACAAACAGGTAAAGACATTTGTTACAGCTGTACACTTTATTAGTTTGATAAAATATTAATTAGCTTTTTGACATTTCAAATTGATTCCCTCGTAGAATACTAAATATAAAACGTATAATATTTAATTAAGAAATCTAGCTAATGAACGAACAATTCTTTGTAAAGGTCCGTTTTCGACTAATGGCGGAGGTTTGGCCATCTCCATGACCTAGCTCATAACTAGGGAGGTGGGCAAATCTCTATTCTCACACCTGCCCGGTGCTGAGTCTGGTGAATGGCCTCTGTAGGTAGCGCAGGTCGTGATGATCTACAAGGCAAGGCTTGGATATATCCTTCACGTGGTGCCGCCTGTTATTGGTCTGATTCCATAAGAAACAGACGCAACAGAATATTCAAGCCGGAAACTCCATCCCCCCCAACCCATCCTGCCCCATCCAAGAGTGACGCTGCGACCGAGGCCGTTCTAGCAGCAGATGCGGGGACGAGCCGAGGATGCAGAACACCAACATTCCATCAATCCCCCAACCCCCAACTCTCACCGGCAGCCCCGGTAAAATTAATATGGAACGAAGTGCAATGAAATATGGTCCACAGGGAGGTCCCAGCTCAGCTGGGGAATCCTCCGTGGTGTCACCAGCGGAGAGACGTGAGAGTCTCACCACTGGTAACACCACCTGCTCCGCGTACTATGTGGGGAGCAACATTGCTAAGGGTGAGGAGAAAGTAGCACGTCCTGGAAGGTCCACATCTGAGACCCTCCGGGACAGTATAGATAAATTAAATATCAACGAGGAGACCACAGACCTGAGACCAGTGAGAGAATCTGGAGACGGGGAGTGGATCTCCAGAACAAAGCGTAGGCGTAGGAAGGCAAAGGAAAAGAGAGCAGCATCTAGGCTCTCGAAATGCACCGATGGTGTCCCGGAACCAGCTGCTCCTGTGGCTGGGATGAGGGATCTCGGAGGCGTCTCGAGAGCGCAGAAGCTGAAAAGGCAAGGAACTGATCCGGACGAGCAAACGCAGCAACGCCCTTTTAAAAGACAAAACTGTCTTCAGTCCCCGGCTGGGCGCCAGGAGGGAACACGGAGACCCGGTACGGGTCAAAGTGAACTATCTGTGGCGGTGAGGCTCGGGAACGGAGAAGCTATGACTGAGGAGGTTGCTGCGTTAGTAAGACAAAGGCTTACGGCTCTCATTGAGAAGGCTGTCCTGGACGGAGTTGACGGTCGGTGCCTGTCCTTTGCGGCCTCGGGGTTGGTTACGGAAGGTTTCTTCTTAGTGACCCCCAACACCGAGGAGGCAATGACATGGCTGTTGGGCTGCGACTTTGGCGACCGGGAGGGCATTCCATTGGGGGTCTTAAGACTAGACAGACGCAGGGTGAGCATCTGGCTCCCGGGAAGCTTAGAGGGACTAAGATGTGACCCTCTCACGCTGATAAGGGGCCAGAATAATTATAGGACGGACTTAGGTATAGCGGAGTGGACACTCATCTACAAGGAGACTCTGCCGCTAGGAGTTCGACTTGTAGTGGGTGTCCCTCAAGAGTTGGTTACAGGAAACGTGTGGCTGAACTACCAAGCCACGCAGGTCCTGGCTAGGGCGGTGAAGAAAGGAGGAGCCCAGACAGAAGCGGGGAAGCAGGAAGTATGTACATGCAAGACGTGCCCAGTACACAAGTCCGGCAATGAGACCGACCGCCTAACGGAGGGGGTCGTGGCCTCGACCAGTGCATCTGCCGGAAGCGCGGTGGAGGGGACGACCGCTGTAGAGGGTGGTCGGGATCAGTGCCGCACTGAGGAGAATGAGAGCAGGATGGACATCAACCAGCAAGGCACGTCGAAAGACGGGTCGGCCGACAGATGGGTACCCTGCACCACAACCACCAAAACACCAACAACCAACACACCACATCACGACACACACCCTCCTCACAAACCCAGTAGCGGTTCCCAGACGGCGGAAAAGTTAAGTCCGTCTTGGCTGAATAGCGGCAAGGGGAAGTGAGGAAACATACACATACACATACTAAGCAAGAACACACTACATTCCAAACACTCATTCATTGTACACTTAACATAAACACAATCAATACAATGAACACACAACAAAAACAAAACAAAATAAAAATAGTCCAACTAAATCTGCATCACTGTCGTGAAGCCATGACGGAATTATGTCGATTCATTGGGAAAGAAAATATAGATATCGCCCTGTTGCAAGAGCCATACGTCATAAACAGGCGAGTGGTCGGGATGGGCGCTCTGGGAGGTGATCTAATCTACTATGATGGTGAGTCTAATCCCAGAGCGTGCATCTACGTGAGCAACAGGGTGAGATCGCTAGAACTCATAAAGTCTGACTGTTACAGAGACTTAGCGAGTGTAGAACTGACCATTCAAGCCTGCAACGGAGATAAGGAGAGAATACTCATAGTCTGTGCCTATCTTCCGAGTGAAATAGACTTCGAGCCGCCAACAAGGGAGCTTGAGGAAGTAACAAGGAAATATCAAGGTAAGAACATTCCGATTATTATAGGATGTGATGCCAATGCCCACCACATAGCATGGGGCAGCACTGACTGCAATAAAAAGGGTGACTTATTACTAGATTTTCTAGGTAGTGCAGGCCTTGGAGTGATAAACGAAGGCATAACACCAACGTTTGTTACTCGAACCAGAGCGGAAGTTTTGGATATAACAGTCGCAACAGACAAAATTATCCGACACATTCAGAACTGGAGGGTTGACGAAAGTGACGCATTCTCAGACCATAGACGCATTACCTTCGACCTGGAAAGCAAGGTTGACAAAGTCATGGTGAGAAATGCAAGAAAGACGAACTGGGCAACCTTTAATGACTACATGCAGAAGAAGTGGAGCCCAATTCCGACAGACATACTCACTAGTAAGTCAGCCTTAGAGACAGAAGCAACAAGACTTGATTTAACTCTAAGAGAGGCACTCCACAAAGCTTGCCCGATAAGAGAAATAAAGTCTGGGAAAGGACAAACATGGTGGACAAAAGCACTGGGAAAATCCAGGAAAAGAACACGCCGAGCTCTTCGGACTGCTCTACAGAAAGGAGATGAGGAGAGCTGGATGAAATATAGAGAACAGAGAAATCTATTCAAAAGTCAATGTAGGAAAGAAAACACGAGCGGATGGAGGGCGTTCTGTGAAGGGATTGAGAAATATCCGGACGCAGCACGAATAGTGAAAACCCTGTCCGCAGTAAAATCGTGTAAGCTTGAAAGCATAAAGAAAGACGGGATGCTAATAACTGATCCCAAAGAAATCCTCATGGAAATGATGAAAGTGCATTTCCCGGATTGCGAAGAACACATAGGAGATGATAGCCCTGAAGATGATAGCGAAAGTAGTAATCAGGCACAGGAGACTATCATCACAGAGGAAAAACTAGAGTGGAGCATCAGGTCTTTCCAGCCATACAAGGCTCCGGGACCAGATGGAATATTTCCAAAGATGCTTCAAGAAGCATATAAAATAATTAACAAGGACCTTCTGGTATTGTTCAACAGCAGCCTACTTCTAAGCTATATTCCAAGCAAGTGGAGAGAAGTTAGGGCTGCATTCTTACCAAAACCAGGGAAGGGATCGTATCAAGACGCTAAGGCATTCAGGTGTATCAGTCTGTCGTCCTTCATTCTGAAAGCCTTAGAAAAGATAATAGATAGAACGATAAGAACAAAACTAGATAAGAGCAGATTTCCCCTACATAATAATCAACATGCATATATGGAAGGGAAGTCAACGGAGACGGCTCTGCACAATATTGTAGTAAGAGCACAAAGAGCCATAGAAGGGAAAGAATATGCATTAGGCTGCTTCTTTGACGTTGAGGGTGCTTTCGACAGAGCAAACCCGGACGCAATCGAGGCAACCTTGAGCAGAGAAGGAATAGGTACGGACATTGGCAAATGGATAAGAAACATGCTCAAGCACCGGCTGATACAATCAGACATTGCAGGAGTTAAGTACACAGTGAAGGCTAGGAGGGGATTTCCACAGGGTGGATGTTTATCTCCACTATTGTGGTGTCTCCTTATAGACGAGCTAGTCAATCGCATCAACTCGATGCACATCTATACACAAGTCTATTCAGATGACGGAGCGATAATGGTGACAGGGAAGGTCCTAGGCACCATATGCACGATCATGAATAAAGGACTAAGGGAAATAGTTAAATGGTGCAGGAGTAAGGGGCTGAACCTTAATCCTGATAAAACCAAATTAGTACTTTTTACGAACAAAAGGAAGCTAGGAAATAGAGAACCAGTTCGCATAGATAACTCAGAACTAGAACTAGTAAAAGAGATAAAGTATCTTGGTGTAACACTGGATAGCAAACTCAGTTTTAGCACTCATATCAGAAGCAGTTGCGCAAAGGCAAAGGCCGCAATGTTACAATGCAAAAGTGCTATAGGTCGAACATGGGGATTGAAGCCAAATGTCGTCGCCTGGATATACAGGGCGATAATATTACCCAGAATCACCCATGGCGCAATAGTATGGTGGCATAAGGCCTCGCTAAAGTCCAATAAAATAGAACTAGACAAAGTGCAGCGATTGGCCGCATTGATGATCACGGGTGCAATGAGGACGACTCCAACAGCGGCGCTTGAGATCATCCTTGGACTAATGCCACTAGATCTAGAAATAAAAAGGAAAGCTACGGAAACGTGGTTCAGGTTAAAAAGCGCAGACCTATGGAAAGGAAATATCATGGACACAGGTCATGCTAGCATAGGTAAAGTAAATGACAAGAACATGTCAATGATCCTTGCAAACAATGATCTCATACGTAAGGAAAGGATTTTTGACAAGAGATACAGAATCCACATTGGGGAAAGGCAGAAGTGGAGTATAGACTCGGAAAATGTGGGCACGGTGTGCTACACAGACGGTTCCAGGAAAGAAACGACAAAGCTCTCTGGGTCAGGCATATATATGAGATGCGAGGACGGAACAGAGATAACAAGATCAATCCCTCTGGGGAAACTTGTTAGCGTATTCCAGGCGGAGTTATTCGCCATCATGGAATGTGCAGAGATTGCCAGGCACTTAAGACCCCTGTCAAGTGTTACTATTTACAGTGACAGTCAGGCGGCACTTAAAGCGCTATGCAAAGAAGAGACAACATCTGCTATTGTCAAAGAATGCAAGAAAGCACTGCACAAACTAACTGATCAGGTAGAAGTGGCAATTGCCTGGGTCCCCGGACACCAAGGAAATATTGGCAATGAGAGAGCGGACGAACTCGCTCGCGAAGGAGCCGATGAAAGCTTGATTGGGCCGGAACCGAGACTTCCGATAGCCCATAAAGTAACCAAGGGAATAATCGAGCGCAGAATCATAGAAGAAACAAACCAAAGATGGAAATCTTCGACTGGAATGAGACAGTCGAAGATATTCATACATAGCCTAGACAAAAAGAAGACCAAAAACCTGATGAGATTAACGAGAGCGAACATCCGACTCATTGTAGAGATCATTACAGGACATTGCCGTCTAAACAGACATCTTACAATGATAGGAATAGGCAGCGACCCCCTATGTCCGGAGTGCAGAGAAAGTGAGGAAACAAGCATCCATCTACTCACTGAATGCTCTGCATACTCGAGGCTGAGACAAACACATATGGGTTCGGACGAAGTTACAGAAGATGAGATCAAAGAATTACAGATGGAAAAAATTATAAGATTCTGCAAGCAAACCGGAAGGTTTGAAGGGGACACGGGGAGAGTTGGATGACCCAAAACCTCCACAAGGTGGAAATGGGTGAAATGGTCAGCTGATAGTGTGGACTGATCACCCGTCCTACCACAGGTGTCCCCGAAAGAAAATAATAAAAAAAAAAAGGTCCGTTTTCGACTAATGAGAAAGTAATATTAGTATCTAGAAATTAAAAAAAAAACAATCATCGTAGTTGCCGAAACTTTTGTTTAAAAAACTGTTATTTTTTTTCTGTTAAATTTATGTGTTTAACGTAAATAAAAATCAAACATACAGGTGAAAACATTATATTAAGTCATCGATTACATATAACATATGTCCTCATAATGCGAATCATGTAACAGATCAGACATTAAAACTTTTAATTATGTTAAGGATACACAAACGCTTCATATTTTTTGTATAAAAATAATATTACTGCGTTATATGTTATATAATATGTCTCCTTACTTTCCCTTTACGACAAAAGAAACAACAAATTACAAACAAATTGGAATGTAGGAAAATGTCTTCAAAGTCACGTTTACATACGCAAAAATAACAATACTTAATTCATATAGAACAGGACAAATATTCGAAAAACACTTAATTAACAAATAATGAAAATTGTGATTAAAAAATACCTGCACCGTATAATTAACAAATAAAATAATAATACTCTTGAGACTTACAACTAAGATTAAAGGCACTTTCGGTATTTAGAACAGTTATCGAAATTATCGAAGCAATGAAAAATTAAAAATACATTGAAAACCACAGCCACCAGCAACCAAAAATAGATTGGTTAGATAAGCAAACATATATACGGAATTCTAGTAATATTTTGTGTATGATTAATATCATTATTATCAGCCTTCCGGGTTAGTAACTAAGATATAACTTGGATTTGTATGGAAATGGTTCGACAAATTCAACAACACTATCAAATAACTCATTACGAAGACGTCTATTAAAAATATTAATGGAGATTCCATTGTTTAAACTATATACTATATATGATTACACACTATTATGTATATAAATACGCAGACGTAATAACTCAACAACTTCAGCACTTTATGCCAAAGAGCTCGCAAGCCTCTAAGAGGAAAAATATCAGTTTTGCATTTTAGCTTTCTGGATCCTCTGTGCGGCTTGATAAGTATTGTGCATCAACATGGCGACTGTCATTGGACCAACACCACCGGGAACAGGTGTAACAGCTCCGGCAATTTTAATTACCTCTGTGAGGACGAAGTATGTGGTTAGGTCTATAGAATGGAGAACCACGGAAACAAACTTAACACAAAGTAGAAGTAAACATAGGTGATTAGAACATATATAATAATTGAAAGAAAAATAAAGAACATTTTTCTCTACAAAAATTAAACCATTAATAGAGGCTAAAGATATCAAGTTAAATTGTAAGATGTCTAAAGTAACTTTGTTATTGGTGAATATGCATACAGATTAGATATCGAAAAAATTAAGCCACATAAAAACTTACCATCATAATCAACATCGCCCACGAGTTTAGTTTTTCCTTGCTCGTCCGTTATTCTCGTAATTCCGACGTCTATAACTGTAGCACCGGGTTTAATCATGTTGGCTTTGATGAGTTTTGGCACACCTAGAAGATGCAAATTTAAAAAAATTGCTTTGACTTGATTTTAAGAGATTTTGTAAAAATTTGCAAATAAAATTACCAGTAGCGGTGATAATAATGTCAGCATTGGTGCAGAATGCTTCCAATTGTTCGCGAGGTGTGTACCGATGGCAGATAGTAACAGTCGCATCCATTCCGAGACCACTGTCATGGTTTCTGTCGCTATGTAACATCATAGCTATTGGCATACCAACATTCTTAGATCTACCGACGACAACTGTATTACGGCCGAATGTCTCAATTTTGAATCTAAAAAAAAAATCTTTAACATATCTGACTCAATTCTTACTCTATGACAATGTAAATATTTCAATTAGATTAGTGAAATCTATAACACTGCATTAAGGAAGTCAAATTTGTTATTAATTATTTTTTTTACTTTTGTGGTTATAAATAATATGATAACCTTTCTAGTTAAAAAAATCAATTCATTATTATAATAAAAAGACCTAATACTTTTTTTTTTCAGATAATCTTTAAACAAGCTCAAGAAATAATTTTCTTATATACTGACCTCTTTAACATCTCGATTACTGCTAGAGCAGTTGCAGGCACCATGGTGGGCATGTCCAAGCACAATTGACCGACATTTATAATGTGAAAGCCATCTACATCCTTTTCAGGAGCTACTGCATTGCAGATTTTTCTCTCATCCATAGTTGCAGGTAGTGGTAATTGTACCAGAATGCCATCTACTTCTTGGTCTATATTTAAAGATTGAATTTTTGCCAGTAGTTCTTCTTGAGATAATCTATCATTGTATTTTATAGTCTCTGCTGTAATACCAACATCTATAGCAGCTTGGATTTTGTTACGTACATATGTATGACTGGCTGGATCTTCACCAACAATGATGCAGCGCAATGAAGGTGCTCTGTTACCTTGTTTCACCCAATTTTCAATTTGAACCTGTAGTTCCTCTTTAATCTCTTTTGCAAGGCCTTTACCGTCCAGGATACGGGCCATTATTCTGAAACAAAAGTTATTTTTGATATTCATCACAGCTGTTCTGCTTTAACAGGAAGAAACACATGTACAAGTAAAAAGTCTATTAGCAGTAAAGCAGAAACAATTATAAAACACTCTTACACACTACACTAGTCGAGAAAAAGTAATTTTGAAGAGTTAAAAATTTAAACCAAAATCAAACATGTGTAGAACATGCAGCTCTATACACCCTAAAACTACAGGTTAACAAAGGAGAAGCACACAATCAACGTTAATAATTCATATTTTACCTGGGCATGCCCAATGAATCAACATATGTGTGACTTCTCATCTTGGCTTTCAAACTTGTACTGACTATGCGTAAGCATATTGTTAACCTCATCGCCTACTGTTGACGTACATGGGTCATTAGGTCATTTGTATGATAAATGATTATTACAACCAAAAAAGACCAAAACCGGAACCAGTATTGTCTGAATAAAACAGTAAAAATCTAACTTACTGGATAATAATGGAAAAGGTTCAAAGTTGGAATGTCTATCAATTTTGATACCATATGGTGAAGGTGAACTGCTGTGCACTTGATAAAATATCCACAAAAAACTGGTTTATTTGGAGCATTTAATAGACCGCAGAATGACACATGGCAAGTGTAATTAAAGTTTATCAAAACATAAAATAACTATAAAAACATATGGACCGTCATATTATGATTTGATATTTTTTATAGTATATTGTTCTGTCAAGTCAGTTTATAATTATAAGAACTCTAAATCTATACTTCCAAACAATCAATAATATTTCATAGTAATCTTTATTTTCCTAGATTGTTAAAATTTATTAGTTAAGATAAAACTTACTTACTTACTTAACTGGCTATTGAAAACTTAAAACTGAAATGACTAAATGTTAAGTTGTACCTGAGGAATTAACTGTTCTTGTTCATGGAAATAAAAGAATTACTAAACAAGTCTCATGTTGTTTTTTAAACATGCCTCTAATTTCTACTAACAAACTGGCTTCGGGCTAGTACAGTGACCATCTTATTTTTTCTTTTATAAATAGTTACAAAAACTTTTAATAATATTAACTTATAACAATAGTGCCCTTGTAAAAGCGAGAGAATGATTTGAAAACATAAGTTTTATGAATCATATCGATTTCCCATCAAGATTATGTTTAGAC
The DNA here is from genome assembly GCA_963661955.1 of Leptosia nina. Classification (NCBI taxonomy): domain Eukaryota; kingdom Metazoa; phylum Arthropoda; class Insecta; order Lepidoptera; family Pieridae; genus Leptosia; species Leptosia nina. Next base: position 5,225,744 of record CAVLEF010000003.1, read on the forward strand.
CCACCACCAATAATTTACATCATAAAATTGTAATTGAAGATAAGAAATTGATCCAAGATAACCTATAAAGTCTTGCACACGTTTATTTATTTTATTACTTACCTTTATTGTGCCTCTTGAATGATGAAACAAGTGTAACTATCAGTATATATTCATACACTATAATCGATTTTTTCTGTAAAAAACACACTTTCACTCATAACAAGTTTCTAAGCAAGATTCCGTTTTGTTTTTATGGCTTATGCATTTGCATTTAACGTTAGATTTTAACCATCGGTGTGACCAGTGACATTAAGAAATGACATTGACTGTTGCCGCTTCGTCGTTATACTTTTTTTTCAAATTATTTCTTTCGTTTATAAATTTAATATTATATAAATTAAAAGTATTTTCACTATGCTAGTAGTGTATATATTAATTCTTAAAATGATTGTGTACTTTCGCAGTATGTTATAAACACAGACTATTTGTATACCTTAGTTATTAAGACTTTTTTGGTTCATTTAGTGACAAAATGGCTAGCATTGCGTTAAGGGTTCAGAACAACAAAAAAAGGACGTAAATAAAAAAAATTATTTTTTAATATGTAGGCTTACATTAAAACAGATTTTTAAATTTTACGTATTTATGTTGCATAACAAAATTGAATACAAAACTCCTTATGGTTGTATGAACGCTGCCTAATAGATAGGTAATTTTAGTTTAACTCAAAGTAACAAGATGTTTTTATTGCATTGACTTGTGAACGATTGAATTAAAATATTATAAAGACATTGAACTATTATGTTATCTTCGACCCGCGTCAGAGCCGCGCCCTATGACGTACGATTCTTGCTTTCCGAGATCACATTTCACTACCGAGAGGCGTGAACGCTTGCGCAGAATGACATTAATTATTTATTTGTGTAAAGTGTATATAAACATTGTCTATTTATAAATTTTATCGGTTAATGAATTTAAAAGAACTATACAAATCATGACTAAGCTTAAAAACAAATACAAAAAAAGGATATTTATAGTTTTTATTGTAAATGATAACCGTAAATATTAAATATTTTTGGTAAGTAATTATAGATTGGATAGTTGAATTGATTTTGTTTAAAGTAGTTTTCGTGGTTGTTTATCATAACATCAACTATTTACTTGTAATTTAATTGTTTTTCCACCAACAGTGGTTACTTTATCTCTGTTTGTCCCCGTTTCTATAAATATATAATAACATTAATTTCTTAAAAGTGAAAAATATGTTTTTCGTAATTTTATCTGAATCAGCCAGCGAAATGAAGACGTAATTAGATTTATCGCGAAAGCACGTTGATACTCGCTCACGCAGAGATCCTTCAAATTTAATTACGTTTTTATTTTGTTTCAGCGGCACTGGTTAAAGATTGAGAGGATAAACTTGCAGCTCAGCTGTCTGATTATATCAACCAATTAAAAGTTTTAATATCACTTTGACATTTTACGTTTTTCAATTTATTCATTGGTAGAATTACCTATGCATTCATATTATGTAATATATTACTAACTTTTGAAGATAATTAAAGCCTAAATATTATTATGGTGTCTATTTGTTTCATAATAAACACACAGTCCTCTTAAACTACTCTCTTTCCTTTTATTCCTGGTTTATTCTTTAAAAATGCCACTCTATTATACTCTTCTTATCTAGCTAATACCTAATTACCTACCAAAAACATTGTTTAAAAAAAAAATGTACAAACATAGGTATTTAAACGTGTAATCTAAGCAACTTATTTTGCAAACATAAAAGATATCGTATATAAGTTGATCTATTTCATCATTGTTTGGCTTTTTTAAGCATACGATAACTACTGGATACTTCCACCAAATTTTATGAATATATATATATGGGGTTTATTAATTTAAAATCACCTTGTATAATAAATTATTATAATCTCCCGAAAAACCTTTACTTGATATTATTGTGTTTGTTGTTATGTTTGATTTTATGTCTATAAAAATGGGTACATCCAAAATTTTTTTTGTATCGTGTTATTATTGAGCCAAGCATCAAATCCCAAAACAAAATACTCTGTAAGGCTAATCAGTGGTCAAAAATACTTATTTATGAACGCAAGCGAGGAATGCATTTGTCTATGTCGTATAATTTTCCCTCTGCAAGTGGGCAGTGGCAATTGGCATAGTCGGCGATATTTCGTGGCGCACTACTAAGCGCTTTTTAATGTCATCCGCCCATGGAGTAATAAATGCTCTTATATTTTGCAGCGCGGAATCTTTTGGGAACCGAGTCGCTTACTCAGCGGTCCCAATAGCAGTCGGAGTTTGTTCGGAGGTTTTAAATTCCTTATTTAGTTCGAGGAGAATTCGATTCAATGCACACTTAATGTTCGAAAGCTGTTCCGACGAATAGTAGGAATTTGTATCTATACTAATATATAAAGCTGAAGAGTTTGTTTGTTTAAACGCGCTAATCTCAGGAACTACGGGTTCAAATTGAAAAATTATTTTTGTGTTGGTTAGAGCATCTATCGAGGAAGGTTATAGGTACCAAAAGACACCGCGTGACCATATGTCTAACTATTTTAGTTACGTCACTATAACTGCTTTTTTACTTTTAACAAATTGAAAGAAATGCCGAACAAAATCAAACCGTGTTATCCATATCATTTATAAATTTGTATTAACATAAATTATAGGTTTTAATAATATTATAAATGCGAAAGTAACTCTGTCTGGCAGTGTATCTACGTAATATAAATTGCTTTTAGTAAATAGGAATCTCGTTATTCACTATCATTTCATATTATGTAATTGTTATGTAATTTTTGTATTATAAATTGCGTATTATAACTTATAGTTTATCCAAATTTGTTATTTTTCGATAGATTTAGTAAACGCAGTGTTATGTTAAGTTATGTTATTTATAACAATACATTGTTACTAAAGGTGACTATGTCGCTCTGATAGATTTTATATTTTATAAATTGTATTTCATTCTCTTACAATATAAGTATCTAGCAATGAGATACGGCAGCGGATCACAAGAATTTTTCCCAGATCCAATTAATCACCCGACGATCAAAAACATTTAATTAGTTCTGAGTTGAAGTCATTTGAAATTTCACAAAGCAATGATAAAAGGGAATTTTTATAAATTGAACCTTCCACTTCGACAGTTTAATTTTTTGTCCCCGTAACAAGTTTTCTTAATTAGTCGGCCCGAAGTTTTTATCAAGTGCCCGGCTCTGTTTTAAATTGTTACTATGTTCGTTAGGAGTTCAAGAGATTGTTTATTCCCATTTAATTCTGCTGATAACTCCGCCTGTTAAACTCAGTTTTTTATTATTTAGTTATGTTGTTAATTGTGATATAAGTAGCGATCGTTTGTGTGTATTGAGGTGAAATGTTATGTCTGTTCGCAGCTTTTGTATTTATGTATTTTTTAAATGCTTTGCTATAAACAGTTTAAAACGATGGCGCCCTGACCACGGCTGCTGCACGACTTCCGAAACGTCAAGCCGTAGCTAACATTGTATACAAGTTAGATAATAGATTACGCGTTTTGTATTATTTGTGTTAGTATTTTGATTACTTTTCCTTATCTAATTATATATTACACGTATTTACGGAAAGTTTTCTGTTATCTACTTAATAACAATAGATTTTATTTTATAAATAACGCAATTTATTTTATTATCTTTAGTCGTTTTTTTTTTTTCAATAAATAATTGAGTTTAGATAATGTTGTTTGCTTTGTAATAGCTAGCTGATCCGGCAAACGCTGTTTTGTTGTTTGCTTTCCCCGTTTTCCCTCTTTTCCACTGTTTCTTTGCTGCAATTGGTCACAGCGTGATAAGCCTTCTACGTTTTTATCCGACGCAATAATAATTAATTTTAAATTCGCACCATTAGATTCCCAAACTAGCGTGTTTAGTAAACAAACAAACAAACTTTTCAGCTTTAATATATACATAAGACAGTATAGATCATGTCAGTATGTTTTTTAAATAAATAAGCTGCTAAGAAAACGTTCTTCCTGTACTCCTTATTCTTTTAAACTTTAGTGTTTCTACCTGTTTCCATAAAATTTCGTGTTGACAATACTTTATTATTGGATTCTTCGTCTTGTGTCTAGCTGGCTTCAGAAATATTTCATATAGTATTTTTCAAATGGAATATTTCTACGTGCTCGAGCAAATGTATTTTGGTCTTTGACCGCAGCTGGTGTCGCAAATATTTCTGCGAATGGAACTTTCGCGAAACCACAGTGTACCTGACGTTTTATGCTAACCACACGTCAGCTACTTTACACGTTCGCTGATACTGAAATCATTTTCTGAACACCAGAATCATCAGCTAGAAGAATTCTATATTATAGGACACAATTTTACACACTTCACTCAATTGGTTACATCAGCAACAGCAGTGCTTAAATTCCCAATGTTTTATAGTCTAAATAAAATTCAAGGATTTCATTGATCAAAAAGAGCATTACTGGTCCGAATACCGGAGACACAGTAAGCTCCGGTCAGAAAAGTAAATAAGTTTGATCAAGTTGCTGTAAATAAAATCTATCACTGGCAATAAAGAGGCATGGTGTGACTGCTGAGGACAAGCTTGGGATTAATTAGATGGAAGATAAAATACATAAAATGCGCTGTCGACATTAGCTTTGGATATTCGGATATCCACAGATTGAAGCGTAACACGCACTTCACAGGCGAAGTCTATCATGTATTAAAATATACAATAATTGGAAACAAGTTGGACCCACGACCACGATTATCCGTCATATATTGCTACCTTTAGGCTTTACACCAACAAGCGAACGAAGCATGTATGTCGAAGTCCGTTGTGTCAAAATAGCATGAAAACTAATCCGTTTCCAGTAAACCCATGTAATATTAAAGAGCACAATTTGGAGGGTATTATTACCTAAAGGTTACGGTGCGCGGTAGCAATATATTTTATTGATAGCCTAAAGCAATTCCGTGTACTACAATATTCGAGTTCGTACACGCAAAGGTCATTTCTTTAAGCTCCTTTACAATTGTTGTGGCCTATCATTTCCTTTTATATTTTGACTTATTACTTTCTTATATGAGGGAAAGTGGAATTCAAAGTGTGCTTTATTGTTGAGGATATACAGGTTTGTCACAGGTTTATTTACGTCAATAATACACTCGAGGAAGGTTATTTGATATTGAAGTCTTTTTGAATAAAACACTTTAACGGTTTAAAACGCAACACACCCCGTGGCCACGGCAAAATAATTTTGAACTAAGTATAACTAATATATATAGCGTTTTATTTAAAACTGTACTACTCGCGTAAACTATTTTTAGGCCATTATTCTACCATCGAGACCGAAATATAGTAACATACAACTGGTATGTGTTTAGTGTGTGTTACTGCTGATCACTAGAAGCAAAAGCGTGTGACTTTTCAACGCAATTACAGAGAAGAAGACGATCAGCGTTCGATACCCCTAATCCGTTTATTTTATTTCCACATATTTACTATTTTATTTATTAACAAAATATTTTCTTAAAGCGACACGACATAACCACTCAAATTCCGAACTTACTAAATTAGTGTCCTATGCAATACTAGAATCAGAATATATGGCTTATATTTGATAATCGTTTCTGATTCCCACGACACACAAGCGTAATCTGTTATACCTAAGGTAGGACGCAACGACTCACCCATGCGAAATCAATAAGGATTCCTGGAAGATTCGATAGTATCATGGCTTCCAGACTTCGGCTTAGGCTACAAACCATCTATTCAATCTTCGCAAACCGATGTCGGTACTGTTTTAATCAGAAATTCGCTTGAGCTTCAATATTATTCCTTTGGTAAGTTTGATGTGTAGTGATTCAATTTTATTTATTGGTCTGTAACCACCTCTTAATACATATCCATTTATATTAAATAATCATAATAAGTTACACAATGTTGTTGTGTTTTCAATTTCTTTATATTTAAATATATGTTCGACCTTATTGCTTATAAAGTCCTGTTCTCGCAAGATTCTATAATAGTTATTCTACATCTCATCTCATTCGCATCTTCAATATATCTGCTTCTACTAAACTAGTTAGTTATACTACCAATGAGTTTCCCAGATCAATATTTTTTTTTTTGATGTTTTGTAATGTTGAATCTCAAATTGAAGTAAGACTCATTGATATTTCCATATTATGTTAATGTATTTGAGATTTTGTATGTGTTTATTTAGATTATTTTTACGTAAATCTCGCGCGTAGTGTAATATCAACCTATCAGAAGAACACATAGCTTAATTTAGTGTGCTCGAAACCCGCCTATGTTAAAATGTTTGACATTTGTACATGCTCCGCTAGGAAGCACATTCTTAAGCAGTTTAAAACTAGCTTTTGTTTTTTAATCTCGTAGTAGTTTGCAGCTTGCATTATGCTAGCTTGAGTTGATGGTAATTAGGTAAGAATATGTAAATGAAACATACACTAAGGCTGTAATGTAATGCAAAGGAACTTCATACGAGCACCTACACTTAATAACATACAATTTTCACGCCACGCCAAAGCGAAACGGCGAGAAATCAAACGATATTAAATTTTTAATCTAGATAAAACTTTGAACATTTAATTTCCGTTATACGTCATTGGTCGTTAGTTTTTCTTTTACAAAACGAAGAAGAATAATTTATATATATTATAAAGCTAATATGCTGTATAAGTCTATTATAGAACACTAGCGGTACTCGCTACTTTGTCCGTGAGAAATAGTTATTTTCGGCACCAAACTTTGCTTTTGCAAACAACCTCCTCAGCTTTATAAACTCAAAGACCCAAAACGTCGTCCGCGTCCCGTTGTTCTTACGGGTTAATCTTAAAAGTTAGACATATACAATCGCGAACATTTTTTTTAGATAATTTTAAGAACAATCATGCTATATATTGCGCAACAATTTGGTTACTAATCGAACTTTTGATCTTCCCCATGATTGAATGGTTGAATGCAGTGCCTAGTATTGCGTTATTGATTTGTATTCAATGCCGTGGTCCGGAGACGTATAGTAAATATACGACGTATGTGACTATAGACGTATGTGTATAGTAAATATTTACGTTTAACTTTTTCAGTGGTAATATATACTGTCATTTTAGTTATTGTTCGCGACGGAGTCAAGTCCACCAAACCAAAGACCAACAGACATTGTCCTGCCATTCTAGACTAATGTAGTTGTTCTCTATAATATTAGCTAACACGCGAGAGATAACTTGTTCTTGGAAGTAACTGAATTTATTAGAAGCGATGGCTTATTCTAATCTCCCGTTCGATGAAAAAGCTATTTTACTAATTGATCCACCGGCGCAGCGTGGATATGAAACCAGATTTAATGAACGAACGAATGAATGCCCATTCATTCGTGAATGTACTCGTAACGAATTACATTCACTTCAACAACTTTTCGCAAAGGTTTAATACTGTTTTTGTTTACACTTTGTAAACTCCGCTTGATCAAATCATTCGTACTTTTGATTCGAAAAAATACTGAATGAATGTTTTCGCCGATCTTTTGATATAATGCTTTTGTAGATGCGTCCTTTTGAATCTTGAATCACGAATATGGATGGATTAGTTATGTGGCTCTGTACCGTGCAAAAGCCAGAAGATTATTAAAATTAATAGATACGGACACTAAAATATTAATACACGAGCATTAACAAAAATATATTGATTAGTTATTTTACTTATGTATGTAGGTATATCAGTGTCCTTATAAATACATATTATGTCAACCTAAAAATAATGAAACACATTCATGTTTTTATAGACCTACCTAATGAAGTTGTATCACCCATAGAGCGAAGGAAAAACACTCTAAAAAAATATTCGGTCATTTAAAAATATTTCTATGTAACCGTAAAAAATTGAGATTCACTTTAAACGTAAAACGCACCTCAGTATTATTCAGTCGGTGAAAAGTTTACGGGAATTTAAATCAGTATTTTTTGTTCGGACTTTTGTAAACTGCGGCGAATGAAAATGTGCGAGCCGAAATAACCATTTTACTTTTTTGCCAAAAACTCTATCAAATGCTTTTAAGTCAGCTGCGAGTGGTTTAGGTTGGAACTGAAAAGATTTTAATTAATAAAACTTTCATACGCAGACATTATATTAATTATAAGTAGGTATTTACTCGTAATGTCGACAGCACGGAACGCTGTAGTCGTGGAATTGAGTCTCACGCGTGTCGACGAATTTCTGCAATATATGATAGTTAAATCTGTGAGAAAAAAGTCAAGCAGTGATAGTGTTGGGTTTAAAAACCATTAAAAAATTTAGAATATACAAAGTTTTAGTAGCTTTAATAACTTTAGTAGCTTTTTCGGCCATGTTGCGCGTTCCTAGTCAGTTTACTTAGTCAAAGACAACATCTCCTCGACGATGTTATTCGTGATCGCGACACGACGAGAACCATTTCTCAATTACGAAAGACGTCAGCTTGAAAACTCAAGTGGCAATATTTAAATTAAAATCAAAATTGAGTTACCTTTTAGGTAATTTTTTGTCATTTGACTATTCCACTTCAGGCTTGGGAATTTTTTTATTACACCTTAAAAATAATGCCATATTATGAATCTGTTAACATAACGATATTTCTCACAAACATCTTGTTTTCTCACTTACAGTGAAATCGGTCGAGATATTTGGTACAAGATTTAGATTTAGCCGATGGTAAATAATTTTGCCAAGACGGAAAAATAATTTATTGTTTCCATTTCATCGCAATTGCTTGAACACTGGATCCAATGGAAGCTGTGAAAATATTTTGGATTTTATGATTATTTTATGAGTGCCATTACATCCCTAACGGGTTTATTTCAATGTACCATGCTAATGTTTTATTTAAAGTATCTTAATATGTGTGTATTTTTGTTTATTCTAGCACTAGTAGAAACCGCATATCACTTTATTTTTACTAAATTAAATAGATAAAAAAAATACAAACTAATTGATTCCTATTGCAATTAATAATTTATACATTATGTTTAAGGAGATAAATTTATGATTTATAAATATTTGCAAATAACAACACGTTCTTGGTCAATAGTTGGTAATAGTTTTCCCACATGCTTAGGTGTAAATTTTCTCTGAATATTTTGAAGTGTCACTACTATATTTAGGTATATGAACATATTTTGAGCTGAAGCTTGTAATTGCCTTATCTTTCGATGCTAGTAATTTTCTAATACATACATAATAAACTCTATCACGAGCAATATTAGTAAAAAGCAAATGTCAAGAAGGAAATAGCAAAAGGAGAATCGTCGTGAAAAATACGAGATTTACAATGTCGCCGGTCTGGGTTGACGGGACAGAAAACTGAAATGGGTGCCAAAGTAACTTATTATTTATGCTATCTTGATTTCTGTCTTAAAGATGTGTGTTTTCTCGTGTCCACTCATTTCTTCGCGGAAACAGAGATTTTCCTGCTTCTAAGAATTTATATCTAACGCAAGAGAAAATTACAGTTACTTCTAGATTTATTCGTTTGGAAATTCAGTTGGTACTGACTTTACTAACGGTTTTATAATGTACTATATGTTTGAATTGTAAGGATAATGTTATTCTTATTTATGCACGAAAGACTTTTGTTTATATATATATCCTAGAATTGCATTAAACGTAGATTGTTTCGTATACTTTTATAGCTTTAGCCATGCACGACCAACACTATTAAGTTTGACTAACTTGACTGTTATTATAAATTCAAATATGAAACGGACATAGATTACTATGTCCGTTTCATATTACACATTAGTGTCTCCCTTGTGCTTCATGTATAGAGATGCCATGGGTCAAACTTTCAAAAATCAAATCCACGACCCGTTGTTTATTAGCCATACGTGGCTACCATTACACCAATGAGCTCATTTGTAAGTACACATACTTAAATAGCTTACTAGTACTATGTTTATAGGACTTAAACATCAAAGTTCGAACTACTTAGTTTGACGCAAGAAAGAATCGAGAAAGAAATAAAAGTTTAAGTCGACAAGTGTTCTCCGAGTCCTCTATATCGTTTCATATTTGTCTCCATGAATAAAATAAGGATTTATTTATGAAAGCGTAGAGTGCAAATTTATTTCAAGCCGACTTGTATTTTAAACTTATAGAAGAGAATTACTTCTTGTAAAGCAATAATTTATTTATTAACTTATTAAAGAATTATTAATATATATATTACAGATTAATTCCACGTTGACAACGGTACTGATCAATTGATATTATAATTCCCGCGAACGATTTTAAGCTTACAATTATATCTTAATTACATATAGAATGTTTCGCGGTCATCAAAGTACTAAGATATATATCAAGAGGTCCACTCTCCTTAGTGTCCGGGGCCATAAGAGGACATCAAACATTATTAATCGATTACAACGGTACTTCTAACTTTAATTAAACTTGACATTATTTGTATGTACTTACGAACACTATAATTAAATATGTTTGATTACATAACTCCTAAAATGACTATATCCTTATTAAAGGAGAAGGAGAAATAAATATTCGTATTTACATATCTTGATTTTAAACGTTAAGTTTTTGAAGTGTAGTAGGTAAAAACGACAAAGCACTGTCTATAGTTTGATTATGCGATTAATACATAAAAAAACACTTTCAACGGTTTTAAACGCGAAATATATTAGTAAGATTATTTACAATGTACTTCAACTACGGCCCGTAGTTTTCGATGCTTTACAGTAGCCGTGTCGACCATACAATGGGTTTATTTTTAAAGTAATAATTTTCGAAGTAATGTGTCTATAAATTAAAATTTGATTATACCGGCATCGTCAGCGTTCCGTGCTAATACTCTAACCAATTCTTACACATCTTCATCGAATTATTTCAATCTATTAATACATGTACCTATCGCGCAATGTAATTTCAATCTTAACACCTGCTTAATAATCAAGTCCTGAATTTTCAATTTACAATCGATTTTTAAATTATATAAAAATTCTCAAATGTGCTTTATTTAAAATGGCTCTGCAGTACTGTTCCTACTTAGATCTACGGTTTTACTATACTCAGGTAGAGACTACTCTAAGAAATTGGTCTGATCCCGTTCACAATTAAGTCACGATCGTCGGAAGCATGCCAAGATTTCTGGAGCATCCCACTAATTAAACTACGTTAATTACATAACATATAAACTGTAGCCATATGAACAATGGTCGGGTTATGAGTGTTGCCAAGTACAATCGCGCCCCTAATGTCTTCGGTTAAGGACATTTCCTCGTAATTGTACGGTTATGCTCAGTTTTGGCAGCGGCACGGTTATTTTGAATGTGCCGTTTGGGATTTTTGCCGGATAAGCAATAAGCTTGTTATGTTGATTTGAAAATATGGGGAGCGTATACGCTACTTTCTTATATTATGCTTGGAATGTTATGTTTGTAAGTATTAGTTTATCTTTAAGAGAATCGATATGTTCTCTATACTTTCAGTATGGAGAAATTACCACAGAGAATGCATCACTTGAGAGAGTTTGTGAATTAAAACGTTGAATACATTTTATAACCTATATTACGCCAAAAATGTCTGAGTTATAGTACTATATTCGACGGGTCCGTTGGTGTAATATTTGCAACGTATGGCTTACCATCGCGTCGTAGGTTTGATACCCATGGGGACATTAAAAACATGGACATTGGACTTCGTCTGGAAATCTGGATGTTAGGCGGATGGTAGGAATATCGAAATTCTGTCCGGGTCACGAATCATCGCCCGCAAATGAAAAACAGTAACGTCACCAAGCATCAAGGAAACCTCATGATCGTGTGTCCTCTTCTGTCATAATATGTGTATATAGGTATATATACCATTAGCGCAGTGCAGTTAAGAAATAAATGTATGGATTATTATTTAAAAGTACTTGTCTTGACGTTAATTATAAATTAATTATTCAACTATTTAGGGCTCTTAAAATAATTGCCTAGTGATTTTAACCTTGGTATTATATAGAAAAGACACAAGTACGTGATAATTTGTTGTTCTAGTGGAACTTGTATTTTTCAGAATTATGAAATTCTTACAAGACTGAAGCGCTCCTTATCCCTTTGTCATAGTCCTTAGAGATAAGTTAAGTCCGTCAGTTAATTGTCAGGTTAGTGTTAGGAAAAGTTCAGTAAGAGCTTTTCCTCGTATTGAATCGATCGACTTAGAAGAAGATTAACGACCTTCCTTTATAATCAACTTTTTGAAAATATACCGCTTATATGGATCAATTTATTATCATTTTGAAGCCGTTTTAAGACTACTAAAATATAATAGTTTATAGCATAGCAATATCGAGCACCATAAATTATTATGGACTCGTTTGCAACTAACGGTGAAAAAGTGAAAGCTCGTTTCCATCACGTTGGACATGGGGCGAACACATTTCTGTGTCCGTTTCAGTGACAACAGACTTCTGTGCCCCGCCTGACCGAAACAATTTTATGTTTCCCTGGAACGTTTTTCTATGTTTCCACTAATGTAAATTTTGTCATACTTATTAGTGTCCGGGCATCGAACTCTCAACCTCAGTAATCAAAGTTTGAAACAAACAAATAGACAATAGGGGTTAGTAGAAACTTAATTTCATGCAATTAATTTATGAAATTTACCGAAATTGTTCCTTTATACGAGAAAACACGGGGTTTTTATCACGAACTAATCCGCCAAGTGCTTGCTTATGTAAGTAGAACCAATACTTTGTACTCACAGTACGCTTTTACTGTTACCACTTAGAGCGTTTTAAACTTCCATAGCGTTACTCTTTCAGTTGAAACTTTTTAAGACCTTTAATATTTTAGGATGTATTAAGATAAAATGGTGTCGTGTATTAAGCATATAAATTATTTATTATAAAGTTTTTCTCCTTATTCAGTGTTCAGTCGATATTAACCAATGACTAGAATAATTTTTTCTAATATTATAAAGTAGAAGTGTCGTTTGTTTGTTTGAACGCGCTTTTCTCCGGTTCGAATTGAATAATTCCGTTATTGTTGGTTTATCATTTATTGAGGAAGGCTGTAAAAATCACGCTGCGGTCAATAGGAGCGAAGAAACAGTAGGAATCGTGATCGATCTTTAAGGGTTCAGCTAGATACCGTATAATATTTAAGAAAGAATGATGCCTCTTTAAATCGGAATCATTCGTTATACGTTTATCTTTTAAGAGTAACTTGTGAGAACGACGGGACGCGACCGACAATGCGAAAGTAACTCTATTTGTCTGTCTGTCCGGCTTTAACTCCGAAACTACCGAACTGATTTAGATGAAATTTGGTACACAGATATTTTAGAACCTGAGAAAGGACATATTATAAGGGGATGATGAAAAAATTCTTCTTTGGCTTTTTGGGAATAGGGGTGGAAATAGGAGTGAGAGTGAGAGTGGGAGTGAGTGTAGGAATGAGAGTGGGTGTTGCGGCAAAGTAGCACTTACAACATAGATTGGTTGTCTTAAATGCGCCCTTACATAAATTAATAAACCGCCTAAATAATTAACAATTCTACCCCAAGTCACTATTCTACGCGGACGAAGTCGCGGGCACAGCTAGTAATTTACAAAGACGAGGAGGAGGTTTGCAAAAAAGAGTATTGACGACCATCATACGCGGATGAAGTCGCTGGCACAGTCAGTTACATTTAAATTTACTTATAATAATCTAACAAGGTTGAAATTATATTGCGCGAGAGGTGCATGTATCAATAAGATGGAAAAAATCAACGATGCGGTGTAGGACTCGGTAGCTCAATTGATAGAGCAACAGCACGGATCGGTCACCATGCCAGTTCAAGTCCAGCCCGAGTCGAAAATTTGCCCAATTTTTTTTTTGGTTTTTTAAAATAACTTATAGTATTAAGCAAGGCAATAGAACTAATTTTTTTATTCGACACAATGCGTGGGCGTTTCGAACCACATGTTTGTCGAGTGCGCGGCAGTCCTAGCAAAGGACTGACTAAATAGCTAGATCAATTACCCATATAATAGGCACTATAATAACGTCAAATATGTTCTAAAAACTAAAAATCACTTTTTATGTAGAATTATTAACGACATTAACGTAATTTTAACTACATTAATACTAACACGTTAAACTTGTAATTGTCTAAATAAAAGATTCATCATTAATAGGCCTGTTGTAAATAAATATAATGGTCTTGACCTTTCTGAAATGAGAATGAAACCTTTGTAAATAGCGTTGGAATCTGTTTGAATACAAAAGGGTTTGAGAGAAACGATTTCTTTTATGGTGCACGATTACACGTCTTGCTATATTCCAGTTGAGTTTCTTGTTTATTATATCATATATTTGTTTTTTTTTTAATCCAAGTAAAGATCATAGTAAGATTATGATATATAGATATGTTTAAAACTATAATTTTTCACGTGTTTATTGCACATGATGGCATTATATAAATTAAAAGCGAAAACAATATAAAAAAAACGATATTATTATTTAATCCGTTCTGTTGCTCTCACTTAATTGGTTAGAGTAACAGCACGTAACGCTGACGCCGGTTCAAATCCTGCCCGAATCGTATTTTTTTTTTCATTTATTTTGATTTTTATTTATATAGATATATTATAAACACGATAGCGTGTTCCTAACACTCATCCATTTAATGCAAAACTCAATAAATAAATTAAAAAAAAAAAATATAGAAACGTCTGTCAGATTTCTATACTCTACAAAACATTTTTTTCTTGTTTCTTCTGGATTGGAACCTACTAACATTCGCTTAAAAAAATACTAATAATGTTGGGCACAGGGTCTCTCTCATTTATTTTTTGTTATTCATTACAGATATTTGTTTTTTTAATAATGTCAGTCCACTTATGGCCTGCAATGGACATTTCCTTGCCTTGCTAATTAACTGATTAGAACAGGGGGAAGGAAGTCCCAATGTTGAATTTTTGCTCCATACATAAAACTGATTATCTCGAAATGTCTACGATAAAATGTAACGACACCCTCATGAATTATTAAGCGCTAGACTCTACATGAACTGTGGAATTAATTTCAGAATTGTCCGTCTGTGTGTTGACACACCATTCATTTGGGAAGTGGCGAAATGTGGAATGGAATCAAGCTAACTACATTGTAGGAGATTTGCTAACTAATTCTTGTGAAGTATTTTTGTTCAAGTTTTTCAGAATGACTGATTGAAATCGTAATTAAAGTTTGTCTTTGGGATTGTTTATATATAAAATAAACAAACTTTTTACAGCTCAAAATAAATATTTAATTTTCATAACAAAACTCGATTATGTAGTTAGAATGATGACAGTAAATAATATTTAATTCTTAAACATATCAAAATATGAACTGTTACTACAACTGCTGCTGTCACGCATACCTCTTTTATTACTATGTTTTCATTTCCACCGTGGTTGCTTGGAAGATATAACTATTAATATCAATATTATTTTGTGTTAAGTTCTGTTTCTTGTTTTTGAGTTTGTAAAGTATTTATTAAAAACTCCTTACAAAAAATAAACCGTCTCTTTTTATGACGTCACAACTTGGTTCAAGTAATTTTAAAGAAAACACAATTCAGTTTAAGACATAAAAGCGATTGAACCACTTTCATATCTGCAAGAATTGGCTCCTAAAGATGGTCCAAGAAAAATATGAAAATATGGAAAGTTATAACTATTACCATAATTGATTCAGAATAAATCGCACAGTCAGCAATACGTCTGAGAAAATGTATACAAAGATCCGTATATCGTACTGCGACACAATCAGAAGCATGCATTATGCATGGCTACGATACTGTGGCAGATGCTTAGCAATTTTGAGGGTCAATGTATTCCACTGTGATCGACATGTTTGGATTGATTCGTATTTTCTTCGTTTTTCCCGTCATACAAGATTGACCGTCTTCTTAGCTCAATACTAAAGCTTGGATCCCATAGCGTTCGCATTGATAAAGGTATCGGGTACGTTTCCTTGGGGAGATCAGTAATTTATTGATAATAACATGGTTAAAATGTATGTCTTATTTAATTTAACGTATTGCTATATGTTTCCCATATTATATTTTTTCCCAGGATCAAATAGGACTGAAAAATAAAGGCACACAATTAATTTTAATACAAAACTCATCAATGTACAGAATAATATCTAAATAAATACATATATTTAGATTATAGTTATTAACACTTTAACGGTTTTAAAACGCGAAATATATTAGTTAAACTTATTTTAAATACGGTCCACGGATTCGCATGCTTTAAAGCAGTCGTGGTCACCGGGAGACACGTCGAAACGTCGGGCCGTACTTAAAATAAGTTTAACTATTATATATCGCGTTTTAAATGGTTTTATTTGAATGTGTAAACTGCTCGCGTAAACTACAAATAGTGTTACATTTATATTTATTGTCTATAGTTTACGCTAGTAGTAGCATAAAAAATACTAAAGAAATATTTCGCGTTTTAGATGGTTAAAAAAGTTTTATACAGATCCAATCTTTTAAAGAGATTATAAAAGTTTAACTCAACAAAGTATTCTAAAAATGAATTGATGGCAAAGTAAATAGAAGACTTAAAATTGAGTACACAGTGCCATCGCGAACCTCGCTTTTGATTTAATTCCATTATAGCGTTGGTCTGCACACGTCGATGACTCCCATAAATTGGATGGGGGCTGAAGTAGCAGGCGACAATGTAACCGATTCGAACGATACCCAATCAATTATAGAACACGCAAAACCCTTTAGCTAATGCAGCCAGCATTACATTTTTCATCTGTTTCACGTTCGGATTCAATTTTCAAATGCCCACCATGGACTTGAAGGGTTACATCCTTATAATGTTGTTTAAAAACACTATCAAAATCTTGAAGCTTGAGTAATTAAAAAGATATTATTTGTTTTTTTTTAATGTGCTTCTTTTATTATGTTATAAGAGGAAAGAAAGGTATTGCGTTCTTTTGATAGTAGAAAGCTATTTTGGCTTTAGATAAAATGTGATTAAATTTCACGGCTTTTTTATCTGTATACGTCGGTTCGAGACTCGGACTGAATTTCCGATGATATTTCTACCATGTAAACAGTGCTATACTCAGTGGAGACCGATGAACTGTTCATCATTAGCCATATATTACTACAATTAGACTGACGGGCCCCTGAGAAGCTTCGGATACTCGAAATGAAAATACAATCCAAAAATTCCACCTTTCCATCACCAATGCCCCATTTATTGTTCTTTTTTATATTTCTATCTCTATTTCCAATCCTTTTTTTGGATTCCGTACTTGGCACCAACGGGCAAATTTACATAGTATCTAATTATTATATGAAGATTATTTTTATGTCAAAAATAGTTACAGAGTTAAGATTGAACAGTATATAAGCAAGTTATCTTTGTGTTTCTTGTAGGTATTTATGTTTTATTCAAAATAAGGTAAAATTACACTCCTGTTAAATTAAGAGTGGAGTATTACTTTCAAGATAATGCAAGGAGTTCTTTGTATAATAAACTAAAACAGCATTAATATTAAATAAAAAAGTTACCATAATACAATAAAGCTAACGATACTTAATAGGTACTTCTCTAAAAGCGAATACAATTTTAAAGCAGACATATTTCTGCATCTGTTACTAGTTAGTTTTCTTCGAAACATTTATTTTCAGGGATTCAAAGGCTAGGTAGGCTTCTGACCCAAATTTTCTTCGAAAACTTTTTGTGTTTAAAAGTTTACCAAGTGATTCAAGCCTGTTAACATTAAAAATGGAATATATGCCTTTTGTTCTGCACCAAGCGTTTCGTGGTTGCATGTACGTGGAATAAGTTTCAGTGACACCCACAGTTTATGGTACCGCAGTTGTACCAATGAAAACCTTAACGCACTTTGATATAGTTTCTTCGTAGGCTTTTATACTGTACTAATGTTAAAAATGCTTTAATTTAAAATACTATGTAGACCAAAATTTCATTCATAAACTATATGATTGATTAATATTGTATAACGTGTTTTGCGTAAATAAGTAAATTTTACGTTTTACATTAAACGTTTTAGTAATTATCTAATGAGCTATATCTAAAAGTGATTTTTCTTTAATTACCGGTAAAGACATATTAGTAATTAATATATAATATAACTATGTTTTTCTACTTACATATATCTGATCAACAATTGTATTCGCAATAACCTGTATTATACACTCACTGTTTCAGCGTCTTCGTCCGCGTAGATATTTTGGGCACCAAAATTTGTTTTTGCAAAACGTCCTGTTCATCTTTATAAATGTAAGCTGTTCTCACTCACGTCATCCGCGTCCTGTCGTTCTTGCAAGATAATCTTAATAGATAGACATATATTATCGCAGATAGTTTTTTAGATCTTTCATACATATTTTTTGGGTCTCTTGAATCGTTTGCACAGTGGTACGCATCGGAAACTCACAAAAATACTTTTCCTCGTGTTTTCACATTTTCCACTGTTTAGTTCACCCCTCTTAGTTTCAGCTCGATGTTTTATAACCAGGAAGGTATATGCTCTAACCACACAAAGAGAAAAATTCTCAATTCGAACCAGTAGTTTCTGAGATTAGCGTCTTCAAACAAATTCTTCAGTTTTATATATTTAATTATGACAAAATCATATAAATTCTTCACTGACTTTCCACGTACTATATCTGTATTCAATAGGCTCGAGGAGGCATACTGGGCCAATCAGAGCGGATGTCGAAGGCACTTAGAAATTATTTGTGTGATCGTCATTTAACTAAGTACCAGGGCCTATTGTTAGGACGTTTACGGAAACTGGGTGACGTCAAATGAATATTGTGTTTTCAAAACGTATTTTGTTGTATAGCTCTGTAGAGGATATATTTTTAACTCTGTATAATATAAGCTACGAAGGACGGATCTCCCGTTCTTAGCTCAGAAGGGAGTATTTAATTAGTGTGCTGCTAGCAGTTTATCTAGCTAGGCAGACACAGGCAGGATTTGAACTGACATCAACAGCGCTCCGTGCTGTTGCTCTAACCAATAAGCTACCGTGTCTCACACGTCATCGACGTTTTTTTCAACCTCTCGCACATTGTAATTTCAACCTTAATATTCGCGTATTCCTAATTATGAGATAATATAAACTTTCATACACAGATGTAGAGCCTTTGTTATGGCCTGACATTTTCCGGCGTGGGGCACGGGGTAAACACATTTTTGTGTCCGTTTTTATCGCTTTTTTGCTGGTCGATGAGATTTTTGTGCCTTACCCGACCGAAACACTTAACGCACTTAACGCAATGGTAGGCAACATATTTAACCATATAGCTAAAGAGGCGGTCTGATGTAACTTTTTTTTTACTTTTTACTTGTGTTCGAGAAATGATACATGAATGTGGTACAAACTTTCCACGAAGTTCCTTTAAGCGCTAGGTTTTTTTATTTACAAATGATTCTATTCATAAAAATAATAAGTCGCTTTTAAATAAAACATTTTAACTTTAAGCTATTTTTACAAAAGATTGACAATTTATACAAAGTTAATAGATAAAATGGTTCTGTTAATAAAAAGGAATACAATACTAAAGTGATTCTAGGTTTTACTGTTTTATATGGTAAGTTTGCTGAGGTATGATTAAAGGGGTCTGATGTAACTAGAGGTAGGCCTAGAATTATATATATTGGCAGGCTCTTTGGTCTAATGGTAGCAATCTATGTCTCATAACCAACAAGTCGGGGATACATCCTCACCGTGTTCCCAATTAATTTATAGATTTTACGAATGAAATATTTTTTTATTAAGTCACGAGCCAGCGCCCACAGGTGATAAAGCCGATAAAGATCAATGAAACGGACACAGAAATGTGTTCGCCCCATGCCTCACGAGTGGGAAACGGGCTTTTTTCAAGTACAACCCAGTGCATTGTTATATACAGTAATGCATTAGTCCAGTCGGCTTCCCAGTTATTCCATTAATACCGGGTTGAAATGAATAAACGAGCATACTCGTAATGCAATCCCGATGCTCGTCAAAGCGGGTCATCAATCACTGATGAAAATTAATTAGCTATCTAATCGTAATCGGTCGCGTGATGTGTACTCGGCTTTATTTACTCAACTCTGTATTGATTTATCGATGTGCTGTGGATTAAGTTAGAAATTCTGTCCGGGTCGCAAACCATCGTGCACAGATAAAAAGGCCGTGATGCTTAATCGTTTTTCGGTATCAGTCTGTTGATTTCCGAATATGAAATCAAAATAGGTCGACGACGCATCTTGTTATGCCTGGGATACTTCACCTTCCACCAAGTAGTCCTCTGCTTGACTACAAAAATAAATGTAAGGTGTTAGTTTTGTTAATTTAAGATCTTTTCGTTAAATCATATATACAAGAATATAATGAAACAAAGTGTTATTTAAAGTTTGAATAAAATAAACAAGGTGAGACAAGAAAGGTTCTCGAATGAGAAGCGAACTCCCGACCTCAAGAACAAAAACGTAAGACTTTTTTATTATGATATTTCGTCTTAGATGCAAATATATTGTCAGATATTCATTGTCTTAATAATATAGAAAATAAGTCCCTCGGAGCCATATCGACAATACATATTAGGCGAGGGCAATAAAAGCCGTCCAATAAATAATGGATATTGACAAAAATATGATCCCAGGTGTCTTGAATCATAGCGGGGTTTATGAGGAAAACGATAAAGATTATAATAAGAAGATTGTGTTATGTTACTCATAGCGCTTTCATACCAGCAACGATATGAATTTCTCCCTATTTTTATTATAGAATAGAAATATCCAAGTAATTATTTCTACTTTTAAGCAGTTAATAGTGTGTTTTGTTTGCACACAAAAAAAGTCAACCCTTGAAGTACGTTAGATTTGGTTGGGCTAGTTATTATCAGAAATGAATAACTTTATAAAATGACAGATATAATGAAACCCGGCAAAGTCAAATGTAACTAACGTCAAGATGTAATTTTTTCTTAATAACAGCAATTTGTACCTAAATAATAAAGTAAAGAAATAGAGTTTATTACTTGTTCATAATATTATTTTGTTAGTATAGTTACATACATACTTAGATTTTTCGTATAACTTGGCACTATTTAGATCTTCATTCTTTTTACGGCTCAGCTCCCCTTCTTACATATATGTTTCGGACGAGATTTAAATAACTAGAAATATTTACTTGTTAGCTAAACAAATTTCGCTAAAATTTCCATACACGAACACAGGAATTCAATACTAACACGTTTAAAAAACGTTACGACTAAAAACCTATTTCCTACACTTAGCTTTATTAAAAACTACAGTACCGACTACGGTTGTAGTTAAAAAGGGTTCGTAAGATCGCTTAGCTTATTTTAAATTAGAATAATATTTAAAAATACCGACGCGAGTTGGCGAAAACAAAAAAGTTTAAATGAATCACTTTGTCGGTGTCTGGCTTGGACAATGGGGCAAACTAACGAACTACTTTTGCGTTTTTGCTGATTTATATCGAACGGCATAAAAAATGATTTATACATGCCGAAGTATTTAATAAAATTTATAACTATGTTTTGGTCCAGAGTAAAATTAAAAAATCTATTAACTTATTCCTCGAAAAAGTAGAAATAGATATTGTATATGTCCAATGCTTACTAAATTTAATTTGGATAGTTGGACAGTTAATAAAGGCTTCTCAGATATCAAGTAACAATCGATTAAAATAAACACACATGGTATGTAAACTATTCTACTAAGAATTAAAAGTAACTAGGTATATCAGTTTTATATAAATTTAATATTGAAATTAAATGTGTCTTGAAAATAAGTTTTGTAAAATATTTTAATAATACTTATAATGAACTCATTTATTGAATTTCAGTTATGCAATATTTATTTAAGGATATCTTTTTCCTTAAATAAATATTGCCTTACTATTGGTAATATAATAATTAGGGTTAATTCAATTTAATTGAAGTAAAATTCAATTTATACTAAAATTATATATAATCTACAATTGTTTTCCAGCATACTAAAAGAACATAGTGAATTAAACCAACCAATTACCCTCCAAAGTACCCTCGGAGGTGGGCATTCCAGGAGAATTAGTCTAGGCCCATTTAAAAAGTTAATAATAATTCCGACGTCCAGGCTACAGGAGCTAGGAATGTACTAGCCCTCCTAAAGGATAATAAACGTGGTCCTGACGCGTTAAGAGACCTCGTGAGGCCGTTAAACGATGTTTATTTGTTGTACGTGACCTATAAAGCTCTTTTGTAATTTCCGTTATGGGATAAGGAATTTTTATTGTGAATAATGAAATAAGCTATATATAAGCTATTAATGAGAGGAAATCTTTCGAGTTGTATATTAATCACAAAACAATCCAGGTCAATCTTCGACTGTGCTGTTATCCGCGTATCGGACGAGAATTCATTTTCTTTTTCCGTCTTAGAACAAGGTAAAGGTACTCGTTCTATTTTTTACTATTTTACCTTAAAGAAGCACATGATATAAAATTACAACATTAACATTTAATTTCAAAATAAATCCATTAAATCATGGATCAATCCCAATGCAGATATAAACACCTAGCTGTGCTCGCGACTTCGTCTATATGGAATAGTAATTATTTTACGAATCACATTATTTATTCTTGCAAAAAACCTCCTCAGCTTTTACAATTATAGCTGTTACCTATGATGTCCGCGTCGCGTCATTCTCGCGAGTTAATCTTAAAAGAGACACATAATATTGTGGACATTTTTTTAGATCCTTTAAAGAAGAATCATCTCTATTTGCGTATTAATGTAATGTATTATACAAATGTTTATTTCAAAATGTAAACAATTTAAACTTTAAAATCTATTGGAAAGCTATCTTCAAGTAGGTAGGTTTTTTTTTAAACTGATGGTGTGAATGCCCACGGAACACGTTTGTACGACTCCAAAAGGTACTCCAAGTAGGTACCTAACGGGCCTAATATTTAAAAGCTACCGATGTATAAACATGTGAAAATATAAAGATTTAAAAAATGTGTGCGCAACTTTTGTAGTGGAAATCTCCACTTATTTGTCATTTGTTTTATCTAGCAAATGGAGCATCTATCGCGTGTTTAGATCATTTGGAATGAAGCCCCGTGACTTGTGAGACATAATTCAATTATTGCGTGCTCTAAGAAGCTTTGAGTAATACGGTTAAGTAGAAATAAAGGAACACTTTTAATACTATTATAAATTCCTGTGAAACAGGTTAAATTAATTAAATGTGTAAAATGAAGCTATGAGAAACAAATACAAAAGTTTTACCAAACACGGATACTGTAAAACACCCTTTAAATAATTTGATACGAAATATGTAAGTTGACTTATTTTAAAATGTTTTAACTACAGCTCGAAATATTGCAGCAGCCATGCTCACGGGGTACTGCTGAAAAGCAAGTAATTTAACTGATAATAAAATAAAAAGTTTATCTGATAGACATTGTTCGTGTTTTAAACCGTTAAAGTGTTTTATTTCTATGCTTGCAGCAGCCATGTTTACGAGGGGACAACGGCTGCTGCAAAGCATCACTGTTAACGGTTTGAAAAACGAAACATATTATTTGTATGATTCTTAACTACGAACCAGCGGTATGCATTCGTTTTAACAATGCGGGTGTTTTCATTTTTTTTTATTCTTAAATAACCTAATATCATAATGCTTAGATAAATAAATATGTAAGGGTCACCCCACACTTGATGGGTGAAAAGCGTCAGCAATTTAACAACTAGGATGCACAGTCAACCTACTTTTACTTTTTGGGCACACGGAAAATCTAAAAATAGACCGAAGCCCAAGCGTTTTCTCTACAATTCGAGAAACTTCGTGACCGAACGGAATTTTGATATTCCAACTGTTCAAGTTTTGATATATACTATATTAGAGCTATGTGTTAATTATAATTAGTAATTATAAACCCTCACACTGGTAATTATGCAACAAATAAATCTAATGTTCTTGACTTACATAAACTATTAAATTTATATTTTTATTATTCAGAACAATTTACGCTAGCTAACTAAGACATTGAGGTGTGAAGTATTATATCATAGACTCAAAAGGTGATGAGGATGAATATGATATTTAAATAAAACACTTTAACGGATTAAAACGCGATATATTATATATATATTAGTTAAACTTATTTGATAGGATATTTGTTATTCTTCAACGTTATAACAAACGGACAGATCTTATAAAATTTAGGCGAATTTAGCGTGAAACAACATGAATTTACGACATTTCTTAAATTAAGTTAATCCTCTTATCATATTTAGCAGAGATGTACAAAATATCCAGTACAAAGAATCTGGTTTACAAGATGTAAGATATTTTAAAATTAAATATTTCAGATACCAGATACAAAATACTTCAGAGAATAGTGTCTGAAATACTAAATACAAGATCTTCAAAATTTTTCTCGAGTTATAAATACTTTTCTAAAAAGATTTAAATTTTAATGACTATTATGTTTTTACGTCAAATATTGCAACATATTAATTTATTAAAATCATATAAATAATTAAGATGAAGAATTAAAATACGCATTTTCTATTTATCTGTCATTTACGTACTTCAACCCTGTCTATTTAAAAACTTTCAAGAAACCGACAAAATCCACAAAAATATATTTTTACAAACGTGACGTCTAGCATCTTCCTAACCATAAAGCATCCTCCAAGGTATAATGCTCAAAGAAATCCACATAACATTGTTAGGAAATAAAAAACATTTCCTTAATAAAACAATATTGTTGCCACATCAGTCCCTCAAGAAATTATATTGGGGCCCTTTGTGGGTTGATTCAATTACACCCAGTCTGGAGGAACGCGTTGGAACCAATACCCCAAGTTAAATTGGAATTTAATCTTGAATTTCTTTGTTTATAGTATTATCCTATAAGAGTCTTCATATAGAAGACATACGAAGGTATCAAATGCAGGTATATTAACTCTGATAACTTATGAACTGAAATAACATTAAATGAATAAAAGCGATTAAATGCTATGTTTAAGGTAAGACTAAGACATATGTAAGACAATATATGTGTAAATTTTAAAAAGAAAATAAAGATCTAAGTTTTACCATGTATGAGAATATTGTAAATTTTGCAATAGTTATTTAGGATATAAGGTTAGGTAAGAATACAGATAAATAATAGTTCCTACAAGTGTACATAGGTCCTAATGTACCAATAGGAAAATGCGTTTTAACGGGAAGGAACGCGACTGATGTCGTGGCTAACAGCTTAAGTTTATAAAGATGACGGGGTTTTTAAAAACCAATTTGGATGCCCAATATAACGATTCTCGCGGACGAAGTCGCTGGCACAGCTAGTATAGAATAAAAACAAAAGTCAACCGCGCCTAGGAGAGTACTTCAAACTGTCGGTCCCAATAGAATCTTTAGTAGCAGTCGTTTACGCCAGTCAACTGTCAAACCACACTAGAACAGCGGTGGGTCTCGGCTTTTTAACTTAGTACCGTAATCGGAAAGTCCTGCTCAGCTGTAGGTCAGAACTAAATTCGATTGTGACGCATCAAAACCTCACGTAAATCACCAACACATCAAGCTTTGGCGATTACCCTCAAAACAATAGCGCGCTAATGTCATACATTCGGTGAGCGCGTATGCAGATTTTCAACACTTCAAACCGATCCAATTATCGGCTTTTGTTAGCGTTAGAGATGTTCAGATATGATGAAACCAATCGTATCAATTACCTCGGATTCGGATAACATATTAATTCGCACCGCGCGTTCGGATAACGTAATCGCGCGTTGGAAGGTAAATTGACAATAGCTTCTTTACATTTGTTTTAATTAAATAATATGACGTTTCATAATTTAAAATTAGTAATGCAGTTATCGCGTTTTAGTTTTCAAATTAGACAAAACTCTTTTAAAGTTTAAATAAGTGAAACATTGACGTCACTGGGACCCATGGTTGTGCTTGGTTACAATAAATTAATAAACACAAGCGTTTCACACAGTTAAAGTTTTTTTATTTAGATAGTTGTTTTAAGAAAATCACACACCTGAAGGCAATGCACCTTAAATCTGTTTAAGAACTATGATATTAGGTTAGTTATTAATTCAATTATTATATAACAAAAATACATTAAGTAGAACTTTCCCTTTGAAAGTATCTCTATATAAATCATTATAATGATTGATGAAAGTTAACATTTCAAAGGAAAAGTATAAAGTGATCTTTATGATTATATTGATTCACAAAAACATAATGCTCCTATAAGGAAATATTCTTAACACTATGCGAAAGTCTTAAACAATAAAGCATTATTTCAGGAATATTTATCCGCAAGACGCTGACCCACAATCTAAGTTACAGCCCAGCTGTGGGGTTATAAGTTATGTAGGGTGAGTGAGTAGTAGAGAATTGTATGGGCTTGTGTGGCGTAAGTTACGAGATTTAACCTGTGACAATCCTTCAATATCATATTATTCCACATACACGTGACAGATAGATATTTTGTATATATATATATATAATTAAACGAGTAAATCTTGTTTTTGTGATGTATAATGCGGGTAGTTTACAAAATGTTTAAAAGTAATGTTGTGTTATTCGATGACGTCAGGCACTGTGGTTGTTTGTGAACTGTATTGTAAAAAGGGGTGGTTGTAGGAGGAGATTTAGCTCCACGGTAAACGTTGTGGACGTTTTGGAAGATTTCAGAATATGTTTAAAATCGTATATCTGTATAATACCTTAATGGAATATGGTAGGTAGATGTACATTATTATATTGTAATAAGGTGATATATATGTATTTTTTATTATATTGAATTGGCATCATATATGTAATAGATCTACCTTGTGTAAAATATAGATAAATATCTTCAAAATGAAATAATGGGGTACTATTATTTTAGTCCTAGAGTTTTTATACAATAAATGTTTGCGTTATAGGGAAATACTTCTGAAATATAAATCTTTTAACGAAATAGAAAGTTTTGAAGTATATCTTTGTTTTAATGTTATCCTTAAAATCTCATATAAACCAGTGTTATAATCAGGTTGTTAAATCGAGTAGTACACATTTAAATAAAACAGCATCCGAAACATCGGGCCGTAGTTAAAATATTTTTCAAATAAGTTTAACTAAAATATATCGCGTTTTAAGCCGTTAGAATGTCAAATTCAAAGTCAAAGTAAAAATTATTTATTCATGTAGGTAACTATGTACACTTATGAACGTCACAAAATAATTAAAGAATCTAACTTTTACTACCAGTTCTCAAATCAAGGGCGCCGCCGATCATACTCGCCGTCAATATTTTCGATTAAAAAATATGATGTTATCAATTAATTTTGATTGTCACTTTACCTGACGCTGTTTGAGTACCGCCCGTGTCATAATTCGTAAAAAAAAATTATAAAGGCAGTTACGTTACTTTTAACCAACTTCTATACTATAAATAATTTTCTACGATTCATAGAAATATTTCATAAAAAAATTGTATTCAAAGGAAATATTTCTATGAATCGGAAATTCAAAATGCGAATTTGACAGTTTTTAAGAGTATTAAAAAAAACTATTTTTTGAATATGCTTCTTAGCACGTTTTGGACATTATCAGGCGCTCATGAATAGTTTTTTTTAGATAGAGGAGGACAGACAAGCACGGTGTTCACTTGACGCTAGGGGAAATATCCTAATGATATAACATTTGAACAACATGCGCTATCGACCTATGGCTTGGATATTCGGAATCATGGAATTTATCACGCTTAAGCCTAAGACTTGAACCACACCAAGTCCCAACGGACAGACGAGTCGAGTACCGACCAACTGCACAGCGGTTAATTAAATTCGGTCCACCAACCGACCGCAACATAAAACTATGCCGAATGAACTAGCTTTAATACTATTATTAAATTTTATTACTCTTCGCGGTTGCTTCGGATTGCTGTTTAATTTTAATTTTAAAAATTTCCCGACTAAAACGACTGTGAATTCTAAATTGTTTTAAAGGAGATTTGTGTGCATAATTATATTTCAACTTAATTGTTGTCGTTTATATTTAGTTCGAGCTATATTTAAATATAGTTGGGGTGGTCACTACCCTAATGGGGAGGACCACGATTCGAAGAAGAGTTAGAAATATCTCATACATTTTTAATAGCTATTATGATGGATTAATTGTGGCTTAGGCTTTACACATAATATGTAAATATGTATACATAAATGTAAAAAAATAATCTCGATTTTTTTATAAAATAATTGTTTTGAAACGAGAAATATCCTCTCTTTACAGTGTCGCAGACTTAAATAGGTAACTTAGAAATAATTTAACAAATTGTGTAATCCGCTATTTCTTACAATATAATTTCTATTTCACTCGTAGTTATTCTTAACTTTAGTGGAGTTGATCTGTCAGCGTAATTTTTTTACAAACGTATTTTATACTCAGTCGCAGACACAACATTTACCAAAATATATCCGAATAAAAATTAAACTTGACTTGATATTCATATTTATTTTATGACTGTAAATACTGTCTGAGTATAATAGTTTAGGCGATTAGTACACATTTAAATAATTTCGGGATCCCAATAAACAGCATACCGGCTTTAGTCTCCCATGACCACGGCTGCTGCAAAGCATCCGAAACGTCGGGCCAAAGATAAAAAACATTTTCAAATAAGTTTTACTAATAGCGTTTTTAAACCGTTAAAGTGTTTTATTTAAATACATGAGTTTATTTTATAACCTTACATGATAATGTATAATATGTGGTATTAATATAAATATGTTGACAACATTAATACTTAGCCCAAAAAGGTCCTATTTTGTGAAGGTTACATTAAAATTGCTGGAATTTGATAAAATGGTATCAACGATTAAGTAAAGCCTGCCCTTGATGAGGGATCGACGTGGGAAGCAAAATGGGTACACGTCAGTACTTGGATGTTTTCACTCAGATAACAACTTTCAACCGCTAACCTTAGATAAGTTTCGTATTTATGTAATGCTATGTCTACACTGGGGTATGTATACGTCTTTTAAAATCAAAGTATTAGGGGCTTTGTATAAAAATTTCATAATAACAAAAATAGCTCAACAAACAGTCAATACAATTTTTTTACCAAAAATTTAACATTACACATGTTTCAATACTAAGACTCTATTAATCTACTATTTTGAGAATAGAATTTTAGGAAATTCGCAGTTCGTTGAACTTTTTTATTTGTTATATTTGTTCATCTAAAAACCGTCAGAAGTAAGTTGAAGGTATACAACATGAACAATTTTGTCTCAAAAATACATTGTCTGGTCTCTGTTACATTTCCTCAATATGAGGGGCAGCTGGTATAAAATACGATTTCAGTAACGCCTTTGACGCTAGCACTATCTAGAGATCTCAATTTTGCGGCCTTTATAACCATCTAAAAGAGAAAAATATCCCTCGAGGTCCAATTTAGCCAGATAACCAGCATAAATAGACACACAGTTTACAATGTTGGAATAGAGCCAGGCCAGAACTACTTAGTTTAAAACTGCTACCTGCCCCTCATGAATACGGCCTCTCTGGAATCAAGAAATAACTCACAATAAATAACATCGATGCACACTCTTTTGAAGGAGGCAGATTAGTTGAATTGTATAAATAATAATTAATTTTACTTAAAGTTCAAAGAAGTATATTATTTGAAGAAACAAACATATTGTTTCTTTTATCCTATAAGATAAAGGAAACAATATTGTACCAATTCTGGGCTAATTTCTTTTAATTCTAAAACAAATTATTTTATCAAGAATTGTGTGAATGTTAACTTGAACAAATTAAACCACATAAAAGTGTCCAAGCATCCAAAATAACGGGTCGTACTTACAGATCAAATAACTAATATATTACGAGTTTTAAATTGTTGAAAGTGTTTTATTTGGAAATATTTCTCAAAGCCCATCGTCTTAATTTGTGTTCTGCGAGTGTATAAGTGATTCATAAAATAGCTTACGGAATTAATGATTTCGCAGAGTAGCTTTTTATATGATAAAACATGTGCTTTAATCAAACTTGAAATAAATATTGTATTCTTATAATTCTAAAGAGTTGAGTGACTTATCAACATATTATTATAAAATATTATTACTTATATTGCTATTGTTTATAAATAAAACAATACTTATACGTTTATAAGTAAAATATGTTTTGTTTGCGTAAGCCGCTTCTAGTTCTATGAATATTTATATGAGCTTACCGACTATATTTCTTCGTATATCGGTGTTGGTACAGCGAACAGACATAATTTGAGGCTAGTTTACGATCTACCTACAATTGTGAAAAATTTACCAACCCCATCCCGTGCCAAGGAGTTTTGTGTACAATTCACTGAACGTGAATTTCTATGGGAATTAAGTTTGGAAATATAATGAGATATTACAAGCAAATTCCTTCTGTTATTATTAATGTGATAGTTGGGGAAGCTGTTTCGAACGATTATGACAAAATTTTGGTTTTAATGAAACCCGAAGATTCTCTGCTTCAAATTATAGCGATGAAAGCAGAAGGCAGAAACAATCTTTTCTCAATTGTGCCTTTTTTTATATCTTACCAACATTTCTTACATTATTCACATCAGAAACTTATATTATCTTGTTAAAAAATTAAAACCTTAATTTTCTGACAAACAGCTCTCAACATTCTCGAATATACAAAAATAATATAATCTTACCTTAAAAAGTAAATACTATTATTCCTTGCACGTAAACATGTGAATTATTCGGTTTTTTGAGACCCCAGATAGTGGAAATGTAACGGCTTCAAGGGTATGTGGTATTTCGGCGTAATTTCATACATTTTACAGTTACGCAAAGCTATGCTATTAGCAGTAACAATAAACATTTATGTAACAAATTGTATCAAAACGTTAACTGTTAATGCATTGGTGGAGCGGTGTGCACTATTAACATTTTTTGGAAAAATGTTATATTTTTGAATTATCAATACATACGATATACATAACACATTCTGTAATCTAAAACTTCACATGTATACACAAATCGTGTCATTCCGCCTAGGTAACTATGAATTTATAATAATTGCTTGTCTGTTGTATATAATCCAAGAAAAGAATAAAGAAACTGCTTGTAAACATTTTACGAAATGAAAAATTTTATTAATTTTCTTTCATTCACCGAATAAAATAACTAACTGGGTTGGTTAAGTTAAGCATAAACTCGCATATCCTTATTGTTTATTAAATATACAGCAGATTTTTTGTCTTCTAACGACAATATAGTGCGATATAATGCTAAGTCTTTTATTATAAGGCTAATATATCGACTATAGAACTCTTTATGTTCTATAGTCGATTTCCAAAGAACACACGGTTTTGATTTCTTGGAAATGATCATTTGTTAAGAATAAACAAGTGAAGCCGGGGGTAAATTGATAATGTTCGTAGAGCCACGCACACCACCACAAAACCGATACAAAGCTGTACACGCCGCAAAAATGTGTGATTACGTACGAGCCAAAATCAGCACAATTCCTATTCAAATGATTATTGTGGGGTCTGCGTTTACATTATTTTGACCATTCCGTGTCGTTCGTTAGAATAGTTGGCCACGTTACAGAATTTTCCATAATATTTCTATAACATAAAAGGTGAATCTGTACTAATATATAAAGCTGATCAGTTTGTTTGTTTGTTTAACCGCGCTAATCTCATGAACTACGGGTTCGAATGGAAACATTATTTTTCTGTTCATTATTACAGCATGGGGTTGGCTATAAGGCTATAAAAAATAGCGCTGTGACTAATAGGAGCGAAGAAACAGCGGGAAATGTCGAAAAAACGGGAAAAATCATTCTTCGTTGTGGGTTTCCATCGGTTCAAGATACCCAAATATATGTAGGAAATAATGTTTTCTCTTTCCGCGATAGTATAAGTATATCTTTTAAGATTAACTTGCAAGAACGACGGGACGCGGACGCGACGTCGTGTGTAACAGCTTATATTTAGATAGTTGAAAAGGAGGTTTGCAAAAACAAAAATTGATACCTAAAATATTTATTCTACGCGTACGAAGTCGCTGACTCAGCTAGTATTGTATTATACATTTTTGCGAGCGCCGGTATAGAAATAAAATTTTAAGTTCCCTGTTCAAAAAACGGGCGGCCGTTTGACGAAAATAAATGCAAATATAATGAAATAAAAATAATGTGAGTTTCCCTCTTTTGTTTTATTTAAAGCAGATCTTTTATATTCTTGTTTAGCGAATATGAATGTTTAATAGATGTGAATGCAGAATGAAAATTAGGCGGTATTTATAGGGATTTGTTCTTGAAAACAAAGGTATATAGAGTTTTAAGTTCTATTTGATTTAATAATTAACTTTCAGAGTATTAAATAGAATGTAATGTTAAGCACACTTGATTTTTATAACTACTACAAATACTAAATAAAAAAATACGAAATTTCATAGTAAAGTATTGTCTGTAATATACTCGAGGTGTTACACGTTTAATTAAACACTTTTAACAGTTTGAAAGGTAAAATATATAGTTAGTTAAATTCTAATCACGATCCCCCGTTACGGATGTCTTTCAGCTGTGTTTAAAAGTGTTGTATTCAATATAAAATTATAACTGCCACTAGTGCCGTTTAATTTTTCTCGTGTTATGTATTTCTGTGTGTTTTGTAAAACTGTAAAGCTCCGTATGTACATAAGAATTGATCGTTCACCTGTATTTAAAGTGGGTCGTGTTGAATGATGTTGACTTGAAGCTACAGATTATATAATCTCTCTGAACTTTCTATTAAAAGTGTAAATGCAATAAGTGGGATACTCAAATAAGATTACTGCCATTCACAAAAGAGCTAAAGTAACTAGCTAGTACATCTTTCAGTTCCATAATGGCAATCTCGTAATTAAAAACAACAGAAGTACGGGCGTCGCTGTAAGACATTAACAAAATACTCTATTTAAATGTCAAGTCCCAGTTACAGATGGTAAAACAATAGGAATATTACGCCGCGTTTTCCAAGATATGTTTGTGAGCATAATAACTTTCCTGTTTTATTATGAAATATACTGCAGTGACTATTTTATGTATAGGAGGATAGACGAACAATACATGAGCCACATGTCTTCTATAATCGACCTATTTGGGCTTTGGATATTCGGAAATCCACAGTAGAAAGCGAAACACGATTAAACACAGCTTATTCATCTGTAGCCGGTGGTTCGTGACCCGGACGGAGTTGCGATATTCCTATCTATTTAATGTCCAAATTTTCAGGCGAAGTCCAACATGTTTCAGAAAAATTACAAATCGATTAGGAACATGTTAGACCCTCGGATCGAACCCAAGACCCGTTGATTGTTAACCTTATTTACCATTACACCAATGAGCCCGTCAAATTTATATGACTAACAAAAGCATTGCTTTAGCTTTGCAACGGATCTCAGATATTTTTAAAATGAATAATATGGAAAATGTGAACAGTAAACTGGTGGTAGAAATACTCAAATCCTCTCCGGATCTTATACTGAACCATATTCCATTGATGGTTATAGTGAAGTTCAGTCCTATTATTTTCAAAGCCTACCTAATGCCATAGGCCGAAAGCACATCTTTTTGAGTTGTAAAAGGGCGACAGTGTACCTTTAATTAAGTTAACACCATACTTATCTCTTTCATGACAAATATAAAGAAATTTTATTTAAAGTCAGGCGACACTGAGCCCTTTACTGATAAAACAAAATTCTTGTAACTTGTTTTCGTATCTAGTTAATTTATAAAATAACTGTTACTCTCTTGTCTTCTTTGTAAACAGTGTATAAATATATTATTATGTAAAATTTTTATATCTTGAAGGATCTGTTCTGTGTAAATATTAACATAATCGTTATGTAAATACATGTCTGTTTCATTGATCTAATTTATTTAAAGGTCTTTTAATGATAAGCTTTTTGGGCTGTGCCTAATCAAAACCTAATTGTAATGTTTCTACGGAAATCAAACCCAGAACCTCGCGCTCGCGCCATCGTAGTCATTGAATTATGATGGCAGCTATGGTTTATTACCATGTTTATAATTATCAAAACTATCTAAATTGTGTTATCCTAAATTGTTTAATCTGCAATAGTATAGGACTATTATGTAATAATGGGAAGTTTTACTTAAGACCAACTGTTCGTTTCAAACTGTGGCCAAGTTTGCGGCTGTCACCTGACAAGTTCTTTTAAATGCGTCTTTCATAATTCTCTTTTATCTCTTATCCTCCTGTTCCTTAGATAATGCCTTTTATATTTTCTGAATTAAAAACTCGGCTCGGATGCTCACGATCTCGTTCCACAGCGAAGTAAATTAACATTATAATTGAATTA
Source organism: Leptosia nina (assembly GCA_963661955.1). Taxonomy (NCBI): domain Eukaryota; kingdom Metazoa; phylum Arthropoda; class Insecta; order Lepidoptera; family Pieridae; genus Leptosia; species Leptosia nina. The sequence continues at coordinate 5,260,157 of CAVLEF010000003.1, forward strand.
TTATAACAATTGTTGTTATAATATCGTTGGCTTTTTAATTATCTTTTAATGTAATGTCCGTTGAATTAATAAGATTAATGACGTGTTATCAAATATGACTTAAATTATTAAAAGGTAAATAATACTATGCTATGCTATGCTATGCTATTTTTATTTAATTTTAAATTTTAGGGCTCCTAATGTTACCTTTAATTAAATGTTATCGTTACTTGGATTAGATGTTTACTATTCGCTATTATTAATTTATTAGTATCTTCGATCGTCGTTAGTTTCACCATGCCATAGATTAAGACTATTCCAATATGGTATTTTATCTATAATTGCTAATTATTTCTGTTAAAAATACTCAATCTACCTATCTTTATCTCAACATTTTCTGACCTATAAATATACAAGTTAACATTATTTATTTATAAACAGCATTCCAACCTCTAGGAGTGTTTTCTAGAAAGTGGAAACTCTTGAGGCAGTAGGTCGGCCCGCTAATTGCTGGCGACGGCACACAGCTGTACTAGAAACCTTAAATACATTAGGAGCGTTTACGGACTTGGTTTTGGCATATACACATGAGCGTAAATACATATACCTTTTGGGGTATTTATTAAAAAGGTTTACATGATCGTTGGTGTAATGGTAATTAGGGAAGGTAATATATATATAACCGAATCAAAGGATCGTGTATTCGGTTCCCATCGGCTTCAACATGTCTCTCGTCAATTTATATTTCTTCTGAAACATTATGATCTTTTTCTGTAAATCATTTTTTGCAAAACATTTTTTGTCCTTGGCTCATCGGAAAGCCGTCCAGAGCGTTACGTCATATTTTCTTCTTGGTTGGGTCGGGCTTCAGCCCTTACACTAAATGGTAATTTTAATAAAAGTAAAGGTAGCACAGTAGAGCAAAGGTACACCGATAGCAATAAAATATAAGGATTAAGCTGAACCCCAGTTAGTTACATTTTAATCACAGCCCAGTGATAACAACATCACACTTTAATGTCACTACCCCAAATTACTCAGATCCTCTCAGTCTGCCCAGCCTATTAGAAATTGAGATTACCCTTCTGACTAATAGACTCGAATCTGCGACCCTTCGATTAGGACCTTTATTCATGTGCATTCGATGAAAACCCTCGCGATTAAAACTGGTTTATATGGCTTTTGGAATAGGACGTATGAGTTAGGAAGTTTTCGGTTAATCGTGTCGTGGCTGGGCATTTATATCGAAGTTACATATAACTTCGTTAAAGTTTGTTTTATCTATACTAATATATATGGTTGAAAGTTTGTTTGTTTGAAGGCGCTAATCTCAGGAACTACTGGTTCGAGTTGAAAAAATATTTTTGTGTTAGTTAGAGCTTTTATCAAGGACAGCTCTAAAAATGTGGCGGCTTATAGGAGCGAAGAAATGTAGAAGGAAAAATCTAGGAAAATTATTAATCTTTGAGGGTTTCTTAACGTGCGTTCGTAACAAATGTGTATCAAAGAATTATTCTTTATTAAATGATCTACAATAGTCCAGGACGTGTCTATATTTTAAGATAACTTGCAAGGACAACTTGCAGGAACACAACTGAATCGTGGGTAACACTTATTAGCTGGAATTGATAAAGATGAGAAGGTTTGAGAAAACCAATTTAGGTGCCAAAAATAACTATTCTACGCAGACAAATTCGCTGACACAGCTAGTGCATTTAAATAGCTACACGTACGTACCACAAGTACGTACAAGACTAGAAGTGTATTGTACTGTATCAACCAGTCGACTTCCAGTCACGAATAGTATCTAGAACTTCTAATGAATCAGAAACTGTGTCTTTTAACGATTTCAGTGAAGTGCGACTTCTAAGGAAGAGTACGTGAATGTGCTGACTTTAGTCTTAAGAACTTTCCTTATAACATGAGTGCTCTAACTCAACTTTGCCAGGAATAAATGAATGAACATGCCTTTGAACTTACAAAAGGACTCAAATGTCAAAGTACTCGTTACTTTCTTAAAATATTTTAAAATAGTAAGATTGTGAATGTCCTTTTTTTATGTCTTGTATGTGTGATTCTTATATTATATAGCTGAGTCGGCGACTTCGTTCGCGTCGAATAGTTATTTTGGGTATCAATTTTTTGTTTTTGCAAACCTCCTGTTCAACGCAATAAATTTAAGTTGTTAATTATTTTGAATGTGATAAATAAGACGTTTGCCTCTCTCTCTTTGAGCTTAACTAACTAAATATTATGTACAAACTTATTGCTTACATTTGCTTTATCCACCTTTGTCTTTTCTCATTAGTTTTCTACTCCGCACAACAAGCAAATATGGGTACAGATAGACAAGAATATGTAAAAATCTTAGTCTCTATCTGCTTAAGAATAACAACAACGTCAGATAAAAGTTCAATATTGAATTATCTCATATATTTCACGTTTTAAACCGTTAAATCTTTTTAAATAAGAATGTGACTTTTTTAACTTAACTACGGCATAATTTAATAATCGAAAATGCGAATACGGCCGAATGTTTTCGATACTTTGCAGCAGAGAAATCAGTCATGAAAGGGTTTATTTAAATTCTTATTAAAATAAACAAAAACATCTTCTATAATTTAGAACGAAAACATTGGACGTCTGAAAAATACCACTCCTCCGCTTTTGTCAGACACTTTTTTACCAATTACTACAGCATTAAGATTTTCGCATCGCAGTTTTTACTATATTAAGACATCAATCTTCGAGGAAATAGTAAAGCCATTTGGCCGGACTCCAAGTAAAAACAATAAAACTAAAGCCTTTGAGAAAATAAGGGAACTTTGAGGATTCGCCCAGAAAGCCTCGCTTATAAGTTTTATTTTATCGTTGTTATTATGTATAATCACTTATGAATAACAAAGTTAGGTCGTGGGAAACTCGTAAGTGAATTTACCAGAGCCGTAATAGGGGAATGTAAAAATAAATTAATCATATTACTATTGGTTTTATAAATACACGTTTAACGGTTTAAAACGCAAACTTTATTTGTTAATTAGTTAACTTAAACTTGTTAGGCAACAGATGAAAACTAAATAATTTACTTATGTAGATTGCGTTTACACCATTATATGTTTTTTAATTGTTACCATTAAACTACAGACACAACTGAATAAATAATTTATTTAAGAAAATTTTATTTTTATTTTTAGAACATTTAAGATAATGTTGTAACATTATTTTCAGAGATACATCAACAGACCAAAATATACAGCACTTATTAATATATATTGTTAGTACTTTTATTTACACAGATATATTTATTAAAGTTAACTCTTTCTTTGCTTCTATTGATCGTATCGTAATTTTTTACAGCCGATAAACGTTCTAACCAACACAAAAATATTTTTTTAGTTGGCACCAGTAGTTCTGAGATAAGCGCTATAAAAAAAGAAAATCTTCAGCTTTATGTATTAGTATAGATTCTCAAATCAAAAGAATTATTATAGCGAGGTACATTCTCTTCCTTTCTTCTTTTAATCCCTATTAGTGTCGTCGCAATAATGTATAACAAAGAAAAAACAACACGAGAAAATTCAACAAAACCCACAATATTTTGATGTAATAAAAATTTCTCTGTATCAGATGGTCGCGTCACAAAAATAAATGCTACCAACTAATTGCTTTGAGACTGAGGGACTGCAACCAGTGTCTACTGTACCGACAAATTGTATTTAGGCTCTACTCTAGTCGACGTGGTATTAAACCTCACCGCAAACACTTATAATCGCTCATATACCAACGGAATAAAGTTCACTGTTACTTGGCGTCTGGTTAAAATTATAGTTTTCTCGTATTGTCGTTTAACGTAAATTTTTGTGTCATTTGAAACGTGATATGCTAGTCAGACTATGTGTTCTTAGTTATATTATAGAAAGAAGAATACTGTGGGTATGATTCGGACGCATATGTGTGTCCGTCATAAACCACTCGAGATTTAACCGGTCATCAATCCGGTGCTTCTATTATCCTTCACGTAGGGAACCATAAAAAAACTACCACCAATTGATACACAAAATATTTGGCTTAAATATCAAAATTTTCATTTTCACTTCTATTTTCATAGTCTCTTTATAGCCTCGGAGTATATAACCCCGCGTATGGAATTAAATTTCGAAACTAACCCTATTCGCTAATTGAACGGACTGTCCCAAAAGAAGCAAAATTTTGCTAATTTTATTATTCTGTTCAGTGATTAGGCTCTGTCCGAATCGTCATAATAATTAAACTTCGCCGACGCGTCTATCTGTCTATATTTAATTACATCTTTGACCCTAGAGAGGGCATTGGTGTTATGGAAGGTGACTTTACTACCACAGCAGTATTTAGCAGAATAGTAATCAAAGACAAAATAACTTTTTGTGTTACTGAAGGCTATATTATTTTACCTTTGCAGCTTCCGTTTTATTACAAAGCGACTGTTTGCCTCATTTAGTTCGAATAATATAACCGTAAATTATGATAATTTGTTTACAAGTACTGTCCTCTCGTATGTAAAGAACAAATTCAATAAAATATTTTGTCCGATTTTTTTCAGTCCCAGTCCCGGTGAATAACAACGTTTAGAAGTGGTGGACTAGGTATATTTAGTGTAAAAAACTACGGCTATATTATCTGTAGGAAATACACAATAAACAAAACACGGTTTGACGGTATAAAACGCGGGTCATAGATAAAAATTAAATTTATCGATAACCTATTTTACTTAATGTGTATCATCACCCACAGACAGAACTTAAAAATAAGGTAAATAATTATTGAGCAATGTTTTATTTCCATCTTCACATTCATTTTATAAAACGATATAAAAGATTCTCAATTTCAATAAGCTTAAGCGAATTCCATAATAAATTACGGCACACTTAAAAATATAAATGTTGAAAAATTAATTTTATTTCTGTAAAGTTGAGATAAGTTGGTAGTGAATTCGCGATTCAGTGAGTTTTATATTTTCCGCTCTGTTTATAGTTTAATATGATCATCCGTTAGGAAGAGCCTTATATAGAATAGCTTTTAAAATATATTAAACGGAATTTTTAATTAAACATTTTAATAGGGATAGCAAAATATTTTTTTTATTGCTCGTATTAGCTTCATTTAGATATTTTTATTTAAAACACGAACTCTCAATGATATTAAACATATGACTTATTAAAAAATAAAATGCGTTTTCTTTTAAGCGACGTTAATTAAAAATATTGAATTTGATGCTCGTTTGGTAAACATACATAATGTACCATGAGCTCTTAGATTTTTAAATATAAATCTAATTCATAGCATCACCTGACCTGCATAAATCTAGTGTACTTAGCCAAAGTATATAATTATGTTATTTTTAGGGTATGAGGGTAAAGGAATGTTATTACTAAAACTTCGTGCGACTGTTTTCTGTCACAAGGCAAAAAGCAGGTTGTGATATCACAAATATTAATAGCCGCTATTAATACAATATTGAGGACAACAAAAAGCGTAATTTTTATCCTACTTTTACTTAAATATACCAATTGATATATTTACTAAATATTTAACTTTTACTTTAATTATAAATCAATCTCGAATAAGGTTTTAAAATTGCCATTTTCTCAAATGATTTTTCAGTCATCCATCAAAGTTTGGACGTTGAATTAGAATATCTACGTCTAATCCTACGTTGGACTTTATTTACCTAACAATTAGTGTTTATAAAACGAATATGCCCCTGGTAGAAACTTGATTTGTTTTCAGTAATTTACTAGCAGTAAGGAGGTAAAAATCGAAAAACCTCGCAAGGCCATCATTACGAGTAGGTGAGATAAATAATTCGCCGATTGCGGCTGACACGTGCTATTTATTCGGCAAATTGAATGAGGATTCGAGTGCCAACCAAATAATTTATCAACGAAATGCGTTACATTACACTGCTTCTGTAAAAAATTGCACCGTCTGCCGTTGATTTTATTTCATTTTACAGAGCGTATACGCGAACCGTGTTATTTGAGCATATTATAACCACTGTGTTGCTCATAACCGCTGGTTACGTAGTTCAGCCCCCAGCGAAGCAGGAAATATATTAATATTTGTACTTATTCTAATGAGATCTCTAGTTAAGAATGAAGAAATGTCACAAGAAGACTAGTATGTTTTAGCCCAATCAACGAATTCTCCTGTGTTCAGTATGTAATGACAAGAGAGAATTTTTTATTTGCCAACGTAATAATTATATCGTAATGCCGTTTACATTTTGAGTAGAGTACCAGGAATCGAACTATAAATAATAACGAATTGATGAGGGAAATATTATTAAACCAATTATATTGAGGAAGACAGACAAGCTAAGGGATTCACTTGTTGGAAAGTAAAATACCCCAGCCACATAACATTCAAACAAGACGCGCTGTCGGCCTATTTTGGCTTTGGATATTCAAAAGTCAATCTGTGAAGTGGTTTGTGACTCGGACGGAATTAAGATTTTCCAGAAGTGTCCAACTTTTCTGATAAGAAACAAAATTATAAACTGATAAGAAACATATTGGATCTGGTGGGGATCAAATACATGATCCGTCGATGATTAGCCATACATAGCAACCATTAGACCATGGACACCGTCAATATGTTAAATATGTTTATTGTCTCTCTAAATATTAATTAATTTACACATTTTTGTCTTCTGTTTTTCAAATATAACTAATAAATGTACCCGCTATAATATTAATTAAAGATGTAACAAACTTTGTGAATTCCACACACAATTCGGTGCGCCCTGCTTGCTAGGAATGTAATTAGAATTGTTTCCGGACAGCTTAGAATTTTGCTAATTTAAGATTTTGGTTCGAGGTGCTTCTACGTGTGATTTACTGTAACAGCCTGTGACAAACTATAAACAATATTCGCTTAGACTATATAGATTTCCTTTTATACGCTAATTCGTGTTAGTAATATTTTATTGACAAACGGTTTTTTAATGATAGAGGTGGAGAGATAGACTCCGCTTGAGGTTAGGTGAAATACCATAGCCTATAGCAACTTAACAAGATGCGCTGTCGGCCTATTTTGACTTTAGATATTCGGAAATCCACACACTGTAATCGAAACGTAATTAAAATTCACGGTATAATTTAAAAATCGAAAATAAATTGAAAAAATTTTCGTCTCTGGCAGGACTTGAACCGGCATCGTCAGCTTTCCGTCCTGTTGCTCTACCAATTGAGCTACCGAGTCCTACACCTCATCGTCGAATTTTTTCAACTTATTGATACATGCACCTCTCGCGCAATGTAATTTCAACCTTAACACTTGCGTATTAAGGTTCAATGTCTTATGCTTTGCAGCTTAAGAAATCATTAAAGATGAAATTACAAAGTTATAACGTTTTGAAAACTCACGGCTTTTTATCTGTGGACGGTGGTTCGTGTCCCGGACTTTTCGATATTCCTACCACTCATTTAATATTCAGATATCCATGTTTCGAAAAATTAGAAACATGTTGGATGCGGTGGGGATCGAATCCACGACCCGTTGATTATTAGCCGTACATTGCTACCATTAGACCAACGAGTTGTATTCACATGTGTAGCTTAATGGTTAATCGCGTATCCTAGAATTGCAATAATAGTAATGGGAATCGATCCCATGGATTTACCAAATTGCCGTGGAAAATAATATACCTGTACATGAAATTGATCAAAGAAACGGACACAGAAATGTGTTTGTCAGATACTGTCTATAGTTTACGCGAGTAGTACACATTTAAATAAAACACTTTAGCAGCAGTCTCCCCGTGACCACGGCTGCTGCAAAGCATCCGAAACGTCGGGCCGAAGTTAAAAATCATTTTCAAATAAGTTTAACTAATATATCGCGTGTTAAACCGTTAAAGTGTTTTATTTAAATGTGTTTGTTGTTTGGGAAACGGGATTTCACTAAACATATCGTTATATACCTTAACATACGATTTTATAAATAGTAACTTAACACGTTTAAAAAAACATTTTGTTTGGAGAAAATTGAAGAAATCTAAGCATTGAATTATTTTATTTATACTATTTATGTATAAATAAAATAATTTATTCTCTATTGTTTAAACTGTAAATACCGGGAGCCTATCAAGCACATTGACAAGTCCCCTTTATTCACTGCTGAAAAGTGGGACTCTTAATCTTCATGATGGTCAAATTAGGTAGACGATGACAAATAAAGTCGTCTTTGGTTTAAATCATGCTGGTTTTTGCCCAATATTTTTTCATTGGTACGTATTAGAAAGTAAATAAATACTTAGTTATATAACAAGGGTTAATTATCAATTATTATTGTTAAACTCCATCTTGAAGGTTGCCTGGAAGAAATGGTTTTTAGCGACAAGGCTGTTGTTACTTATTTTCTGTAATTTTATCAAATTTAATTTTATATTATTAATGTTCTTGTGGTGACTCTATAATTTGTTTTTATTTTTTATTGTGCTTGTCCTTCTAAAACTACTCAGTTTTTAACGACAACTACTTAATTTTTCAGACAAACTTTCCAATATTTTAAAGTGAAAAACATGCTCGAGCATAAATTCCTTTGCAGAATTTCAAATAATGATCAAGTTAAAATTTTTAACGAGATTGCCAAAAGACATTAAACATTCCCCTTCCGTTCCGTAAACAAGTTTGCCAAATGAAAGGACCATAAAATCGGTGTCCCAATAAATTATTAAATTGAAACTATGGCCTAATAAACTTGATATACGGACCAGCTAATTTTACTAAAAGCATTTCGAAAAATTCATTGGCAATACGGTGTATTTTGCAGACGCTTCAACGGAGATTTTAAGCAGACACATATATCATGGATTTTGGTTTTAAGCAGTCAATAAGGTTTGACAGATGATGATGATGATGATGGCTTACGTTGCACAAAAGCATATATTAAACAAAAGTACTGGCACCCGAAATGTAGAGTCGTAGTTGAATTTACTACTATATTTCGTATTTTTAACCGTACAGCGTAATTATATTACTTTATCCAAATTTGCATTAAAGTTTTATATAAAACCATATTATATTTACATAAAACGTTTTGAACAGTTTAAGACACAACATTGATTAGTTGACTTCATTTCAAGTCCCACCGTGACCACGGCTGCTGCATTCGAAACGTCATAGTTAAAAGAAGTAAACTAATAAATTTCATGTTTTAAGCCGTTCAAAGTTTTTTATTTAAATGTACACGCGAAAATTATAGATAATAATAATTTCAATTTATAGTGTTTTATTACGTAATCTCGATACGGTTATACGTAGATAATGAAACGAAGAACAGCATACAAAGACAGCTAAAGACTTTAGAAATTAAGATGCCTTTGTCCGGTTTTATTTAGACATTTTCGCAATTCGACAAAACACGTAGCGTGCAGGGAAAAATGCAGCGGCAGCTTTGTTGGGCGAATTGAATTAAAAATGGCGACGGTAAATTTTCTGTTTTTCGCCCAACACGCGCGACTGCCCGCAAATGGACAATTAGCCGCTTTCGTGACACCATAAAACGATTTCAAACAAAAATATTGTAATATCAATCTGTCATTAGCTTTACTTACACATCAATGCAAGTTGAAAAGGTTAACTAGAATATTTAAAAAAATGTATGATAAAATTATCAAGTTGCTTCCGCTTTTCGGTGTCTAAAATGTAGCCGGTTGTAACGAGTTTGGTCCATTAGGACTTCTTGCTCGACTTTAGCAGCTCTTAATAGTGGTAAAGTCTTAACATAGTAACAATATTATTTTATAAAATTCATAAAATGCAATTAAAGTGAAATAATTAAAAGTGTCACGAACTACCGTCTACAGATGATAGTATCGTGATAGTTAAGATAAGATAAGTAGTGATAGTATATGGCTGGGGTGTTTCAATACAAAAGAGTGAAAATCTAAACTCTGAAACGTCATTAGTAGGTTTTAAAATTGCTGTGTCATTAGAAGCACCGAAACATTTCATTATTCAAAACCAGTTGGAAAACGTAGATTTCATTTAGATATCAACCTTCTAACAAATGACCAGTGTAAAGGAAATTGAAAGAGCATAATAAACTTGGTCAAGCAGCAAAACCATTGGAGAGTGCTGGAATATTTACTCGAATCGATCCTCTATCGCGCTAGCCCGAAGCCATTCATAATGACGTATCTTGTATTGATGTATATCAATAAAGACATGAAAAGGGTCGAACCGCCCCACTTATGCTATCCGATTGATATTAGGAATGGAGTTGACTCTATTCTTTGCCCGTGAATTTGCATTACTTTGAAATGTATCGGAGGCAATTTTACACTGCATTTCTAGAAGACTCTGTCACACAGACTTAGGGTATAAAATCGCTTGTTTTATAGCTTTTTATTTTAGCTCAGAGATGCCTCCAGGCGTTTAGGATACGATGCAGCAAATCGTGTATTTTCCTCACATAATAACATTGTTTGCATAGTTTTCGCTGTACGTTTACAAGTGTGGTTCTTGTTACAGATATAGTTTATCGCTCTAGCATTGACCTTAAAGATTTGTTTAATTTCCGCTACCTGTTTAATATTGTTTACCAAAACATATAAATAATCTTAGAAGTATGGAATATTGCGTGTAAATTAAGAAGATAAAAAAATTACACGAGCAGAACTTCAGCCAGTATCCACAAGGTTCCGTACTGCTGCTTTAACCAATTGAAAAATAACTAGCGCTAAAGTATTTAAAACGTACAATTTTTAATGATGAACAAAGTTTCATATTCAAAAAGCATCAGTTTCATTTCGTAGTTACTTATCAAAAATTATCCATATTGATAAGACTTTAATAAATCACAACTGTAATAATTATAATATTAATGTAATGTAATTTTTAACTATCTTAATTCCTCGGGAAACAGTTGTACTTTCTAGATTACACACAGTTAATTAAGTTACGCTGTAAATTAATATTTGGTTAAGATATGTTAACATAGTCGCAGTATTCAATTTAATTAGAGATGTAATTACATGAAGTGTAACATTTTACATTACATATTGTAAAAGAGAAATGTTATATGTGCATTTATTTTTTATTTCTGCTCATAAGTACCTTTAAATGATGTATATTATAATGAAACGCATTTAGGTAATAATAACAACCTATACTAATATTAAAAATGCAAAAGTAACTCTGTCTGTCTGTCCCGCTTTACCTCCGAAACTACTGAACTGATTTAAATGAAATTTCGTACACAGATATTTAAGAGCCTGAGAAAGGACATATTGAAAAAGGGGATGAAAGTTTGTATAAAATTTCGTGGTTTTTGAAGCTAAAATGATGAAACTTTCTACTTTGGCTTTTTAGGAATAAGAGTGGGAGTGGAAGTGGGAGTGAATTGCGGCAAAGTAGCACTTACAATATAGATTGGCTGCCTTAAATGCGCCCTTACATAAATTAATAAACAGCCTAAATAATTAAAAATTCTACCCCACCCAGTTTTTAATATTATGTTTTAAGAAGCCCACTAACAAAATCAATTATTAATTTAAAATACTTGTACTAACAGCCATCCATAAAAATGCCATGCAGGTTATTTATTTGTGCTAATTTTAATGAAAAGTTAATTAATACTAATAATTAAAAGCTGATCCGTTGGTATGTTTGAACGCCCTAATGTCAATAACGTTCGAATTGATTTTTTTTTTTGTGTTATTTAGAGCATTTATCGAGGAAGGCTTTAGACTGTAAAACATCACGCTGCGATCCATAGGAGCGAAAAGAAAGTGGAAAATATGTTACAACGATTTAATAAATGTCCATCACAGTATAGTGTCTATCTTTTAAGATTTAATGCAAGAACGACGGGATGCGACTGACGTCATGCGTAACACATAATTTAATGATGAGGAAGAGATTTGCAAAAAAATTGACGCCCAAAACAACGACGAAGTCGCTGGAACAGTTAGTTTAATACGTTTCTCTTCATTAGTCTAACGGGAGTCTGTAGTAGATCTAGAAAGCTCTATGGTTCTAAAGAAGTCAAGAGAGTTAATAACACAATCACAAGGCACACATCTTGGACCCATCCAGAAAATTGTAGTGGGTCTCGCTTTAATAAAAGCCAGCTCAGACGAACTGTTTGTGTAGTGATTCAGGTAACAAGCTTGTTATGTAAAGTGACATTTTATCTAGAATATTCTAAGTCTATTATCCTGACGTGGAGAAACTCTTTTCGTGACACTTGACTTGTATAATTTTAATTTATTATCTTTCGAAATTTACTTAATAGCTTCTTAAAGATCTAATGAAATAAGAGGAACTTATACATATTATTCTTGCTTCATGGCTTTTTTGTAAACTAACAATAATATATAAAATGTTTAACTAAATACTTATAGTCATGAAATTGGTCACTAAGCTATGTTTCCTTGCTTTTCCACGTCAGCAACGAAAACTTCTTGTATAAACTTTTTACGAGCGATATATTTATCGCACAGTAAATCCTTAATTTTTTTTTGTTGTTATGTTTTCTCATAATGATCCCAGGTCTTCATAATCAAGAGTAAAAGTTTTCCAAAGCATAGTACGAGATGAATTTTAAACGCAGCCACAGAGCAGACAATTGTAACATTGCATTATGCATGAAACAGAGAGCGCTCAGGGCATTCGACACGCTACCTCTAAATATTTGCCCGGGGAAAAATATAATTTTCTTCGCTGTTAAATAATTTGTCTCTCGCGTGTAAGCTTCGTATATAAAACGGTTTATTTCAGCATGTATTTACACATCGAGAGATTAAATTGTTTTCTATTCTGTTTTGTGCAAGTTACAATTGTTTAAACCTTTAATCAGAAGCCACGACTTCTGTTTCAGGATAAAAGCGCGTCCGTGGAAATAATTTTTAGAATGCCGAAGGTAATTTCTGTACAGCCACCTATATTCAAGTGCCAATACTTTTCTATAGCGTCCTGAGGACCTATACTCGTCTTGGTCACTGACGAAGGATCCGACTTGTTATTTATTAAATCATTTTTATTTAACTGCATCGAAATATTACTTTGTGCCAAGTATTTCCTTTGTATACGTCGGTTATTTTTGTTAAATATAATTTCATTTACGTTCTCATCTTTAGTTTACTAGGTACAATAAAAACATTTTGATGGAAATTATTACGTAATTAATATCTAACAAGTTAAAAAAAGGTAAACTTAGGTGAACTTTGTTGTTTTATACAGAATGAAATTCTTAATCCACATACAATATCCAGACTCGAACCCAGGATCACTTATCTAAAATATGACATACATAGGTTCTAAAAGGAGAAACATAAATACGACAAACAAATTCAATATTATTGCGTAGAGGCATGTTATTACAATTCCCAAAAGTGATGTATATCCGTTGACTATTTTTAGATTAGTATTGTATTATGATTTCGGTATTACATATATGTAAGTGCATACATACAAATCGAAATTCTTTGATAATGTTTTGTTCTTTGTCTTCATTTGATTCGTTATTTTCGCTACATATTATAATATAGTGAAAGATATATATTATACTCTTATGTTCATCATATTATCATGACATATATAACATATTTGAAAATTATTTCAGAATTTATAACACAGAGGTACTAAAAGGGAACTTTTACTTATCGAAGAAAAGTTACTAATATAAAAAAAAAAAATTTCCAACAAATCTCTTAGAGTATCATCGCTTCTACAAATGGCGTAATTTCTTCAAAAAAAGTTTCGTGTGACAAGGGAGCCAGGTAAACGTGAATAAATTTGTAGAACGACGCAATCCGACTTTTAAATTTTAGATTATATACATAGACCACAATGTTAGAAACGAAATTATTTAATTACCCTGAATTTAGTAAATAATGTAAGACCTCGTGTCGTTAATAGCATACTTTGTGGGGGAAGGCAAACCTCTCGAGAGGCAATGTCTTACCGTCTGATGTTTCCATTAGTGTCCTGACATTGTTTTGAGACAGTCGTTACAAAACTTTTGTTTTTGTGACATGTTTTATTTGTTTTTTTTTTATTTATTTATTTAAGGTCCTTTTTTAACAGTGAGGTCATTAACGACCACTTAAGTTACAATGCTATATACTTATGGATTACTTTAAAATAAACAATATTCATCAAATCAGCCTATACAAACCATCAATTTTGAGGAATTTTATGGTCTGAGTATACCCTTTTTCACCAAGACAATCCATTAATTTATTTGGAAAATCACACAAAGTTCTATCCGTTACATACAAGTTACAATCGACCAATAAATGTGATACGCTTAAATCCAGACCGCATTTGCACTTATTTGGGGTAGCTTTTGTTATGAGATGGATGTGGGATACGTTAGTGTGTCCTATGCGTAACCTTGCCAGAACGACTTGATCTTTTCTGCATTGAAACGAACAAGTACATTACGCGAGTAGTACATTTAAATTAAACAGTTTAACGGTTTAAAACGCGATATATATTAGTCAAACTTATTTGTAAATTATTTTAACTACGGCCCGACTTTTCGTATATTTTGCAGCACTCGTGTCTCTAAACCACGGCTGCAGCGAAGCATTCGAAGATTAATTATTTCTTCTTACTTACTAGATAAACTCCGTTTTGCTTCACAAATGTAATATACATCGTCCTCATTAGTCCTCGAAGTGTAATACTGAACAGAAATTAAAAACCCTTTAAAAAAAAACCCCAGATAAAGTTCCTATGAAAGCTCGCAAAGGAAAAAAGTTAAATATTACAAACTACATGTTCTGCACGACTGAAATGGTATGCTGTTAATAATTTAGTTTGTATGTTTTTGTCGCATTTCTACGAACAAAGGAACTAAAGTTAGATTGAGTTCTCGTAACTGTTTGCAAGTGTTTTGTATTTTTGTTTTACGAACGATTATGAAACATAGCGTTACGGTTCCAACTTTAAAAAAACACATTCCAAAAGTTTTATAACGGATGCAATTGAAAGGCTAAACGGATATGTAGTTATATAAGAGGGGACTTATAGTGCGCTAATTCGATTTATTACGTAACGCGCACAGCCGGGTATTACGTAACGGGCAGGGCACAGAAGTCGATCAATTACTTGCCCCGTTAAAAGAACGGATCAGTGAAACGGACACAGAAATGTGTTCGCCCCATGCCCCAGGAGGGTGAAACGGGCTTTCACTTTTCACATTAAAAGGTTACGTGCACAACTCGACGGCGTTTATTTTTTCAATTTTTTAAACACATTTGAACACATAAAAAAGTGATCTAGAGACATCAATTTTTTTTCAATTCGCACAGTCCTTTACACACACACACACAACACAATTTTCTCCTTTCTATAATAGTGTGAATTTTTCGGCTGATATGGTTTTGTTAAATAAGCCTATAATTCAACACACAACGTCAAGTAATTTAAAAAGTACCTGCTGTAGAATCCTTACCTTAGCTGTAACTAATTAATATATAGTTATATAAATAACATAGATATCAAGAAACAAATAACTATCTATTGAAAAATGGAGGACATTATTAACGCCAACATAAATAAAGAGATCTTTTGAAAAAAAAAAAAAAAAAAAAAAAAAAATAAAAAAAAAAAAAAAAAAAAAAAAAAAAAAAAAAAAAAAAAAAAAAAAAAAAAATTTTCCCCCCGGGGGGGGACTAAACCCGGCACCGCCGGCTTTCCGTGCTGTTGCTCTACCAATTGAGCTACCGAGTCCTACACCTCATCGTCGAATTTTTTCAATTATTATAATACACCTTAATAAACTAAATAAAGAATAAAAAAAAGAAAGAAAAAAAAAAGAAACATTAATATTTTTCACATGTTATTGCACATGAAGGCACTATATAATTTAAAAATCGAAAATAAATTGAAAAAAATTTTCGACTCGGGCAGGACTTGAACCGGCATCGTCAGCTTTCCGTGCTGTTGCTCTACCAATTGAGCTACCGAGTCCTACACCTCATCGTCGAATTTTTTCAACTTATTGATACATGCACCTCTCGCGCAATGTAATTTCTACCTTAACACTTGCGTATTAAGGCTCAATGTCTTATGCTTTGCAGCTTAAGAAATCATTGAAGATGAAATTACAAAGTTATAACGTTTGAAAACATTAATATTTTTCACATGTTATTGCACATGAAGGCACTATATAATTTAAAAATCGAAAATAAATTGAAAAAATTTTCGACTCGGGCAGGACTTGAACCGGCATCGTCAGCTTTCCGTGCTGTTGCTCTACCAATTGAGCTACCGAGTCCTACACCTCATCGTCGAATTTTTTCAACTTATTGATACATGCACCTCTCGCGCAATGTAATTTCTACCTTAACACTTGCGTATTAAGGCTCAATGTCTTATGCTTTGCAGCTTAAGAAATCATTGAAGATGAAATTACAAAGTTATAACGTTTGAAAACATTAATATTTTTCACATGTTATTGCACATGAAGGCACTATATAATTTAAAAATCGAAAATAAATTGAAAAAATTTTCGACTCGGGCAGGACTTGAACCGGCATCGTCAGCTTTCCGTGCTGTTGCTCTACCAATTGAGCTACCGAGTCCTACACCTCATCGTCGAATTTTTTTCAACTTATTGATACATGCACCTCTCGCGCAATGTAATTTCTACCTTAACACTTGCGTATTAAGGCTCAATGTCTTATGCTTTGCAGCTTAAGAAATCATTGAAGATGAAATTACAAAGTTATAACGTTTGAAAACATTAATATTTTTCACATGTTATTGCACATGAAGGCACTATATAATTTAAAAATCGAAAATAAATTGAAAAAAAAAATTTTTTTTTTCGACTCGGGCAGGACTTGAACCGGCATCGTCAGCTTTCCGTGCTGTTGCTCTACCAATTGAGCTACCGAGTCCTACACCTCATCGTCGAATTTTTTTCAACTTATTGATACATGCACCTCTCGCGCAATGTAATTTCTACCTTAACACTTGCGTATTAAGGCTCAATGTCTTATGCTTTGCAGCTTAAGAAATCATTGAAGATGAAATTACAAAGTTATAACGTTTGAAAACATTAATATTTTTCACATGTTATTGCACATGAAGGCACTATATAATTTTAAAAATCGAAAATAAATTGAAAAAAAAAATTTTTTCGACTCGGGCAGGACTTGAACCGGCATCGTCAGCTTTCCGTGCTGTTGCTCTACCAATTGAGCTACCGAGTCCTACACCTCATCGTCGAATTTTTTTCAACTTATTGATACATGCACCTCTCGCGCAATGTAATTTCTACCTTAACACTTGCGTATTAAGGCTCAATGTCTTATGCTTTGCAGCTTAAGAAATCATTGAAGATGAAATTACAAAGTTATAACGTTTGAAAACATTAATATTTTTCACATGTTATTGCACATGAAGGCACTATATAATTTAAAAATCGAAAATAAATTGAAAAAATTTTTTCGACTCGGGCAGGACTTGAACCGGCATCGTCAGCTTTCCGTGCTGTTGCTCTACCAATTGAGCCACCGAGTCCTACACCTCATCGTCGAATTTTTTTCAACTTATTGATACATGCACCTCTCGCGCAATGTAATTTCTACCTTAACACTTGCGTATTAAGGCTCAATGTCTTATGCTTTGCAGCTTAAGAAATCATTGAAGATGAAATTACAAAGTTATAACGTTTGAAAACATTAATATTTTTCACATGTTATTGCACATGAAGGCACTATATAATTTAAAAAATCGAAAATAAATTGAAAAAATTTTCGACTCGGGCAGGACTTGAACCGGCATCGTCAGCTTTCCGTGCTGTTGGTCTACCAATTGAGCTACCGAGTCCTACACCTCATCGTCGAATTTTTTCAACTTATTGATACATGCACCTCTTGCGCAATGTAATTTCTACCTTAACACTTGCGTATTAAGGCTCAATGTCTTATGCTTTGCAGCTTAAGAAATCATTGAAGATGAAATTACAAAGTTATAACGTTTGAAAACATTAATATTTTTCACATGTTATTGCACATGAAGGCACTATATAATTTAAAAATCGAAAATAAATTGAAAAAATTTTTTCGACTCGGGCAGGACTTGAACCGGCATCGTCAGCTTTCCGTGCTGTTGCTCTACCAATTGAGTACCGAGTCCTACACCTATCGTCGAATTTTTTTTCAACTTATTGATACATGCACCTCTCGCGTAATGTAATTTCTACCTTAACACTTGCGTATTAAGGCTCAATGTCTTATGCTTTGCAGCTTAAGAAATCATTGAAGATGAAATTACAAAGTTATAACGTTTGAAAACATTAATATTTTTCACATGTTATTGCACATGAAGGCACTATATAATTTAAAAATCGAAAATAAATTGAAAAAATTTTCGACTCGGGCAGGACTTGAACCGGCATCGTCAGCTTTCTGCTGTTGCTCTACCAATTGAGACCGAGTCCTACACCTCATCGTCGAATTTTTTTCAACTTATTGATACATGACCCCGCGCAATGTAATTTCTACCTTAACACTTGCGTATAAGGCTCAATGTCTTATGTTTGCAGCTTAAGAAATCATTGAAGATGAAATTACAAAGTTATAACGTTTGAAAACATTAATATTTTTCACATGTTATTGCACATGAAGGCACTATATAATTTAAAAATCGAAAATAAATTGAAAAAATTTTTCGACGCAGGACTTGACCGCTCGTCAGTTTCCGTGCTGTTGCTTACCAATTGAGCTACGAGTCCTACACCTCATCGTCGAATTTTTTTCAACTTATTGATACAGCCTCTCGCGCAATGTAATTTCTACCTTAACACTTGTGTATTAAGGCTCAATGTCTTATGCTTTGCAGCTTAAGAAATCATTGAAGATGAAATTACAAAGTTATAAGTTTGAAAACATTAATCACATGGAGGCACTATATAATTTAAAAATCGAAAATAAATTGAAAAAATTTTTCGACTCGGGCAGGACTTGAACCGGCCGTCAGCTTTCGTGCTGTTGCTCTACCAATTGAGCTACCGAGTCCTACACCTCTGTCGAATTTTTTTTCAACTTATTGATACATGCACCTCTCGCGCAATGTAATTTCTACCTTAACACTTGCGTATTAAGGTTTCAAGCTTTGTAATTTGCATCTTCAATGATTTCTTAAGCAAGCATAGACATTGAGCCTTAATATTTCACAAGTTTAAGGGGTAGAAATTACATTGCCCGAGAGGTGCTATAGTTGAAAAATTCGACGGTGGGGTGTAGGACTCGGTAGCTCAATTGGTAGAGCAACAGCACGGAAAGCTGACGATGCCGGTCAAGTCCTGCCCGAGTCGAAAATTTTTTTCAATTTATTTTCGATTTTTTAAAATTAAAAAGGGCCCTTCATGTGCAATAACATGTGAAAAATATTAATGTTTTCAAACGTTATAACTTTGTAATTTCATCTTCAATGATTTGCTTAAGCTGCAAAGCATAAGCTTGAGCCTTAATACGCAAGTGTTAAGGTAGAAATACATTGCGCGAGAGGTGCATGTATCAATAAGTTGAAAAAATTCGACGATGAGGTGTGAGGACTCGGTAGCTCGACCATTGGTAGAGCAACAGCACGGAAAGCTGACGATGCCGGTTCAAGTCCTGCCCGAGTCGAAAAAAAAAAATTTTCAATTTATTTTCGATTTTTAAATTATATATGCCCTTCATGTGCAATAACATGTGAAAAATATTAATGTTTTCAAACGTTATAACTTTGTAATTTCATCTTCAATGATTTCTTAAGCTGCAAAGCATAAGACATTGAGCCTTAATACGCAAGTGTTAAGGTAGAAATTACATTGCGCGAGAGGTGCATGTATCAATAAGTTGAAAAAATTCGACGATGAGGTGTAGGACTCGGTAGCTCAATTGGTAGAGCAACAGCACGGAAAGCTGACGATGCCGGTTCAAGTCCTGCCCGAGTCGAAAATTTTTTCAATTTATTTTCGATTTTTAAATTATATAGTGCCTTCATGTGCAATAACATGTGAAAAATATTAATGTTTTCAAACGTTATAACTTTGTAATTTCATCTTCAATGATTTCTTAAGCTGCAAAGCATAAGACATTGAGCCTTAATACGCAAGTGTTAAGGTAGAAATTACATTGCGCGAGAGGTGCATGTATCAATAAGTTGAAAAAATTCGACGATGAGGTGTAGGACTCGGTAGCTCAATTGGTAGAGCAACAGCACGGAAAGCTGACGATGCCGGTTCAAGTCCTGCCCGAGTCGAAAATTTTTTCAATTTATTTTCGATTTTTAAATTATATAGTGCCTTCATGTGCAATAACATGTGAAAAATATTAATGTTTTCAAACGTTATAACTTTGTAATTTCATCTTCAATGATTTCTTAAGCTGCAAAGCATAAGACATTGAGCCTTAATACGCAAGTGTTAAGGTAGAAATTACATTGCGCGAGAGGTGCATGTATCAATAAGTTGAAAAAATTCGACGATGAGGTGTAGGACTCGGTAGCTCAATTGGTAGAGCAACAGCACGGAAAGCTGACGATGCCGGTTCAAGTCCTGCCCGAGTCGAAAAAAAAAAAAAAAAAATTTTTTCAATTTATTTTCGATTTTTTAAATTATATAGTGCCTTCATGTGCAATAACATGTGAAAAATATTAATGTTTTCAAACGTTATAACTTTGTAATTTCATCTTCAATGATTTCTTAAGCTGCAAAGCATAAGACATTGAGCCTTAATACGCAAGTGTTAAGGTAGAAATTACATTGCGCGAGAGGTGCATGTATCAATAAGTTGAAAAAATTCGACGATGAGGTGTAGGACTCGGTAGCTCAATTGGTAGAGCAACAGCACGGAAAGCTGACGATGCCGGTTCAAGTCCTGCCCGAGTCGAAAATTTTTTCAATTTATTTTCGATTTTTAAATTATATAGTGCCTTCATGTGCAATAACATGTGAAAAATATTAATGTTTTCAAACGTTATAACTTTGTAATTTCATCTTCAATGATTTCTTAAGCTGCAAAGCATAAGACATTGAGCCTTAATACGCAAGTGTTAAGGTAGAAATTACATTGCGCGAGAGGTGCATGTATCAATAAGTTGAAAAAAATTCGACGATGAGGTGTAGGACTCGGTAGCTCAATTGGTAGAGCAACAGCACGGAAAGCTGACGATGCCGGTTCAAGTCCTGCCCGAGTCGAAAATTTTTTCAATTTATTTTCGATTTTTAAATTATATAGTGCCTTCATGTGCAATAACAGGTGAAAAATATTAATGTTTTCAAACGTTATAACTTTGTAATTTCATCTTCAATGATTTCTTAAGCTGCAAAGCATAAGACATTGAGCCTTAATACGCAAGTGTTAAGGTAGAAATTACATTGCGCGAGAGGTGCATGTATCAATAAGTTGAAAAAATTCGACGATGAGGTGTAGGACTCGGTAGCTCAATTGGTAGAGCAACAGCACGGAAAGCTGACGATGCCGGTTCAAGTCCTGCCCGAGTCGAAAATTTTTTCAATTTATTTTCGATTTTTAAATTAAAGAGATCTTATGTAACTTTAGCAAAGTCTGTCTTAATTTACTGAACGTTGGAAATAAAAATAGAGATCTCCTAGATCTCGGTTTTAGATCGAGTTATTTCAAGATGTTTGTGAAATCTTGAGTTTGATTTTATTTTCCAAAGATTGACGGAGATTGTTTTGCTTTGGCGTGTTTGTCTTGAGCGTCGTATTACGTATTTATATGGATTTGTGTTATTCGATTTGAAATATACAGCACATTTACCAATTTACTTGAATCAAATATTTTGTGTAGATTTAAAAGTTTAAAGAAAACACTTTTACGGCTTAAAACGCCACATAATTAGTTAAACTTATTTAGAAATTATTTTAACAACGCCCTAACGTTTCGGATGTTTTGCAGTAGCTGTGGTCTCCGGGAGACTCATTTTTTGACTAGACAGTGTTTTATTTCAATGTGTTTTTAAATTAATAAAATTTTCATCTAACAAACATTTGGAATCGTTAAATCTAAAACAGATTTTTCAATGTGTCGGTAGCAGTAGCGTAAACTATACAGAATTTTAATTTTAAACTCAAGATATTAATACACTTATATAAACATTCTGAATACAAACATTTTGTTTATGAATTCAATGTTTTGTGCTTATAAAGTTGAAAATGATTTTCATGTGATCTGTACAAAAACGGTCTTAAGGAAAAAAATACTTAAGGGCAAGGGATCTTGAAAGTTTTTCGTCACATCGTTGTAATGAAATCCAATATAAAGGCAATTTCACGCATATTTTTGTATCAATATCGTCGATAAAACTTTGCTGTTTAAAATTGAATTTGCGATCTCGAATAAATTTTCCATAAAAGTTTGGACGTGTAGTCTATAGCACTAAATATATGATGAGACGTGAAGGGATTCAAATCCATGTCCAAACTTACAAGTGTCGCACCGTAGCTCTACTAATTTCGCTGCTGTGCGCCGTCTGTAGTTATTGGATTTTACACTTTTATACAATCCGGATCACGAACCACCGTCCACAATTGAAAAAGTTTAAGTTGAAGTTTAATCGCGTTTCCGAATGTTGATTGGACTGAAGTGGATTTCCGAATATCCAAAGCCGAAAAAGGTTGATAGCGCATCTTGTGTAGATGTTATACAAAAGACCTTTTTGAAAAAAAAGAATTTCGACCAGCATTACATCTCATGAGTACAAATCAGAGAAGTTCCAAAAAAGGGGAACTTCGTGAACCATAAAAATGTTATAACAAATAACGCTTCAAGCGCATATGGCGCGTCTACGCTACACTAAACTCTATTCGGAAACAAAACGAGTATTGTCTAAAAGATTAATGACGAGCAGCAATTCATCGCTTCAAGCGAGCTGTGATGAATAACTTTCTAAAAGGAACTAGTGACCGAAGACAAGTACGACAAAATAGAATCTACTACGACTCCACGCCGGAAAGATTTAGTTTCAAATCTGGAGATCACAAGTGGTATAAACTATTTAGTTACAAGGAGTAAAAACTTGTCCATAATTTAAAAAAAAACATCTATTGTTTCCCATTCACATTACTAGAACCAATTATTTAAATAAAACACTTTAACAGTTTAAAACGCGATATATTAGTTAAACTTTTTTGAAAATGATTTTTAACTTCTTCTAACTTACATGTGTTCGCGTAAACACACAGACAGTATTTATAACCACTTAGTCATGCAAACTTACAAGCTTAACACAAAATTAAAATAGTATTAAGTTATAAATTTAAATAGACCTTTTAAAAACAACTAGTGACTCGTAAAACCGCCGTAGAACCGCCTTGTACTGCTCGGTCTTAAAATTTTGTATGTATGTCTGTTATGTGTAACTCCAATAGCCGGGCCGTGGCCGAGCAATTCGCCAGTGGTTTATAAAATTTAATTCTAATTAGGTAAATCAGAATTTCATGAATGTTATCCGCTTATGATGACATACAAAAAGACCGCAGCATGCTAATTTAGGATTTAAACCAACGTTTGCATAACATCATAAATCTGCATAATTTGCGAAATAAAGTACATATAATATATTATTATTGCCTTTGATATTTACGACTGAATAATTAATAGATCGTAATTTACCGTGCATTTATTTTAGTGCTGTTCAATAAATCGGTTGGTATTAAAGTTATAGCGAATTATTCGACGCCTTAAATACTAAGCTTAGCTATAATTGGATATAACTACTTTTTAAATAAAAGACTTTAACGGTTTAAAACGCGATATATATTAGGTAAACTTTCAAAAGACTCCCCGTAACCACGACTGCTGCAAAGCATCCAAAAAGTCGGTCTGTAGTTAAAATAATTTTCAAATCCGTTTTACTAATATATATCGCGATTTAAACCGTTAGTGTTTTATTTAAATCTATAGTTTGCGTAAACTACTAACAGGACTACTTTTATAAATAATGTACATCTTTCTTTTTATTAAGATAAGGGTCGAGCTATCATGAGAGCACTGTCATTTCGATCAATTTTGAGGATAAATACATGAGTTACATTAGTAAGTACAATTCTCGCTCTTTCAATAATATATGTCTCTCTACATTCTTAATGTTCGGTGACGACAAATATCGTAAGGACTTGAATGTCTTTTGTCTAAATTATCTACCAAAAATCATTTTTCAAGTATGATTGGTTAGCCTATATCGTCATAGTAAGCCCGAATAATCTGTTATTAGAGAAACTATAAAAGAACTGAGGATGATAAGACTACCATATGCCTACCGTATTCATATTTCATTATAAATGTCGAATATTATCTTCTTATTGGTTGTCTTAACCTTTAATCCAGTAAAAATTGTTCTTAGTACGTAATTGTAATTTTGGCTAATGCAGTGTAAAAATCTAAAAGTCGAAGAATTTTCGAAATACAGATTTCGTCTTCTTTTCACTTTTCAAATAAATCTGACACAATTTTTAAATCCCACAAATTCTGTCAGATTCGGCATTCAAATATATCCCTTTTTGAGAATTGCCTCCTAGAGCATATATGTAGAGGGATTGGAGTAAACGAGATTCGATTACCGCGCGAGTATCACACACGTCGCTCGAAAGAAGATAGATGGCGCCCTTGTCGCTTATCTCGCCCGCTCGTTTTGACGTTATCCTCGGCTAAGACCCTACGCATACAGACAGACTTACACTTCAATAATATCATTTATACTAACGGAGAAATTTTACTGAATAAAATATTAAGTTAATTACCCTTTTATAGAAAAGAAGAAGTAGAAAGTTAGTTAATTTACTTAGTAGTTAAATCCCAATAAATTAATATATTTCGATTATTAAACCGTATATAGTGTTTCATTTAATGTGTACTTACCACTCGTGTTAAGAATACATAGTGAGGTCTTATAAACTATGAATACTGGCTTTTATCATTATGACTTTTACCCATTTTGGGTTTGAATTTGCAGAAGTCGAGAAACCGAAGCGCGACTAAAAGTCACGGTATTTTCATCTATCACAAACCATCGTGACTCCCACCACCATCGATATTCCCACCACCCATGTAATATCCAGATTTATAGACAAAGTCTAACATGTTTCGAAAAAAATAAAAATGTTTATAAAAACGTTGGTCAGGGTGATTGACCTACAATCCGTTGATTAGCCATACGTTGCTACCATTAGACCAACGATCATAATATTTTTTAAGCTTTATTATAAAAAGTGTGTACCGGGTCTTAGTGCAGCCCGCATCGTCAAACCTTTTTTCCAGTCGTCTCAAACATGATCGTAAAAAACAAAATGAAGAGCCAATATTAACTAATATATTAAATAGATATGCTTCACATTTCTTGTTTTAGTGGCAATATGACTGATGCGATTTACTATATTTCAAATAGCAAGTTATTTAAAGACGTTACTTAAAGTTTACTCGGAATGAATAATTCTCCTTTTTCATTATTTTGATTGTTTAAATATTTAAACAATTTAACGATTTAAAATACAATTCTATTAGTTAAAATAATTTCCAAATAACTTCAACTAATATACATCGCGTTTTGAACCGTTAAAGTGGTTTAAATTTTATTAACTAAACTTAGACAAATTTTGAACCGCAGTCGTCAATGGAAAAAAATATGCTCGACAGATTTTTAGTTTGAATCTTAGTCAACTTAGTACTTTTATTCGCAAGTTATAGAAGCTTTGGTATTTATATAAAATAGATCAGTGAAAGTGTCCCCATGTTCAAGAAAATGCCCAGGGTTCGACATAAAACATAAAATACATTTAACAATTTTAATGAATGAATGTTTTACCTTAAGCTTTTATTGTAAGAATTTATTTGTATTAAATAGTTAAGATAATTAAAAAAAAACTTTAAACCAGACAGCATTTTCGCAAACAAAAGATATAATGGCACAATAACGACGAAGAAATAAATGAGTACACCGCGAGATTCTCTTTTCGAAAAGAGAAAACTTATAGCATTCATCAAATGAGGAAATTAAAAATCTATTTTCATTAATGTCCGCGCGTTCTTTTGATAAGTAGATAGATAAATATTAAATGGTAAATATGTTTTTTATAAAACGAATGCTACTATCTGTACATGTGAGTAGTACACATTTAAATAAAAAACTATAACGGTTTAAAACGCGATATATATGACTTATACTTATTTGTAAATTATTTTTACTTTTAACTCCGGCCCGAGGTTCCGGAGGCTTTGCAGCAGCCGTGGTCATCACGTTTTAAACCGTTAGAGTGTTTTATTTAAAAACTAATGCTGCCATATATAAGAATCAAAATAAAAGGAATATTTATAGGGCAGTACAAGACAAGTATATTTTTCAAACTATACATCCATTCACTGAACACTCAGTTGTGTATTACTAACAAATCATAGATATAAAATTTTGTACCTACTCACTTTATATTCCCTACTCAATGGATACGGAACCAGAAGTGAAAAAAACCGACTCGGTCTTGGCCAAATTTTTAAATCTATTATAAGTGATTCATAACTCTACAAAATACTTCATTGTCCTACTATTATTATGCTCGTATTAAGAAAATTAACGTGTCTAGAAAATCAGATACATCAACACACTGAAATTGGATATTGTACTATAATAAATGTTTGTACCCCTTTCTCTATTGAACCTTTGAATACGTTTATTGGATCTCGCTCATCTAGTTTTTTCGAGACGACGATTCACAAGAATTTAATCGAATCGGAATATTTGAATTTTTATTATCTCCTCCATTATAATTCAAATCAAAACAACGGAAAGCGTAACTTGATTAAACAGATTGTAGGAGCGTCAAAATTAAGCATTAATTTAGTTTATGATTGACTTTTCACTGGATTGAAATGGAATTTTGTTTCGCGCTATGTATAATTGAGTGTTAGGCTCTATGGCCCAGTGCTTAACGCTATACATTAATGGTTATATTTGCAAGTTGGCATTAAAAAAACATTTTGTAACCATGGCCTCTGTGCTAAGCACGAATATCCTGGGAATCTGGGGAATCTGTAAAGTACTATTTGGATTTAAATAACATCGATAAGTGAAACATACACAAGAATGTATGCATCCTATTCCGTACGCGAGTAAACGGCATTTTCCTACTAATCTTGTGTAATTTTGGGTCACAGGAGGACTTTATAACGAAAAATATACCATTCATTGAAATAAAAATAAAATATTCTAACAGTTTACTTACGCCATTGTGATTACAAATTACGTTTTATTATACATTGTTAATTTAATAAATATACAAATACGTTTGTAAGTCCGATCTAAAATTGTTTTGTTCTAACAGTTTTTTCATGAATATAAAATAATTCATGACTAATATACCAAAGAAGTGTTGTATTTATTTGTTATATTAAATTGTTAATAAATTAATGTGACAAGCGAAAAAGTACAAATACTTCTTCGCTTGTCCCAGCGACTATTTTTAATTTGTACGCGAATAAAACCACTTGGGGTCGCTATATACACATGAAGTAATCAAGCCGCCGTGTAGGAGAAAACGCATGTGTAAATAAAAGACAAAAGTACCAAAATCGACATTGATTGATAGCTGTACAGTCATCAGCTCCAGGGAAATTAACACAATGAAACCGTGACAAAAACACTTTTTCATGCGGATGTACTCGAGTGGACACTGGACAGTGGCTCTCTGCTTGATTGGGCCCTAATGACTTTTCTTAATGTAATTTATCTTGAGCAAATAAATTGCTTTAGTGGTCCGAAACTATCGGTCAGGGGAGACGACTAATATAATCGACTATTGTAAAAATATCTTGTACCATCAGTGAACTAGAATAATATTCAAAATACAAGTATTGTACAAATCGATTTTGTTTACAAGCTCGATGTCCCCAACGCGATTCTTTGCTGAGCTAAGACCCATCGGGTCAAAGTCATAGCATTTACGTCGAACGCGGGCCCCTGTTACGACATTTTTAAATAATAAGGCGACAAACGCGGACCGCTGTCAACATAAGACTGTTTAAATATCGTACTGAACTATGGAGTGGGTCGATTTTAAGTAGGTCATAAAAAGGCGAATCTTTATGTCTATATAAAAGCGACAAGACCGAAATGACTGAAGGGAACAATAATAGGTTCAATGAGTCTGAATGAAGAACGAATTGTTAATCCGCGATGGTCATTCGTCAACAGTTTCATTCTTTGAACGGAAATTTGTAGATCTCATCTTTTTAAAGCTTCATCAGTTATCGATGACTATAGTTTGATCTTCTCTTTCCTAAATAGTCAAAAAGGAAAGGTTTCACGTAATTCAAGTAAGATTAAAGTTAATTAAAATCTGTAATTACATTTCGGAAGTGGATTGGTCCAACCAACATACAAATAATGCATATTAGATAAAACAAACAGACATAATGTATGCATTGTATTAGAAAAATTAACTTATCTATTATAATATATACGTTTTATGTATTGAGAATGCGGGTAACTGATGTCTATGTTAGTATAGTTGGTATTTTTTTAAGTAAGGTAAGGTATACCATATTGCTTACTTCCTTTAATCTAATTATACACCGGCAGGAAAGTGGCCAAATTCCTTAGCTTGAACTCCTGAAAGTTAATGATGATATTTCAACAATTAACGATAATTTGGAGACTGAAAACGTGTAATCCGTAGCTTTAACACGTAACAAATAAAACGTTAAGATGAAGATAAAACAAACTGGCAGCCAAGAGTTGTAAGTATCGGTTAATTCCGTAACGGCAACAAGTTACGCCAAGATTTATGAGCCCAATTGTAGATTAAACAATTCCCTACTTATATTCTACGAAGAATTTTATTACATGAAATATTTACATTTCAGTAGTACTGAAAAAAATCACGAGGAAGACAGAAGAATTCAGAAGAATATAACCACTTATGAAGAAGAATATACTTTATTTCCAAACATACATTTCTTAAATTTGGAGGAACTCTCAACTATATCATAAGTCTACTCACTCATATATTTTAATTATGTTATTGAAATAAAACTGAGTTTTGTTTTTTTTTTGTGCTATTTTGCAGGCGAATTATGTATCTATACATATATATAAAGCTGAAGAGTTTGTTTGTTTGAATGCGCTAATCTCAACAACTACGGGTTCGAATTGAAAAAGCATCTATCGAGGAAGGTTATAGGCTATAACACGTTGCGATGTGACTAATAGGAGCGAAGGTACAGCGAGAAATGTGAACAAAACGGGGGAAATTCTTCATCTCTGTAGGTGTCAGATGTGTACGCTGCGAAAACGGTTCAAGATACCAAAAATTTGTATATGAAGAATGATTCCCCTTTAAATGATCTAAAAAAAAGTCCGCGACGCTTATATGTCTATCTTTTAAGATTAACTTGCAAGAACGGCCCGAACCCGGACGCGTACGACGGGATACGAATATCGTGGGTAACAGCTATCTACAGTAATATTATAAAGAAGAAAGATTCGTAAAAAGTACTGGACCGATTTTAATAATTCTTTTTTTACTAGACAGCTATATTGTCATTGAGTAAAATACTTTACTTAGTACGTGATTACGATAGAAATCTTTATAAATTTCTGTTAAAAGCAACGGGAGGTGTAAAAAAACTTAGCCATAACATGTCTTTCATCGCATACGCTGCGTAGAGTATTAATGATAGGACAAAAAAATTTCGACAATATTATAGAATATATGTATATATAGAATTTTTCAATTCGAACCCGTACTTCCTGAGATTAACGCGTTCAAACAAACAAACAAACTCTTCAGCTTTATATATTAGTATAGATAAATAGGACAAAAAAATGTTCGACAATATTATAGAATATATCAATATCTACAAAATACATCACGAGAGCATAATATATCTAACTATTGTAGTTACGTCGCTATAACTTATTTACATTTAACAAATTGATAGAAATGCCGAACAAAATCAAACCGTGTTATCCATACAATTTACAAATGTTTATTTTAATAAATCTATACTAATATTATAAATGCGATAGTAACTCTGTGTGTCTGTCTGTCCGGCTTTAACTCCGAAACTGGAGAACTGATATAAATGAAATTTGGTACACAGATATTTTAGAGCCGGAGAAATGCCAAAGAAGGGTTGATATGGGTTGAAAAAGGTGATGAAAGTTTGTATGGAAATTCGTGGTTTTTGAAAGTTAGACCAAAACTGGCTGTCCTTACATAAATTAATAAAGAGCAGGAATAATTAAAAATTCTACCTCAAGTCACTATACACTGTCAGGGCTTCATATATTTTTGTTCAATAAATAAATAAATAAATATTCCACGCGAAGTCACGGGCACAGCTATTAGTAAATAAAAATACGTAAAACCATTTCTAAAATGGAAAATTAAATTGAAAAAATTTTGGACTCACCTCATCGTCGCATTTTTTAAACTTATTGAACATACACCGCGTTAACACTTGCGTATTAAGGTTTAATGTCTCAATAAGTTGAAAAAAATCGATGATGAGGTGTAGGACACGGTAGCTCAATTGGTAGAGCAACAACACGGAACGCTGACGATGCGTGGCTGTATTGCGTGGCTTTCTAGTCAGGGCCTCTAAATAATGTATCGTTCGAGGAGAAGTGGTATATATAATTGACATAGATTGCGCCCGCATAGTTGATCTTCAGTGAGTACACACAACTGCGGATCATAAGGTCCAAGGTTCCTATCTAAGCTCGTAACAATATTTTACTATTGCTAACTTTTTAAGCTTGGAGGTAGATAGACGTCAATAGCGGTTTCCATCAATTATTAATTGGCGGTAGTTGTTAAAGTGAGCCACAGCGTGGTGGGTCTCAACTTCTTAACCATCTCTCCTATGATACAGGTCCAGCTGTGGGACTGAAAGCTTGAAACGAACACGCAATACGTTTTAGAGGTATTGAAATAATCTCAACCGGCGTACATAGTGCCTCCACTTAGTTTCAAATTTCCCTCGAGTCTTGAGTATGATTGCTATTTAAATAAGCACTTACTCGACAGTATGGAAGCGCATTCACTTGTTAAATACACGTCTCCTGCCACGCGAAGGAAATTGTACATACGACATTTAGCTATTGGCATTGTTGTCTACAGCGATGATGCCTAATAACAGCTTTAAAACTCTATATATATCAATTAAAAAGAAGCATTTCAGCTGCTGCAAAGCATCCGAAAACTCTTAATAAGTTACCGTAGATATTTCGCGTTTTAAACCGTTAAAAACGTTTCATTTAAACTTTGTTCTATCTTACAATATATTTTTATTATATTAAGGCTCCCGGTCTGACATGAAAAGTATGATTAAGCCAAGAACAAAGTAAAATAACCCAGGGACAGTACAGTGTTTACGGCACCTCATACGGCGGGCGACATCAAAAACCGCTTAGCGAGCCTCTCTATTCGGCCTTTGGGACCCGTTTACCGCATGTTGTTAAACATTACAACCTCCAAGTTGTTTAATATTGATGCTGTTCCCTCTATAATAGTGTTGGGGAACTTTTGTAAAATGTTGCTTATGTTGCGTGTTATTGCTATGGGGTAGCAAAGAACGGCTAATAGTCAACGGGCCGCGGGTTCGATCCCCACCAAGTCCAACATTTTTCTAATTAATTTATAAATTCTGAAACATGATAGACTTCGTTTGGAAATCTGGATATTAAATGTGGTAGGAATATCAAAATGCCTTCCGGGTCACGAACGAAGATAAAGTACTCTAGTCTTAGAATTTCAATAGTCCTACCAGATTACCAGACGATGCCCAACAAGTTCGGAACAATTATACTTAAATTTATTAGAAAAATGTTAGACCCGGTGGGGATTGAATCCACGACCGTTTGAATATTAGCCATACATTCTACTACACCCACGAGAATGTCAAACCGACCCGATGCTTTTCATAATAATATGCTTAAGCTATATACTTTAAATATTTTACAATTAGAAGACACTTCAACTCTAACATAAGAATTGAATTGTAAATATACTTTATCACTTCGCTCAATTACATTTAACTAATTGCCATCAAAATTGATTTAATATAAACAAAAATGAAGGGAGCCGAAAGCTAATAAAACAGTAAATGCATTATAAGGGGGGGCATGTGCAAACATTTCCGTCAAAATTAACGTGAATTGATCATATTTCCGCACGCAACGGAGTGTGAAGACCATCGCAATCACAGGCTGACTGAAATCAGTGTTTTGGACCCTGTCGATTCGAGTATTAATTGATATCGTCCCTTACGGTACAATATCTATACTAATATTATAAAACTGACGAGTTTGTTTGTTTGTTTGAACGCGCTAATCTCAGAAACTACTGCTTCGAATTGGAAAATTATTTCTGCGTTGGTCTAACCAATAATTTAGTTATCGAGGAACGCTTTAGGCTATAAAACACCAGGGCGCGACCAATAAGAGCTAATGGAAAAGTGGGAAATATTAAATAAAGGGAAGAATTATAAATCTTTGGAGGATTTCGTTGCATACACTGCGAAAACTGTTTAAGATACCGAAAAAATGTGTACGAAAGTGTCCGACGGTATATGTCTATCTTTAATTAACTCACGAAAAAATTTTCAAGGTTACATTACCTCCAATATAGCAAATAACATATTTATATATTAAATTTACAGATTCCCCAACTTCAAAGAAAATTGTCGTTCTAATGTTAGCAATTTATGGGTAATAATCAAGCGGTCGTGGGTTCGATCCCCACTAGGTCTAATATGTTTATAAATTTTCTGAAACATGGTGGACTTCATCGGAAAAATCCAGATACAAAATGGACTGTAGGAATATCGAAATTCCGTCCGGGATTCGTTCCGTTACTGTCCACTGATGAAAAAGTCGTGAAGTTTAATCGCGTTTCAGTTTCAGGATGTGTTTATTAAGTAACGCGTTACAGTTAGTTGTCAAACAATTTCAGTAAGAAATAGTTTATCGCCTTATCAATAGGGAGATAATGTTTAAGTACACTCTGTAGTTTACGCGAGTAGTACAAATTTAAATAAATCACTTTTAATGGTTTCAAATGCGAAATATATTATTTAAAGCATTTTCGATTTAAACCCCTTAAAGTGTTTTATTTAAATGGAATACTAATCTCTAAATTGCTTTATTAAGCTGTGAAAAAAATTTTAGAGCAATAAAATACCGCAGGGCAAAGCTAGTACAGCGCGCCGGAATTGATCGAATATTTTCTTGTCTGCTAATTGGAAACGTGGGGAGCTCATGCATGGATGGAATCGGTTCATAAACGTTTTGTAGCCGCTTTTTTGTCGAACTCGCGGGCAGCTTTGAAAGACCACTCGCTCCATGGATTGGAGCGTACTTCGAGAACCGATAGTTCGTTGCGGATTAGTAAATACTGGAACTGGAATATTTCGCTGATCGTTGGCCCGTTGTTTTACACTACGAGATTTTTGAACAACGAATGAATTGAAAAATAATTTATTGAAACTGCAATTTATTACACTATATCAACAGGCACGAATTGTAGAGCAATATTAATTATTTCAAGAATATAAAGTAACTAGCTGTGTCAGCGACTTCGTCCGTGTAGAATTAGGGCACAAACATTTGGTTTTTCAACCCCCATTTTTCATGTTATAGATTTAAGTTGTTACCCACGACGTCGGCTTAGGTCACGTCACGTCGTTCTTGCAAGTTAATCTTAAAAGTTATGCTATAGATAGAAGAAATATTATCGCGGACATTTAATATTTTGGATATCTTGGTCCCTAATAGTCACAATGCGATGTATTATAGCCTATAGCCTTCTTCGATTTTGAATGGTACATGCACAACGCATGCAAATATTGTTCAGCGCATGCGACAAATGATTTTTTTACACTATGGGCTACTTTATTTAAGTCTTAGTATGGTAAGTAAGTAAACCATCTCGAAAAATAGCTGCGCAATGTCCTTATATTATGCCGTTATAAAAATACATTGTCCTCGAACAAGAAGCCACACGATGATCGTCTAAGCTGTGTTGGCACGTATCCTAGTTTTTACAATGTAAATATAAGCCGGAACCTGGGTGGAACAAAAAGCACATAGCCCACAATGGCTGGTCGTAACTAAGATATTTCGTCACAAACATACGACAAACGTGAGATGGCATAAGGTCCCTCGTTCTGCCTCGTTGACGGCGGCGAGGTTCAAGTTAAGAGCGGACCGCGTACACGTAATTACATAGTAAAAGTTCATAGAGGTGTAGAAAGAGACAAGCTTTTATTACCTGTAATAAACTAGCTTTAGCAATGATTGTTGTGTTAACATAAACATGATACGGCTGTTTTGAAGGGTTCCGTAAACAAAGAGAAAAGACTCTATTAGCATCGGTCAATGAAGAGAACTACATATTACTGTAAATTGTCTGTCTGTCTATCACCGTGCTATTTTAGCAACGACAATGGTTGAACTTTGATAAAAATAATGTTTCTTGTTTGCGGTATAAAACGATTACTAAAAAATATATATTTTAGGTTGCGTAACGAGTAGTTAACTAAATATGAAGTAACTAAAAATTATTATGAAATTCTTAGTGCCAAAGTTCCAACTCACACTTGGCGGGTATTCACTTTGGCGACACAACGATTGTAAACATGTATATGTTGTGTATGTAATTATTTATAATTATAGTGTCTATAGTGTCTTTTTCCCTCTAAATTTCTAACGAATTAGATCGGTCAGTGTCTAAGCTTTATTTTTAGAACAAGCTTAAAACTCGTAATTGAAACATTACAAGTAGCATTAATTCTTATGAAAGTAAATAACTACCCTCATCATTTTGAATATTTAATAATATATATTTAAAGCACTTATAAATTAGCAAGAGAATCTAATAACATGTTGATTTCAGCTTTCAGCTTTGTAAGCTTTCAGCTAATAAGCAACTATTCCCACTTATCTCCTTAAACTTTGGCCACAACTAAACTCTTACGAAGCAAGGTATATCGTAAAGTTGTTACCGCCTTTACATCGCGCATCAGCGCGGACGTGATATGTCACATTCATATGATAAATTTATGCTTCTGGATTGTTGTTTTGATGTCTTCATCATACGTCAACCAAGGGTCAATGCTTTGACCTTTTTGCGAGGGAGTTTTCGAGCTCAATCTGTACCAATTTGATATAATAATAGACAACTGAAGTTTAGTGTTTTTAAGTGAGTTACAAATTTGGATCTTATAAATAAAACATGTTAATAACTCAGTGGTTTGTGAATTAAAACAAAGAGTTACTTAAACAATGTCTGTAGTACACTTTTAAATAAAACTATTTAACGGATTAAAACATGAAATATATTAGATTAACTTATTGAAGGATTAGATCAACTAGGGCCCGACATTTTCCATGACCACGGCTGCATTTTAGATCTAAAAGGAGCTGGTTCAGTGCGGCCTGTGTCGTATTTTTTTTCAATCTAAAAGTGACTTACATGACAGGTTTTGATCTGGATAGCCTTTAAAAAAAACATATATAAGTATCTACAACGGAGTTCTTAGCTGTTCCAAAGCATTAAATGAAATTACCAGAATGCGATTATATATTTGAATGACATATGATCATATTATCGCCGTTTGTCCTTAATTTCCATAATTTTTTTTTGTTTTCTGACAATAAAGAATATTTGTATTTGTATTGCAGGATTTTAGAGTGATTGAAGATGAGAATGTGTCACGAGTCACGACTTAATTGGGCTTCTTCATAAAATGCTACTGGTGGTTATAGCTTACACTTTTTACTTAATTACTAGCTAAAATATTAACTTCTCGAACCATAAGTATATATTATGAAGCTTACTCAAAGATATACTTTGTAAATCGTGACGCCAAATGTTAGATTCAGAGCACAGAACAAACTTTAGCACTAAGAGCGAAAAGTCTGCTTGTCTTCGAGTCAATGTTGACCTTAGAGAAACTCTGTATTATTCGAACAATTTCATTGGTAATGCAGTTTCTCAAAGATATTGACTTTCTTAAACTATTAATGTTGCAGGACGTTGAAACTGTTTACTAAAAAGTCAAAAAACAAACATTGTATTGGCACTAATAATTTTAGCACTAGTTAACTTTTTTAAAAACACTTTCACTTGATTTTTTTAACTCGCGTAAACTACAGACAGTAACTAATTTGTTTCTTTATAAAAACAAAGTAATATTGCAACTTATAAGCCCCACAATAGGGATTCAGACCTCTAGTATAAAGGTCCAGCTATCCAAATGCGTTTTGGCAGATGTCGTTATTTCTCATACATTATCATGATTTGGTTCCTGAACACGCCGATCGATCTTCCGACCTCACAAGCAGAAGTCACATCCACTACAGTCTAGAACAACGATCTTTACTTATTTCAACATTCTAATTAAAGTAATCTTATAGTTAAGTTAGTAAAAATATCTTCAACGGATAAATACGCTTTAATATAGACCTAATTCCTACTATTATCTCACAAATAGCAGTACAAATTGAACAATTTATTCTTTAAATTAAAAATAAACCACTTAGGAATCTAAAATAATATTAAGTTTATGTTAGTAACAACAATAAGAAGACCATTTTTAATTTAACAATAACATAACTCATACTAGAGTGAAACGCGATATTATGTGTGTCTCCTTCACGACCTAACAACAAACAGTATACAGATTTCCTTTCTAGAATAAAGAAGCGATTTCAAAATAACGTCAACATTTAACATCGAGCTTATTTCATAAAGTTTTGCGATTAGGAATTATTCGCATACGAGACGCGTGCGAGAAAATTCCTTAGACACGTCTATGCTAATATTAGTTTATTTATCCAATATAGAATGTACGTCACTGCGACGTGATGTAGCATAACTCGGTTCTCGTAAGAGCTCGAAAGAATATTATGTATTCAGAATATCGAAACTGTACGTTGGGCTATTGTGTTTGGAGTTTGACAAAAGGTGTTTCTGTTTTCCTACGCGATGGATTTCCAAGGATAGTTGTGGTAGTTTAGATTTAGGTAGAGAAAAATAGATACTTACCTATATCGTAAATCCAATTAACAACACAATATTGAGCAGTTGAATGAATGATTACAATGTAATATTTTTTATAACATATTTGCTCGTAAAGTGGTTGTAATTACACCAATTTCAATATCGTAATGTATCTCATGACGTACTTGTGCGATAATGTAATGTAAAAGGCATGTGTTTTTTTAATAAAGTTTTAAGATACTCCGTCTAAAAATGAACGATACTTTTAAAAATCTTAGAAAAGAGGTTTTATGTCAAGAAAGTGGTCAATATTTTATGAATAAAATTAACTTTGGGAAATAAAATATAACAAATAAAAATTTAATTCTTTAATTTAATTAATTTTGTCAATTAATTACAACCATTTATCTATAACAAAAACACAAAAATATTAATTTAAAAGCACAATATCAATTAATTATTTGTTACGGTAAATTTCTATATGCACTGGTATTATTATTATTGAAGTAAAATAAAAAAATGAAAAAAATAACGGTTACAAAGGGCGACCAATGCGCATCGAAAGATGCGGTTGCCATGGTAACAGTGCCGTTTACTACAAGTATATATACAGAAACAACAATTATTATAAGAAAAATAAACGAACAGTGAACTGTATTAATTTAATTTTTGTTATTATCTTTGTGTTTTCTCTCCTCTTTCCTATTAACATTGTTATGTATATAAAATAAATATGGTCTTGCTCTATACGCTTTTTTCATTTGGTAATCGATATTTTAATAATACACCAAAACTCATAACTCAAACAGACCTCGTAAAAATTTCATTTTACGGTAC
Organism: Leptosia nina; assembly: GCA_963661955.1. NCBI lineage: Eukaryota > Metazoa > Arthropoda > Insecta > Lepidoptera > Pieridae > Leptosia > Leptosia nina. Next base: position 5,297,984 of record CAVLEF010000003.1, read on the forward strand.
CGTAAGAGAGTTCCGAATGCGTAGCGCGTTATCAAATTTGTACTCAGACAAGAAAATTGTGTTGATGCGAAACGACGCCAAATAAAATTTTCCATTTCCTCCGCGAAACTATTTCGTTATACCGAGCCTTGAAGGCTTTTCAACAGATGCATATAGCGCTATCGCTTTAATAACTGTTTACTTGAGTCATCTTGGACTCATTTCAAAATGGGATTATTTATATCTATGTCAACGTAAACTAAAATAATAAAGACTCGCTGAGTGCTTTACGTGATTATAACTACTGTTAACTGTTTTAAACGCGAAATATATGTTTCATTTACTTTTTCTTATTTTTACTACAACCCGACATTTTCGAATGCTTTGCAGCAACAGTCATGACAGTCTTCCGTGACCACGGCTGCGGCAATAAATTGCATTAACTAAAAAATTTCGCGTTTAAAACAGTTAAATGTTTTATTTAGACAGTCATTTTCTTATGTTGTGCCTGAGACAGTGATTTAAATTGAATGCCGTTATATATGTGAGCTTTTGTTAGACAACAATATTGTTGTTAAATAGTACAAAAGAAAAATGTAAATGCCGGTGAGAATCGAGCCTGCTACTCGCTGATTTTGGAACCTTCAAAATTTCCAAAACGTAATATTAAATAGCTTTTTTTAAATAAAACACTTTAACGGTTTAAAACGCGATATATTAGTTAAAGTTATTTGGAAAAAATTGCTACGCTAGCGTTTTACTTTGACGTCAGAGACATCCTCCATCTTTAGTCTCCCCGTGACCACGGCTGCTGCAAAGCATCCGAAACTTCGGGCCGAAGTTAAAAATCATTTCCAAATAAGTTTAACTAATATATCGCGTTTTAAACCGTTAAAGTCTTTTATTTAAATGTGTACTACTCGCGTAAACTATAGACAGTATTGAAATAGCTTTTTATACATTAAAGCCAAAATTGTGTGTGTATACACACACGACGATCTCAAAACACTTAAGTGTCGGTGTTCAAAATCCATTTCGCGGGGAGCTAAAAATACACAAAGTAACCTAATTTCAATATCGCATACGAGTGTTATTGTTGTATAGCGCCCTCCCGTACTTAAGCAGCACTCCTCTGCTTAGACGAATGAACGTCAAATTGAATAGCATCTAAGTACACTTCACAGGGTCACGATGTATGTGAGGTTAATATTTGCTTGCCGTCTATTGTGGAGACGTCTTGAGATACATTTTGATGATATATTATCTTTACTCCGGTTAGAATACGATTATAGTTATGTCATAGACACAAAAATTCTTCGTGTGTGGTCTAAAAACATGTGGCCACGTTGGTAGAAGGCCTATAAGTATACATAATACATAAGAGACCCGTTTCAAAACATTAGGAACTTAAAATTTGAATATTGAATATATGAATTTGAAATAAAGTAAGATAGAAAAAAATACGACTCGGGCGGGACTTGAACCGGCATCCACAGCGAGCTACGAATCCTAGAGTAGGACTCGCTAGCTCAATTGGTTAGCGCAAAAGCACGGAACGCTGTGGATGGCGGTTCAAATCTTGCCCCAGTCGAATTTCTTTTTCAATTTATAAAATCGATTTTAATTTAAACTGTATATCAGTTTAAATTAAAATAGATTTTATGCTTTTCACAAATATTTTACCAAAACTTAAGTGAAATCTATTTCTCTTACGCATAAAAAATAAATAAAAATATCAGGTTAAGTTGATGAAAAGGACCAAAATAGACAGATGAAAACATAAATCTAGAATTAGTAAAGGCCATTTGGAAAGAATAATAAAACTTTTTAGACCTGCGTTTAGCAATTCAACATAAGTTTTACAATCAATTACGGCGTGTAACTTCCACAATGAATCAGACTACACAAAAATGTAAATTGGAATAAATAAAATGGATTTTAAGGGTTTGTACGGTCGTTATTTTTATCCGATGAATCATTAAAATCTCGCATCACTTAATAATATAGTGTCGGGATGAGGAAATGTTACACATTTTTAGTGAGGTATATTTCGATTTACGCAGGACTGGGAACATTTGAGGCTTATATTAAAAAAAATATGCATTGGCTAAGTACATCGAATGAATGCAAACGAGAAAAGAAAGAAAAAAACTTACGAATTAAGGAAAGTTGTTTCCTTATCAAATTTTCATAAAAATATTTCAGGAAATTAACAAAGACAATATATTGAAATAATAAAACAATATACTAATTATTTTCAAAATAAGTTATTTAATTAAATACTGTCTATAGTTTAAGCGAGTATTACACATTTAAATACAACACTTTAACAGTTTAAAACGTGATATATTAGTTAAACTTATTTGAAAATGATTTTTAACTTCGGCCCGACGTTTCGGATGCTTTCCAGCAGCCGTGGTCACGGGGCTGTTAAAATGTTTTATTTAAAAATTTATTTATTCAAGTTGTATTTATCTTGCTTACGTAGTTTTTTTTTTAATTTCCGGTGTTTATTTGAAACATTGTGCAATTTTTTCTTCTTTTTTGTGAATGGCTTACAAAGGTTAACAAAAACGAACCGTTTTGATCGGTAGAACTGACAGTCAGTTACGTTGACAGCCTTCTGTTACCACGTCAACTAAAATATGTTTCCACGGAATTCGAACTTCAAAGCTCGTCACTCTAACCGTCAAAGTGCAAGGGGAAATAAAAGGGTAAAGTAAATACATATCCAAGAACACGTTGAATTGTTTTAATTATAAATCAAAGAGGCTAAATACCCTTAAATTTATCGAATTTAAATCTATCAAAACTGTGTAATTATGAAAAAATAATTTGTCAATCATAAATTTGCCTCGCCATGGAAATGTTCTCTTATTCAACGAACGTTTTTATCGATTAATCATCCTGCCTCAAGCCTTTCAGATAGCTTGTAATAGAATTTTATACTTATTCCCAAAGACCTATCAATCAAAGGGGATATCGGGAAAGAATATTTGGTAACTCCAAAATCTATTGTTTAATAGTGTTATGAATGTTTTTAAATATGAAATATTATATATTAATATATGAATAAAAAATAGAATTAATTTATATCTCTCCTTATTATATTACATTCTTTATTATCATATAGAAACACACACTCTCGCTCTCTTATACACACTACCGTATGTAATTGTACTCTACTGATTAAAATGCTATCACGTTTCACATGATTAAGAGAAGATTTTGTAGAATTATGCATAAGTAGGTTAACTAATAGGTCAAAACAGATCACCTGATAAGTCACGTTGGAGACTGTTAAGTACGCGTTGGAGTTATAAAGGGTTGCGTCATCATGTACGACTAAATCTTGTGCAAATTTAAAAAAAAACGTAAAGAAAGATGAAAGAAATAAACACAGAGAGAATTTGAAACGGAGATACATTGTGATAATTAGTTAAAACTTTAAATATATAGTTTTTATTTAAGCAAAATTATATAACATTAAAAAAAATTCGTTTAACGTTTATTAGTACAATATTAGCGATCGACGTTTGTCGGTGGTTTGGAGCAGGCGTGGTCACGGGGAAACCCCCGTGACCACGGCTGCTGACTGCGTGACGAGCAAAGCATCCGAAACGTCGGGCCGAAGTTAAAAATAATATTCAAATAAGTTTAACTAATATATCGCGTTTTAAACCGTTAAAGTGTTTTATTTAAATGTGTACTACTCGCGTAAACTATAGACAGTATTTAAAATTATATAACAGTAAATAATTGTTTTATTTTTTATATACAATTATTAAATCTTTCCATATTGAGTAAATGGATGAGATTATAATATGTGACCAACAATCTTATTACATTAATTATACCAGTGGCTAAATGACATATCATTTAACGTAAAAATATCTAGGTTCGAATCCAAGAAAATAATCCTTAAGTAAGAAGCTGTGCCCGCGACTTCGTCCGCGTGCAATAGTTATTTTGTGCATCCTATTTATAGTTGCAAAAAACCGCATCAGCTTTAAAAACTGCTGTTACCCATGACTTCGCGATCGTCCGCGTACCCGTCCTTTTACCGCGAGGTAAACTTAAAGGATCACGGAAATATTTTTGAAATCATTTAAAGATTTGAATTATAATTATTTTTAGATCATTCTTAAATACATACCTTTCTATTTCTTTGACCGTTTTTCCAGCACACACAATAGAAGCCCTCCATTTTCCTATGTTTCTTCGTTTTTTATTGCTTTTTTAATATTCTCGATTTAGTATTTGCTGAGATTACCTCGTCAAACAAATCAACTCTTCAGCCTTATCTATAGTATAGATATATATTTCGGCCTACTTGCCTCTAAGCAATTGAAAATGTTTTATTATTTATCGGCAACTAAACGTGCTTTCAAAATTTTGAACTACAAATTGGATTATTAACTTTTGGGACGAGCCTGAACTATTCTAGTGAGTGCGCCTTCTGAACAAGTACGAAGTCAGCAATCCCTTCTTTGAAATACATTTGACGTGGGTTTGGGATCACTTTCGCAACTTATTTAATAACGCCAATCTAATCTCAGGTTTCCTAGAACTGCCTCATCACTTAATACTTCAATAGTTATTTATAACAAAAAGTTGTGATGTTACAACGATATATACTTGAAGATTATATGGTTAAAAAGATTAACATAACTTTAAAATTACAAATACAATATATTGTAGGAACACAAAATCTACCTAGTCTTTAATAAGTTTAAAGAAAAGCCACACCTGTTAAATTTATTCATTAACGTAGTTATATTAAAGTCGTCAAGAAAGCAATAAGAATGTATCTATTATACGCTTACTTTACTACCAGTGTTTTTGACATCACTTTCCTCGTTAGGGAATGTTCCTGGTGTGTAGAGATTAAGAGCAGATAATGTAAGACTTAAAAAAATTAGAGTTGAAACACACTTCATCATAGCTAAATTTTATATTCGTATATTTAAAGGTAGAATTAATAGATATTTCGAAAACCACAGTCTGAAACTCGATTTAACTTTACTATTTAATCGGGTAACGGTGATTCATGTCCCCGAAAGAATTTCGATATTCCTACCATTGATTCAGAGAAGTTATGATTTAATTGAAAATATATTGGACCCGATGGGAATCAAACTCGCGAGCCGGTAATAATTAGCAAAACATATCTACCATTGAACTATAATACCGGTCTAATCTTTCTAAAAAGTATTTACACTAAAAACAAAAAGCAATAATACTAGAAGATTGAGCGTATAGAAGTTGCAATAACAATTCCAATCCGCTATGTAATATGATTCAAAGGTTTCGCGGAAAGTTTTTATTGCCCCAACTACAATGGAATAGTTAGGGAATGCGATGGTACTTAAAAAAAGCTATTCGTTGACATCCCTAACCGATTGTTCTTCGAAAGACTCATGGAGATGGGGTGATCCTCCACCAAAAGATATACTCGTGCAAATGCGCGAAGTTATTTATATATATCATTTTGAAATATTGTATACGGGACGAGAGATGAAATGCCTTATAACATCTACACAAGATGGCGCTGTCGATCTTTTTCAGGTTTCCGGAATGTAGTTAAAATTAATAAGAAAAATAAGGTAGCTAGTCGGCTTCGAACCTCTACCGAGGCCAACCTGTTTTTCATCAATTTATATTTCTTGTGAAACATGATGGATATCGTCTGGTGGTACGAATAAGTCACAAATCTTTCAAAAGATGGTATTTCAAATACAGTCTATATATGTGCAAATATCCAAAGCAAAAATAGGACTACATCGCATCTTGTTTAGATATTATAAGATGGCCTTTGGTTGTCTGTCCTCCTGAATAATAAAAATGAAAGTACACACTAATACTAAATTATCATCACAGCAGTACTGATAGCATTTCTTCTATCTCATAGTAGAGAACATACCTTATTATCAGTAGGTATAAGCCAATAAAAGTTACCGCAATTCGTGTTTGAAACAGACTTCATGTTGTCGCTACAGAACTTTGTTCTTATTTTATTCGGGAACAATAATTCAATTGAACTTTCTCGCATTAAATTTCTCTCGTTCTTACTAAAATTGAACTTACTTCGTGTATTTTGGTTCTGGGAAACCAGATTTTGAGGAAAATCAAAATGTTACATACTTCGTACCCATATAAGACGTTAAATTTGTTAAGAGCTTATTTTTAAGGTCGTGTTTATATAATATGACAAAGAATCCTTTTAAAACGTAAACTATATATAATATATTTTTTTACAACAATTCATTAAATACTGCCTATAGTTTACGCGAGTAGTACGCATTTAAATAAAACACTTTAACGGTTTAAAACGCGATATATTTGTTAAACTTATTTGAAAATGATTTTTAACTTCGGCCCGACGTTTCGGTTGCTGCAAAGTTAAAGTGTTTTATTTAAACAATTAATTACATAAATAATTATATTCCAGAGATCCAAACTCAGAACATCGCATTACTATCCTCATAAATGCGTTTAACTACCGAGGTGAGAAGGTAAATTGTATATTTTCTGTACTTACATAAGAATACCTATTCAGAGAATAGTACGATCAAACAAGACTATAATGATAGTCTCGTTTGATTGCTGTACCTTAAAATAACAGTAGTTCTCAAACACTAACAAGATATTTCAAGAAGCGCGAAGTATCAAGCATTTCAGTAATTACATTCAGAAGTTGAATTGCAGTTTAATTGAGAGCCGATATCGCGAATATAATTTGCTAGGTTCGAACAATTTGTAACTTCATTCCTTATTTTTAATTAAAGTGCATTCTTTTGACTTCAGTGTTACGAAATCGAACGGGGTCAGAATTGTTATTTTTGTTTGAGAAGCTTGAAACAAATGATATACATCTATATTTAAATAGAACACTAACATTTTTAAACGCTATATATTTATTTAATAAGGCTTACTAACTAGAGTAGTATACAGACATGTTTTAAATACTTAAGCTATTTATAGTAAGTATAATTATGTACAGCATTGACTATAGATGTGTATATATATAGAGATCAAGACAATACACACAGCAAAACACATAAACAATCTTATTCTTATTTGTATCAACATAATGATATAATCTTTAAGACAAATTTACTGGTCAAGATATTGAAGTACTTGTCTTTTGAAATTATTAACAGAAGTAAAAAGGTCAATATTGTGGTCCTTAAATTTATTACATCACGTTTTAAACCGTTAAAGTGGTACACATTTAAATAAAACACTTTTACCGGTTCAACTTGTTTGAAAATTATTTTTAACTAAGGCCCGACGTTTGGTTTGCAGCTGCCGTGGTCACGGCAAAGTTAATATATAACGCGTTTTAAACCGGTAACGTGTTTTATTTAAATGTGTACTACTCGCGTTTACAACTCAACAAAATGGTAGATGAACTGTTTGTTCTAAAGAACGCATTTAATTAACACCTTTTGAGCGCTCTAAAATAACACTCATTGGGCATTGCCAAATTAAAACAACCTCCTGAACTCGTTTGCAAATTAATCACCAGAATTACTCCGGAGTAAAAAATATAACGGCAACGTACGCCAATTATATTTGCCAAATAGCAGCAAATTGGCCGTTTGTGGGGTATAATTTCTTCCGTTTGTATAGTTTAATGTATTTTTTGTGAATAATTGGGAATATTTGGTGAACATAGTATACATTTTACTTCTCTATTGCACGAATATTTAATTTAAAAAAAGATGTATGCGAAAGAGAGTCAGTGAATTAGACATATCAATGTATCAGCACCATACCTCACATATGGGACTATAAAAATTGATATCCAGTTTTCTCTAGTGGAACATGGGGCGAACACATTTTTGTGTTCGATTGACTGATCGGTTTTACCCGTCTAAAATAGTTTATTGGTTCCATAGGATTCGAATCCAGGAGCTCTGACGAATGTCATAATGCTATGCAATACGTGTAACCTTTAGCTACAGAGGCGGTCTAAATATGGCACAATGGATTTTAATAAAACACTTTGGATAAAAATATATTGAATTGTATGTAAAACATATATAACATAGGGATTGAGATAAATTTGGACCACCGAGTAAGTATGATATAAATATCGATATCCCTCGACAAAGCCGTAATTTCTAGGCCATAAATTTAAAAGACCTATTGTGTTTCATGGAATTCGAACTCCGTAATTTTGTATTCAAAATCGTATAAAATTATGTGTTCATTTTCTTCCCTTTTCAGCGGAATACGCGAAGAATTACGTTGAAACGTTCACAACATTCAGATATAATAAAATTTAATTCAATCTTTTAAATGTCTACTTTTATAATTTATTGAGTTATGAAAATACTCGAGTATTTTCGTTATTTTCGAAACGTCCCCGCGATAACTTTTTTCAGTGCTTCACGTTTTGACTGTGTTTCTTTAGATTGGTTAATTAAGCAGTTTATTAACATTCATTCATGACTGAAAAAAAATACAGGCACAGGGTCTCACTCGATTGAAGGTTAAAATTCATAAGCTGCTTTTTCAGTCTGTCCTGTGGCTTAAGACATTTGGATATCAGGAGACTGAAATCGAAACGCAAAATTATATGTCTTGATTTTTTCATTATTGGCCGGTATTTTTGGATAGGAATTTCTATATCCAGAGATTTTCCAGGTTCTGGGTCTGAAATCAGAAATTGTGTAACTGATTACGGTATCATTGGGTATTTCTATGATTAAACCTTCGTGTGGTACAAAAGTCAAAATAAAGTAAAGTATTATTAATATAAGTCATTCAATGTAATAATTAAATTGTCAACTTAAAGAAAACTTGCTGCAAAGCATTGAAATGTCGGGCCGTTGCTCGCGTTAGCGCCATTTGACAATTAAAAGTGTTTGATTTTAACATATACATATACATATATAATATGACATAGATCGTAAAAATCTATATAGTATGATGCAAGAGAAAAAGAGGAGATTATAGAAACGTATGGAGTTCTAGCATTTTGGACGCTGATTATCTGTACATACATAAAACATCAAAAAATGGACATTCTTTTTATGTTTTACAATGTGTGTTGATTACGCGAAGATAAATATCGCACTTTTACACCTTAAGGTAGGATTAAACCGTTATACAGCGATGAGCAAGCCACGTCAGGAGTGTAAGCGATCATGTCTAATGAAAATCGAAGCCTGCAAGGTGTGCGTGGAATATTAAGTCCCTAAGAGGACGAATGTTTGGAAAGTGACGATTCGGGTGCACAGAATACAGAAAAAGACAGAAGGAGCGTTCGTTTAAAGGTCCGTGTTCACCGTCATATGGTCTATGCACCATAATTCAAAGATTGCGTCCCGAAGGGAAAACCGTGACAGTTGGGTATCCAATGACCTTCGTAAAGGGGAAATGGGTGGCATGGTTAGCAGCCAATGGGGATTTATCACCAGGCCTTATATCGGGGGATTCCCAATAGAAAATAATAATATGACCATAAATTAACGACTCCATTTTTTTAATGATAAAGGAGGATAGACACGCATGCGGTCCACTTGACGGGAGGTAAGATGCCCCAACCTATAACACAAAATGCCCTGTCGACCTATTTTGGCTTTGGATATTCGGAAATCCACAGAATTGAATGAATATTGAAAACGAAACTCGATTGAACTTCACGACTTTCTCTTCTGTGGTGGTTCGTGACCCGAGCGTAATTTCGATATTCCGTTCCTACCACCCATTTAATTTCCACATTTCCAGAGAAACTCTATGTTTAATATACATAATAATAAACATGTTTCAGACAAAATATATATTGAAAAATTAGAAACATGGGATAGAATCCACGACCCGTTGATTATCAGCCCTACATTGCCATTAGACTAACGACACCGTCAAAGTTATATTCTAATTTTAAATATCACTTTTCCATGCGTGAGTTCGTGCGTAAGGATAACAATAAAATCATTAAACATACGGATTCGTGAGCCTTCAAACTACACCAATTTGGGGTACTCGATGGCTTCATCAGCTTGGGCGTTGACGGGTTCTGATTTCTTTAGTGTTTTGTGCTCGGGTAGTATTAAAATATAGATACTTAATACCGTGGCTTAACTGTTTCAGAAGGTCCAAGGGCTTTTGAAAGCTTCCGTTTTATTGGAGATAGATATTTTAAGATGACTTAATCTAGGTATTACAGTTTAAGGAAAGGGAAAACGTGCCATTTTCTGGTCATTGGACCTCTATGTATAAGGCTAGACAAAACTAGAACAAAAATTTACTAAAAATGGGTACACAGTTGTCTTTTAATAGATTTGTCAGATAGATATTAAAATTGCATTAGTCTTTTTGAAATGCAAAATGGAAGATGGTGGCGGCGAGTTTTTTGCCAGTTCTTCTCGTTCGTTCTACGCTGTTGATTTGAGAACTGGTGTAAATAAAGTTAGATTCTTTAATTATTTTGTGACGTTCATAAGTGAACATTTACCTACAAAAATGTTTTGACATTGACTTTGCCTCGCGCTTAACGCAAATTAACTACTACCTTAACATGACAGTAGTTAGGACAATACATTATATTGTTTTATATTAAAAAATAAAAATCGAATAGGAAGTAATGTATGTGTGACTAACATTTTGGTCGTGAAATATATTAGTTAAATGGCTGCTGCAAACCATCCGAAACGTCGGGTCGTAAAGTAAAACAAATTTTAAATAAGTCTAACTAAGAAATTTTGCGTTTTAAACCGATAAAGTGTTTTGTTTAAATGTGTAGTACTCGCGTAAACTACAGACTGGCATTTAAGCTTAGGTTGTAAATTAACGTATTTGAGAGAGCTATAAAAACTTTTCCTTTGTTTAGTCATAAGCATATTTACTTAGGGATAAAGTATGTATTGGTAACCGCACAGTATAAACAGACTTTCTCAGTCAGAGCCTCGAGGTGTTTGAGGAGTTTACACGATAATTCAGCCTTGGGCTCGCTTTAAAATTAATTAATTACTGCATTCCTGGCACGTGAGCGCCGGTTTTGTAATGCTTTTGTTTATTTTGTTTGTATTATATAAGGATTTAGAGGTTCAGAGCTAACATTGAAGCGACAATTTTCTTCATTAAAAGCCCCTATTTTCGTATTGCCAGATGAGGCTTTCGTAAACTTACCTCTGAACGTTTGGAAACGTTTAGACGTTACAATTAATATGTACATAGATAGATAATACGATATATATTATAATTTTAAGTAGCTTCTAGCTCTTTCTACAATGTTCATGTACAAAAATTTTCGGAGTATAATTTATACGTTGTTATTTGGGCGTGAGTTATAATCATTTACTATTTCTTAGTAGGCTAAATTCTTACTTACAAATATTTTTTTCGATGTATATTTGGGTGATATAAGCGAAAATATAAATTATTAATATTAGAAAAAAGTTCTACTTATTTAAATAAAACATTTTAACGGTTTTCGGATGCTTTGCAGCAGCCGTCACGAAACTCGGGCTGTTGTTAAAAAAAATCAAATAAGTTTAACTAATATATATAGTTTAAAACCGTATTTTTTAAATATCTACTACTCGCGTAAACTACAGACAAGTACTACTTAATTTATATTGCATCCAGTTCGACTAAGAAATTCATAAAAGCAGACTTCTACTGTACCTCATTTATTTTTATCTAAAAGTCATACGTTTAATCTCTGTGGAGGTGTATGTTCTAAAGAAAATATATACGGCAACAATAAAACACAGAACCAAGTAATTTTATGGTTAAAACACAAGAACAGTAAACAAAAATTCTATTGAATCAACAGTCAGCGGTGGGCAGCGGATAGATTTCCCCTGAGCTCGGACTGACCGGCCGTTTACCATATAAAATAAAAGGAAAAACACCAACCATTTTTAGAGACCCGTAAGGTATTTTATTCTAGATGTATCACCAAAACATCTAGGATTTTCTTTGCGACGAAAATTCTTTGTATTGTAATTATATTAAACAAGTAGTTTTTACACCCCTACCTTTATTATGTTATCACAAAACGTACATTGGACACTTGATTAAAAATTAATTATTTTCCTTATTATAACATATTGTTGACTGCAATCGGTTTAAATTTAGTTTAAAGTCTTACGTATAAGCTTAAAAAAAAGTTGATACTGACTGTCTATTTGTTTCAAATTTAAAAAAAAATGCTTATCATTGTTGATTGAAAGGTTATATATTTGTGAATAGTATTATATTTGTTTCTACTTCAAATTCTGAATAAATTATAAACGATTTTTTTTTATAAAACCCAATTAGTCCGTTTTCAGGTGTTCACACTAGTGACATTCGTTAATTTTTATGTTTATTAAAGCGTTCATCGTTATTTCAAGTTATTCAATAACGTTTTTGTAAATACGGAAGTTGCAAATTGACGAATAAAATGTTTCAGAGATTGAATATTGATTATAATACAGTTCAAATACATATAATATAGTCTATAGTTTACGTGAGTGGCACATTGCTTTTGGCGAAACTAGCCAAATACCAACTACTACGTATGAGATGGCGCTAGCGCAGCAGTTTTTACTTTGACATTAGAGATATCATCCATCTTTATTCCCCCCGTGACCACGGCTGCTGCAAAGCATCGGAAACTTGGGGCCATACTTTAAAAAAATAATAACTACTACGTTGCGCGTTTTAAACGGTTAAAGTATTATATTTAAATATAATACAGTTTTACATAGTTTTGGTGCATAACTGGGAGTAGAGTCTAAAGCAAGTGCACTTCTAGAGCTTTCACACCAGTCCACAACCACAGACACATGACATATAAATGTATATATAAATGCCTACTGTCTCTTAAAATTTGTCATACACATCTATTATGTTCCACAAAGATACATATTTGGTACGCGACAGGATATCGAAGTCCTACCACACGATGGGAATTAGGGTGTAATTTGCTATACGCGGGTAACATGAAGACACAGAGCCCCACAATATGCAAAGCCATAGATTCTAATAGAAAAACATATGGTCGCAGTTAGGCAGTCGACCGCTGAGTTGTGGACAGTATATCTAGTATTTGCATATTTGCATGACTGGCTTTGCGCCAACGGGTTGTAAGGACTGGGAACATTTTCATATCTAATAAATACTCGGTTGTTAGATAACTTTTTTCCTCGCTCATACAGCATTTACTTCTATGTTAATTTTGAATTTATCTATTTCGTAGGTCTTTAGCGGCGACCCGTTTTATATTCAGTGGAAATAACGGAAACATACTGGTATAAAATATTACCTATTTATATATTTTTATGGTAGAGAAAGACAAACTAGCGTGAGGTTCTCTTGAAGGTGAAATACACTAGCCATATAATGTTATATAAACAACATGTGTTGTCGACCTATTTTGGCTTTGGATATTTGGACATCTACATACTAAAACCTAAACGCGATTAAACTTTTTAACTGTGGGCGGTGGTTCGTTAACCAGACATAATTTTGATGTTCTCACCATACAATAGGATTGTTATACAAATTCCAATATGTTTCAGAAAAGTTATATAGGGACTAAAAAAATGTTGAATCGGTGGGGTTCGAACCCGTTATTTATTAGCCCTATATTGCAACCATTATACCAACTAACCCGACGACATACGCTCATTTGCGAATTGCATTGTACAAAGCTCTAACAGGTCTTGCCTTCGATTCCCGGGAAAAAGCAAAAGCCAAAATTCGTACTTCCGCGTTGCGTGAATAGACACCCTTCTTATTTATCTATTAAAATTTAGCAACACTTATACTTGATCATAGATTAGTAACGTAGACAAATATAAACGATAAGGTTTTTAATAAAAGGAGTGAACCTACATAATATGTAGATTTTAAGCCGGACATCAATTTTTATGAGAAATTAAACCTTCGAAATATATGATAGTGTATTAAAATTATAAGAACATATATGTAATCTGAGACAGTCACACAATTTGAAATCGTTGATAATGTAAACCCAACGGTAAAAGGTTGCGCTGCTGAGTGTGACAAGCATTCAGTAGCACAGCTGAGACTGGTACCGATTGCCATATCTTATGTATTTATGATTTATATTTTTTTTATTTACCCAAAAACTAGTTTTCATGATCTCTTTACACATACGTCTTATTCTTCCTTAAATTCCCTCATTACTGCAAACAAGGCCAATCGATCCACTACAATTTGATTAATACAATTCAGGAGTGCTCATTTAAAACATTATCGTCGATCAAACGTAACAGAATTATTTATGGCAATAAATTATTTCCTTCAACAATATTAAATTTTAATGACGATAAATTGCCTAACAAATTATTTCAGAATAGCCTGCATTTGATGTTGAATAATTTTACGATCAATGAAAACGCGAACGCTTAAACACGGCCTTACTTTTAGGCCTTCTATACATACAAAAAAACATGGTAACTACAAATTATATACACTGACAATTAAAAGGCTTTGCAATATATTAATTAAAATCTTCTCGTTTACTGCTTTACATTGCTTAAGCGCGATAGGTCTTGGGTTCGAATCCCGATAACACATAATAATATATACCATATACATAATAATAACTTACCCCAGTCTAATTAATTGCCAAAAAATAAATCAGGGAAATAGACTCAAAAATATGTCCGCCCCATGAAAAAGAGAATTTCACACTTTTAACAGATCTCGTCTTGAAATTAAGTAGAACATTAAGTAAAGAATATCTAAGTTGCAAACGAGTCACGTACCACCGACTACAGGTGAAAAGACAATCCGCATTTGGATTTCAATCTGTAGATTTCCGAATGTTCCGAATGTAGTTACATGTCATCGGTCTCACGTGAAGTCTACGTTTATCATTTCCGTCCAAAAAAACAATAATATTACAGGATCAAAAATCTATTTTGATTAAAAACTTATCAACTCTTACCAATCGGGCTACCGTGTTCTATCGCTTGAAACATTAGCACAGAAAGCTGTAGATGCCGGTTCAATTCCAGCAATAGATGAAAAATATTTAAGTTAAACACTGTCCGTTGTTTACGCGAGTAGTACAAATTTAAATAAAACACTTTAACCGTTTAAAACAGTCTCCCCTTGACCGCGGCTATTGCCAAGCATCCGAAACGGCCATAGTTTAATTAATTTGCAAATAAGTTTAACTAACTTATATCGCGTTTAATTTAAATGTAAAAGTCATCAAACTAGCTGTCGCACCGGTTCACAGCATTTACGCGCAGGCAAGGCTGCGAAAAAACTGAAGACGGTTAATTATAACAAGTAATTCCTGTAGTTAGCGGAGGTACGCGATGTCCATACAATGGCCGCTGTGCATTGTTAGTTGGGCTTTTGTTCTCGGCCTGAGATGGAGGGTCGATCCTTTGTGCCTTTTCAGCTGTTGGATACATTTTTAACCAGAGGTTTAAAAACAAAATAAGATAATTATAGCTGCGAATTAACAGCTTGAGGGTAACTCATTTCAGTTTTGCATTTGATTTTCGTTTGCAAACATTTTTATGGCAAAAGAAAAACAACTCTACATCGCGTTTTATTTAGATGTTATATGTATTTTGTGCTTTCATTAAAGAGAGTCATCTTCGTACCCTCCATCGTTATTAAGAATTTCGTAGACCCTGGTTTCCAACCTGGGACCGCGTCTCGCCATTTGCCTAGTTGTGTATTAAAAATCTTTGCGTATCAACGTATGACATATACTACCTGGTTAATAAACCACCGCCATTTTTTATTCAACCTTAAAATAAAAAGAGCGTAGCTACTGCATTATTAAAAGTTTTGTATTTAAATATACAAGCTATTGCTAGTCGAATTAACACTTCACTCGTACAAAGGTTTTCAAACAAACACATAGAGCTTAAATCATGTACATGTTGTGTTTTCAGAATAATTAAATTATTAAAGCCCCAATGCTTATTTCTGTAACTCAGCCTTCGTCATATTTAGGCAATGTTTCGTAACTAGTGACCGCAGTGGGTCATTACTATTGGGACTGACTTGTGACAAACATCGTATTTCTCGTATGTTATTGGGGATTAAATTCCCAGTATAGTTCAAGAGCTAATATAATTTTATAAGCCAAATTTTGAACACAACTTTTTTTGGTGATTCTTTTAACATTTCAATATCACAGTCAGATTGATTCACGCAACGAATAGTAGTATTTAGTTGAGTACTAGGAATGACAGTATTGTTAAATATATATTACTTAAACTTAAATAATTTACACTCGAATTAAAAACTCTTAACACTGTTAGTCAATTGTTATATACTTATCTTAATCCATCCAATCAAGTTTGAGTTTCAGTCTGTGGATTCCCGAATGTTCAAAGCCAAAATAGCTGGTCTATTTCACCTATCAAGTGATGTCCATGCTTGTCTGTCCATTCGAGTACATAGAGCATTAAGATAAAAATCTTATCAAATGCAAATTTCATCGCTATCTCTTAGACTATACAGATAACGACGTATCCATCGAAAGCATGTGACATATCTGTAAAGTTAACATCACAAAGCCTGACAGGCTGCTTTATTAGATCCGAATTTTCGGTTCCTATTAAAAGCTGCTATTCGGTGCAGCTGACTGAAAATCATATCAGAGATTCTGGCATAAGGTTGTAGAATGAAGGTTGGTTGGGCTATTTCGTACTTCGAGACTGGATTCGGTTGAACTAGGCAATAGGTAACCAAAACGACCTCCCATGTCCTCTTAGTCCTTGCCACCAATAGCTTACCCCTCCTGCCCGCGCACCTCACCGCAAGCAGTGAAGACAGGCCTAGCAGAATTACCAGCGCGATATTTATTTGAAAAGACTCTCCAGTCGGAAACTTTCAACAAATATAGCGTATATATATGTGGGAGCATATATGTATATTATAGCACTAAAAATGTTAATTTAAGTAGCAATACAATATATTCTGCCCACGGTAACATTTATTTTCAGATATGATTCCATTTGAAAATTAAAAGTAACTCCTTACTTACGCTGTTATCTACGTTGCGACAAAAACTTTACCGTGAAACTTTAACCACACCACACTTTAACATTAAATTAAAGCCTCGGCGTCAAAAAGTACTTTGCCACTTTTACTTCTTTTGTACGTCTCTGTTTGTCATATCGTCTTGCAATGTACATCAAAAAGTCTCTAATAAGTACTTTCTGTAGTTTCGATGACTATTACACATTTAAATAAACCACGTATAACTGTTTAAAATGCAATATGTTCAAGTCAAACTTATTTGGGAAGTGGAAAGTATCTCCCGTGACCACGGCTGCTGCAAAGCATCCGAATCGTCGGATAGTGAAAAATACATTTTAAATAAACTGAACTAAAACATTTCACGTTTTAAACCCTTGAAAATTATTTATTTAGATTTTTTTATAAAATAATAAGTTATAATAAAAGCACCTGGATATTAAATTGTCTGTAGGAATATACTCCGTCTAGGTCACGAAACAACATTCACAGATGCAAAAATCAGTATGGCTTGAATGGCTGGGATATCAACTATCTGTCAAGTGGACTCCATGTTTGAAAAAAAATACATCAATCTATTACGCCGCATCTGAACTCCAAATCGCAACCCATTCTAAGGAAATCAAACGTTTAAAGTGGTCTCGGTATAATTTTTGAATTCACTCAAAGAGGTCGGTTATCCCGCGGTCTCGCGCTATTAATCACCGTCACACAGAGCCCCCGCTCCCCTCTACTCGACGTTCTTCGCCCATTGTTCGCTTTTCCTTGTCAATATGATCCAGTCACGCTTTCAACAAAATGGATAGGTTCTGATAAAAACCCGAAGTATTAATATTGAAAGCTCTTGAAAAATATCGATTGTAAATCGAAAAAGTCTTCAGTAAATACTGTCTGTAGTTTACGCGAGTTGTACACATTAAAAACAAAACACGTGAGCAGTTTTAAATGCGATAGTTATTAGTTAACCTTATATCGTGATTATTTTTACTACGGCCCAAAGTTTCGGATGCTTTGCAGCAGCCCTGATTACGGGGAGACTAAAGATCGAGGGTGTCTCTAATGTCAAAGCAAAAACTGTTAGGCCATCTGTTCCGTCGATGTTGGTATTTGGCGAAACTGGCAAGGTCCCTGCAGAATTGACTAACGGTGTCTTCGCGTTTTCTGGTATGTGTTTTTTGGAATCCAGAGTTTTTAATATGGCATCCCTCTTGAAATGATTGTGTGATACAATAATTAAAAGTCTTTAGTAGTATCTTATCATTATCTCTAGCTGTAACAATATTTTTATTATAAAGCAAATTATATGTATTAAATGTTAATTTTAGATTAGTGTGTCTAGCGAAGAGTTGCTTTTTGGTTTACTTAGCTAACGTAAGATTTAAGTTACAGCAATTTTCCAAAAATATTTAGACTAGTACATTAAAAATAACAGTATTAAAAACACATGCAATTTGAACCACTTACGCATAAACATTATACTTGTATTTGTTTTTTTATTATTTGTTATTTAAACAAATTAAGGCTTCATACATGGGGCATAGAACCATACATAAAAATAATGCGCCCAATATAATTTTAAAAATAGTAAAAGTTTTCAAATTAATTCATGTTTTTCTTGATACATAAAGCAGTCAAGCTAAATTCATTTCATATAACGTACTAATTATTTTATTTAGTTTCACAACGTTACTTTGATTCCAACTCAATTTGATAAACTTGCTTGTTAATATAGAAAGTATTTAAGTCTTGTTTAGTCAACTTGAATAGATATATACACAAATAAAAGTCTATTTTAAACGCTCTCAATGTGAATAATAAACCGTCTAATTAGCATAACCATTTAATACCGACACAACAAGTGACGTTTGATCTTAAATTCGTGCCTATGCAAATCAATTGTTCCCGAAGATCATAACGCCCCGCTGGGAATTTATTAAGAATCATCAAACGGTATAACAAACTTTAAAAGCTGCCTTTTGATGCCGGCAGATGAATAATCCTTCCCATTTTGACTCCGCACTCCCGAAACAATAGACTTCATCAAGAATAACGCTGTTCTCAAACAAAACAGGCCATTTCGTCGGCTAAATTCGGGATTGCCCGCGATTTATCGCCGCTCGTTTTTGAATTAATAAATTGATGAATTTAATGCGCTGACGCCGGAATTCGTTGTTTCAATTCGATGTCAAATTGTGCGTATTTTCACATGGGTTTAAGTGATTTACTTTTATTCTAAAATAGCGAATGAACGTTTGCCATTTGAAGTATTTCAATTAAATTCGATTGCCATTAAAGGCTTGTGAAACATTTTAAAAGATCCCGTTGCCCACAGTTTTTAGATTATGAAACGAAAAATAATTTTCTCATAATTTTTTTGGGTATCTTTGGGAACCGTTTTCGCATCACACGCAACGGAAACACTCAAAGGTTTTCTTAAGATATTAAAAATATATAGGCTTCTTCTTACTAAAAGATTTTCCTCGCCTTATTTCAAATACATTGTTTCTATAATTTGTCGTTCGATCTAATAAGATTTATTTTATTAAAGTACAATTTGTCATTAGAAGTACTTATCTCGTCCTACATTCGGGAAAAATTCAGAATGTTATGTTCCCAAACGAGAGGAACGAAAAACACATGGCTTTACATAACTTTACGATTTCAATTAAGATAGAACGATGGATCGAGGTACAAATATCAAAGGATTTTAGGAGAAAAGATTCGAATTGCTTTTCAATTTCAACCCTTACAGATAAAACGTGGAAAAGAATTTGTCCTCCGTCAAAGGCGTTGAATATTGTTTCATTGTTCCTTACATTTCATTAAAACGTTGCGCAATACAACTGTGTAGTGTATATACAGTACTCTTGCTTATTAATTGTCCCGCAGACAAGCATTAGATTCACTTGATACAATCGGGTGTACAACATCTAAACGAGATGCGCTGTCGGCCTATTTTGGCTTTGGATATTCGGAAATCTCAACACCGAAACTGAAACACAACCACGACTTTTCTTCTGTGCACAGTGTTTTATAACTTAAACGGAATCTTAATATTTCTACCACCAGTTTAATATCCAATTTTTCAGAGAAAGAACATTTATGTTCCAAAAAAATAGTAAATTGGTAAAATGTGGACTCGGTAGGGATCGAGCCTTATTACCCATATATTGCTACTATTACACCAAGGAGTCGTTGAGTTTAGGAAGATTTTCTGTTTTTTTTGTAAATAATTGGTAGGTGATAATTGGTCTTTATAAAACGAGTGATTATGTATAAACAAAAAAGATTGGGACTTGAACTTGCAAACTGCACTATACAAATGTATGACATACATACAACACCATACAAATGTATGTTTTCAAATTTATCAATAAAGTTTAGATTGTCTGAAAAGGCGTATTATTGTTTAAAAGACTTCTTTAATGGCAGGGCTGCCTGGCATTGATATGAATTGCTCCTTAGGTCATTGAATTCACAAAAATCGATTAGTTTGTAAGACATGTTGAAAAAAGCCAGATTGAGTTTCTTGGGTGTTCTCGGTTATGTTGCTCTTTTGAACACTGTAGAATCACGACGAACGGACAGACGAACATATTATTGAATATTTTTTTGACGAATCTAAATAATTTTTATAATTTTACAGAGCATAAGTATGTAGTAGCCGTGTACTTTTTCTTTTTGGCTTATTTTTCAGTATCGTTCTCTAATTTTTCACTAATTTTTATTGAATCCTTGGGGCAAACGCCTTAACTGGATGACCTCCAACCGAAAATATGAGTTGGTCAAGATAACTGGGATAACACTAAATTCAAGTAGCGTTCGGTTTAGCAGAATGATTTTTTTAAATAAATCATTTTAACGGTTTAAAACGCAATATATTAGTTAAACTTATTTGAAATAGATTTTTAACTTTGGACCGACGTTTCGTGACCACGTGAAGTTAAAAATTATTTTCAAATAAGTTTAACTAATATATCGCGTTTTAAACCGTTAAAGTGTTTTATATAAATGTGTACTACTTGCGTAAACTATACACAGTATTAAAGACTATTTGTATCAAAATTAATGAGGATTAATAATTAAAAATATCTATCTTAATTATCATGAGATTTACTGTTGACGTTACGGTTGGCTGTCTATAGTTAGAGTATGTTGTTGTGAGTTTTAGTAATTAACTACACTTCCCCCGCCACTATATTGTGCCCAGGTTGGGGCATCGGTAAAGAGTCCATTCCTCCAAGTAAAAAAAAAGAGTAATTATGTAATAGATAAGAATAGAATAGAATAGAATAGATATAATATTTTTTTTCAACCTCTCTCACATTTTTTATATGAATTAATCTTAGTCCAAGGTCCCATTTCGCCTATTCATCAAAGTTCGGGTTCATTATACAAATCAACCCTTTACGAATTCGCTCCGCGTAATATATGGAGGTGGAACTGTCCACTTGACAAAAAAATTGTGTGAAAATATGGAGCGGCATTTGACCCTTGTCAAAGGGACGGACGATATTATTTGTGAATAAATAGAGAATTTGCATGGGTCCCGCAAACTTATAGTTATATCAACTTTGTAATACGATATTCCATATTAACAAAACTTATCGAAGAATATAAATTGCCTAATGTTAGAAAACCGTGACGGACATTAAATATATTGTAAATAACTAATACATTTGCGGTTTAAACCGTTATTAGTGTTTTATTTAAAAGTGTATTACTCGCGTAAACTACAGACATACCTTTAACCGTGTCGGATCCGTGGAGGTAATTATTTTAAATTCGATGAAATAATTTCATCTACTATTATGTTATGTGTATGTTATGTTATTATGTCATATAATATTATGTTAAAATATCAAAATCAAATTAATACGCTCCAAGCTTACGTAGGCCAACTGTTTCATTCTAGTTGGTAATTACGGAACAGATGGCGCTACTATAGCACCTTTGACTTGACATAGGGAACCCTCCTCTTTAATCCCCCGTCGGACAGTGGTTAAAGTGAATTGTCAATAAGTTAACTAATACACTTCGCTTCTAAAGTGTTTTAGTGTTTTATTTACATGTATTTGTTTACAAATGTTCAGTACAATTGGGAATTAAAACCAACAATACTTCACATCATTAATCTCATGTCTCCATTATGATTTCATCTAACATTGAGCATTGTATATGTTCGTTCATTAATCTATGACATCCGACTTAATAAAACCTCAGTGAAATATCTTAACACCTGTTTTCAGCTAATGAAGAATAAGGGGAGACTTAAAAATATACAGAAATGGCTCCCAACAGGCCTCCGCCTCGGAAGCTCATAATCGACAAATGGCGGGAAACGTGATGCATAAGCGAAAGCGATTTATAAACATTACACCAACGTATAATAAAATTCAGTCGTATTAAGTTCAGTCTAGATTCAGGTATTGCCGGGCATAGTGGTCTAACGGGCCGTAGGTTTGATCGCAACAGTTTCTTAATAAGAAAAAAAATTCTAAAACATGTTGGACTTTGACTGGAAATCTGGACATTTAATGAGTGGTAGGAATATCGAAAATTCATCCTGGTCATGAATCATCGTGTACTGAAGTAATAAAATATGTAATAAGAGAAATTAAAAGTTAACTATCTATTAATAATCATAGAACTCATAGGTTAAAAACTTATATAATATACCAATTGGCGTCACCGGAAGTGGCAAGGAATTTCCGCGGATAGAGAAAATTGAGAGATGGATTAGAAAAATCCGTTTACATTCTATCATGTCAACAAAGTTTGCTGCACGCGTTAAGTAAAAAGAAACTGTTGCCACTAAATGAATCTTCAGGATTTTACTTACGGAATATGCATACTAAGTGACAAACAGACACAGAAAACAAGATATATATGAAATAGTATCTAAAATCTTATTTATATAAATACATATAATAAAACTCTAAATTAATGTAGTTTATGTGTTTCCTATGATGCCGTTTTGTACTATTTTAGATTTTAACGTATTACTTTAAAATATAAATTTCTTCAATACATTTTTTATTTATTCATTTATATTTTTTATCTTAGTGATAGGAAGATTACACAAAAAATTTAGTTATATACGAAATCTACCTAATGTGCCTATTTATATAAATAAACACAATACCTAAAAAACAACCCAGACGCGTAACCGCAAAAATCAAAGTATAAATCCAAATCCGTTAACACCGAGCCAACACCAATAAACGAAAAAGCAAAGACAATAAAAAAGAACAATAGCCAATAAAATTACAGAGCAGATAGAAAAATGATATTGTTACATCAATGTTATAGGAAAGAATGTCGTTAGGGTTTTATTAATTACAAACATAAAAATGATTAATGATTGGAATGTTGAAACAAAGGGCATCGCGTTCGACCCCCGTATTTGTCAACAAGATAGATAGCACGCGCTTATGAGTGCTGTCGGCGAAGATTTCGTTACATTCCTCTTATTGGAGATCAGAGTCGAAGCATTAATAATATACTCATCACATTAAATACAACAAATGACAAAATCTAGTGCATTAAATTACACTTTAACCGTTTAAAACGCGAAATATACTATTTAAGCCGCTAGTGTTAAATACTGTCTATAATTCACGCGAGTAGTACACATTTAAATAAAACACTTTAACGGTTTAAAACGCGATATATTAGTTAAACCTATTTGAAAATGATTTTTAACTTTGGCCCGACGTTTCGGGTGCTTTGCAGCAGCCGTGGTCACAGGGAGACGCCGCTAGTGTTATTTCAATGTGCTCTCGCATAAACTACGAACAGAATTTAACGCAATATGAAGTAGTTTTTTTAGTAGTCGTGGTCAAAGAGAGTCGAAATCTGTTTACTAATTTAGTTTAACTTAAACAGTTAAAATGTATTATTTTATGTGGACCTATCTCTTACGTAAATTACACAAACAAATAAGAAATTAGTTCAGATTGAAAGAAGAGTACCTTATTTTAATTCCCGAATGTTCATCCAACATAAAAAATTACGCAAAAATAATTTTGGCTTTAATCAATTTGGCAGAAAAGAAACACCAGCGTCAAGAACTACATAAACATACATTGATATTAGCACTTCTATTAAAGAGTTCAAAAAACTTGGAAATATTATGTAGATTTAATTAGACATAATTTTAAGAACTGTCGTTGTCTTTATTCACGCTTCAAGAATGTGCAGGATATCATCTCTTTCGTGAATACCAAAACTATAAAGGTCTCGAAAAACTCCAAGGAATCCCTCAGCGATCTTTCTCAAAAACTCGTTTGATATTATAAAA
This sequence comes from Leptosia nina, assembly GCA_963661955.1. Classification (NCBI taxonomy): domain Eukaryota; kingdom Metazoa; phylum Arthropoda; class Insecta; order Lepidoptera; family Pieridae; genus Leptosia; species Leptosia nina. Next base: position 5,322,249 of record CAVLEF010000003.1, read on the forward strand.
ATACTTGAGCATTCCTTAAAAAAACATCCCTTTTAACATAAAAATGAGATCATACTATAAGCTCGTTTGGTCTGCGTCTGAAGCTTAGGGAAACTAGTATATCTATTCTAATATGATTCGCGTTTTAAACCGTTGAAAGTGTTCTTGTTCGAAGTTTCGATTAAACGCATTAATTATTCTCAGTAACAATCAGTCTAAAAACATATAGTATAAGGGAAAAGATTTGCGGTTTTAGGTGTTGTATTTGTACTAATTTTTATTATATAATACATTGAGTTATTTTGCTTATAATAAGTCCCTCTTATCTTGGTATAAAAACTATATAATATTATAAAGGTCATAGATTAATCTTTAAGCTATCTTTAAAAGCTAAAGTAAACCCACGGAAAACAGCTAGTGTTTCAATCGGCCCTTTTGACCTGAGCCCATCGACCTTTAGAATATCTTTGTATTATAAATATTTAAGCTTATGAGTACATAATGACGAACTTGACATAATTTGAAAAACTTGACACCATTATAAAGAACAAAATTTAAATTAAAAAAACGAAATATTACTGCAATACTGAAGCCGACTGAAGCATCCGATCTCGTATAGAAACTGGGTTAAAATCGGTTTGGCCGTTAATTATTATGAAAATATATTTTAACCCGTTTCCGAAAAAGAAAGCGGTTCTTAAAAGCTTTACATCAATGTTATACTTGTTAGTTTTAAGGTCAAAGTGAATTTAACTGAGTTATCTATACTAATGTATAAAGCTGAAGAGTTCGTTTGTTTGTTTGAACGCGGTAATCTGAGAACTACTCATTCGGTACTTTAGTAGTCGAACCCACAATCTCTCGTGTTCAATGCCACAACAGACATTGAGCTACCATGACGGTCAAAGTTACTAGTAACTATATTGCATGTTCTTTATTTGAATTTTTGGTTTGCTTCTCTATCCCATGATCGAACTCCCGACAGCAAGAATGAACCACTGTGCATGTGTAAGGTGAAATAATAGGACTCGGACAGATTCGTCTAACACCAACTATGACGGAACAGTAGGCGTTGCAGTTTTTACTCTGACATTAGACACCCTCCATCTTTAGTCTCCCCATAACCACGGCTGCTGCAAAGCATCCGAAACGTCAGCCTAAATAAAATAATAATCAAGTAAAAGTGAAATCCCGTTTCCCCTCGTGGTGCATACAGCGAACACATTACTGTGTCCGTTTCACTGATCGGTTTTATTTACAGGCAAGTCGTTGATCAGACTTCTGTGCCCTGCCCGACCGAAACAATTTACTGTTTTGCCCGGGATTCGAACCATACCATACCATTACCGCCTAGATATTTAGTTCTATTGATTTTAATTAAAATACATTTAATATTATATATATGTAATAAGTAAATGAAAATATTTTAAATTTTTTAAAAGAAAGGCATTACACCATACACTTCTCATATTAATGTATTCAATCATCATAAATAAAGAACAAATTAAATAAAAAAAAAGGTAAGTTTCCATCCGTTAAAATTTGAAGCGATTAAGTTCATTAAGTATTTTAAAATAATTGGACATTCCCTATCCGCATTACACATTTTACCATTTAACCGTACTTTCATGATAACGAGCAACTCTTTAAGCAAATCTCGCGACGGAATTCTCTGCTTAATTACATACATTTTAAACATTGCACTTTGTTAAAATAAAATAGCGCAACTGGAATTATTCAATGTAAAGTTTTTTGAAATTGAACTCTTTCAGTTCACCTTTTAATATGAAAAAGAATAGCTTAAATTAAACATTTGTAGCTTATTTATTTTAACTACCGGCCGACGTAGTTCCTCCATGAGCACGGTTGTTACAAAGCATCGAAAATGTCAGGACATAGTTAAATTAAATTGTAAATAAGTAATCTAATATATTTCGCTTTTTAAACCGTTAAATGAGTTCTATTTAAATGTGCACTAACACAGCAGTACAAAAAAAAGGAAGTCAAATTTTGTACCATAAACCGTAGTCAAACTATTACATTTGCAATGCAACAAAACCTGTACCTATTGACGTCACCCACATTTACAACCCCCGGGATTCGAAACCCGAATCATTTTCGCTAATGCACTACAACGCTAGACATCGTTTAAATCTCATTTTTGTGTAAAATAGTGAGCAAACTGGGAAACAGATCACCTGATCATCAAACAAAACCAGGGGGTTGGAGATACGTAGCCTCTGACTAGTGATTATTTTATTACGATTATCCATTATTTAAGTCCAAATTCCTGGCTTCGTAATTAGAAAGGAACTCTTTTTATAGACATAAAGCCTAATTAAGGTACCAACGCTAGACATGATTATAAACACCTGTGGTGTGAAGTTTCAGGGTACGCGATGAAAAGCATTTTCTTTAATACGTATTTACTGTTTTAAATAAATCTGACCATTCCCATTGTACAATTTTCTTATTGTAATTGAACAAATGAGTGCGCGGCAAAATTGTAATTTAGTAACGCGAGATGAGAAATTAACTTTGTTTCGCAAATATTTAGAGATGCGACTAAATTCGGTTCATATTCGGTTTAACCGAATTTCCGAAGCTGAAATGATCTTTAAATATGGCCGTAGTTAGGTTTAATTTGTCTATATATTATATTGAAACAATATTATTAGGCCGCTTGAGGTCTGCCTCTACTCTGGTAGCCTAACTGCAATTTTATCACTTGACTTATTTATATTTTTTTAGTCTAACAATGTTAATCTATGTGAATTATGTCACCAACCAAAAATTGGTAACATAATTCTCACACCAATAATGAGACAATTTATTGTGGACTTATTGATTTTTTTTTATTAGACCACTCACGATAGCCTCATAATATATCCCATTAGGAATCTAATATGATTGGCATGGACTTATCGTATTTCTCTATGATCTTTCCTTAGTTTTTCATCTTTCCGAAAACGTTCATAGAAGGCGCCACGCACCACTACTCTAGACAGCTTTAAAAGTCAAACTCAAAACTGCTACGCGAGCGCCATCCTTGACATGTTGGATGCCCTTTATTTAGTCCCCCTTAACTACGACTAAAATATATCGCGTTTTAAAACATTAGAAAAAAATAGTTTATGTGTGATACTCGCGTAATCTGCGGACTAAAAAGATTTTTTAAAAGTTTAGAGTATGTGTCTTGAAATTACTATTTCAGGTTATGCACCAAATGTTAACCAAAATTAACAGTTTCCGTTTGCGTTTGGCGGATATTCGGTTTCGCTTAAAAATATTCGGGGCATCTCTAAAAATATTAATAACAGTGTATGAAGCCTAGTGTTAAAATGGGCACATTAAATTTATTAATGAGCAATGCCTGGCTTTTATTAGAAAATATTTTTCATATTTTATATGACTATGCACTTGTCTATTCGGAATTATTTTTCCTAAGACATTTGTCATTTCAATAAGGGACAATTTTGCAAAGACAACCTTAAGGACGGTATTAGTATTATGGTTTTCGACCCTGTTGGGCATGATGTTTGTTGTTTAATGGAAGCCGTGGAAATTGTTTTGTACTTTTGACGATTGTTTTTTGAATAAGTACGTACCTCAGAATAACTTAAGAATTATTCGGACAGGAAACAGCGTGCAAATACTTCAGCTTGCTCATATAAATGTATATATACAGGGACACAAAGAACGAAATCTGACTCCATAATATGGTTCATTCATCCAGGCGCAAAGAGGCTCATTTTCTCACGGCATTTGTTTCCTTCCAGAAGATATATTCGAGATGCGACACTGTATATCTTAAGAACTTTAAATGAGCTATTCCGTTATGGCCCATTTAGTTCTCGCGTTTTAAACGTGTTATTTTATCGCGTCGTTCAGAAGTCGTGATTATTTGTTGTATACTAGAAAACTTTATAGGGATAGTATTATTTGGGTCAAATTTTCAAATATTATTCTTGCCTTTAAAGTCTTTTAATTTGTTTATAAAGATATTAATAAGCTTAAAAATAATAATCTTATTACGGTCACCGAACAATAAATACATTATATTCTGGTTTCGGTCTGATTTTGGCAAGGAAGAGAAGTCTGTCACTTACGAACTTCTCAGTAAATAAAATCAACGCCTTGCCCATGACCATGTCGGGACGAAATTAAAATAAATTTCAAATAAGTTTAACTAATATATTTCGCGTTTTAAACAATTAAAGTGATTTATTTAAATGTGTACTATTCGAGAGTAAACTACAAACAGTATGAAAAATTTATTTCGGATTTTAAAAAAATAAATACGACACGGACATTTTAATTTTTTATATTATGCCATCAAGGTCAATAACATAAGAAAATTTTTACTAACAAATACTGTGTATAGTTTACGCGACTAGTACACATTTATATAAAACACTTTAACGGTTTAAAATGCGATATATTAGTTAAAAATCATTTTCAAATAAGTTTAACTTATATATCGTTTTTCATTTTAAACCGTTAAAGTGTTTTATTTAAATTATACTAACAAGTTTTCTTTGGCGAGAAAGGAGAAAGAAAGAAATTTATTGACTACCAAGGCACTCAAAAACATATATTTCACTGATTACTAAAACATAAAAAACAAAAAATAATTTAATCTTAACAGTATAACTTAATATTAACAGGACAAAATAATGTTGTGTGCAACTATAAAGAATAGAATCTTACTCAGTTTATCAGGCCCATTGTCAACTTGAAACTGATTTTCAGTCAAGTCCTTAGAGTGTGGACAGCGGTCCCACACTCAAGTGAATCAAACAAAAAAAAAAATCGTTGTTGTATAAATAAAAACACAGTAAACTTTCCAAAAAAAGTAAGGCAAGTCAAGCTTTGTATGTTTAAACGAATCATATGTACATTTAAACGTACTAAAACTTGATATAAATTGTTTAAAAAAATCTTTTAATAACGCTAAGTATTTTTAAAATCACTACAGTATTACCCTTATAATTCTTTAAAGTACTTATCAATTTGCTGTCTGACGTCACGAAGTCTTTTATCATTATGAGTATCTGCCGCTTGTAAAATTCTTCCTAAAAAGCCGCTTATTGTTCTGTTCATCGTTAACTTGTCTCAATTCAAAGGTTTATTATGATATTAGGTCAATTAATTATAATTTAAATAATATTGTTTTTGTTTTATTTGTCCACCTCTATAGCCAAATGGTTAAACGTATTGCTTAGCATTGCGTTATGCGCCAAAGGTCCTGAAAGTAAGTTGTTCCGATCGGGTAGGATCTGATACAGAAGTCTGATCAATTACTTGCATGTTCAAAAACGGATCAGTGAAACGGACACAGAAATGTGTTCGCCCCACGCCCCACAAGGGGGAAACGGGATTTCACTTTTGTTTTATTTGTATTAAAATATGATACATTAAAACTTTGAATTCCTATATCTTTGCTAGAATAATATTTATAATCTCTCGTGTAAAATAACTGGATGTGAGTTATTTATCAAAGGTCGTATCTAAAATAAAACAAATAGTTCCGTAATAAAAACCATCAATATATTTACATATCGTTATTTACATATTTACATAACAATAGCTACATTCATTATGATAATTGATTCATTTTTATTTACATCGGCCGTAATTCAATCAATAATGAAGCGGGGTCAAAATAATAGCTTTTTTATATTTAAACTAAATTCTTGGTGTTTTATGCACATCTATAACAAATTCAGTAATACGTAGTGCTTTGTACGACCTCTATATGTGATCTTTGCCGCAGAACTTGTCAGACTCTAAGCGAATTGAAAGCGATGTTTTTGCTTACGATATTGTTTAAAAAGGAAACACATAGTCCATTACAAGTGAGTTTGATAAAGTATTGTTAAGCAAAGTTAATACTGTTTTTACTTCAGTATACGCACCAAAATATTAATTTTAAATAGGGATATCTGATATCATTTTGTGACTTCATTGTAATACGATTTGGGATTTTCGAAATCAAAAATTACAAAACAAAAACATCATTCACAACTATTACCCGTTTAAAAATAAAAACAAAAGAAACTGTCAAGAAATTCGCAATTACTTTTTATTAACCTTGTCTTTTTAGTCGATTTGTCATGTATTTTTAGTCTGTGAGTATGTTTGTTTACATGTGACGTAAAAATTTGTAGCTTCGATTTCATTAATTAGAAACTAGTTTTATTTCACAGCTAATCTAATTGGTGTGTTTAGATCTTAATAAAACGCAATACTTTTTCAAACTCACGGAAAAAAATTATCGCTTAGCATCGCTTCCGTATAGCTTCATAACTGACAATACCTAATAGTACAATTACCGCACGAACTTCATTAACTCTAAAATGGCATGAACAATAAAAATATATTTCACGATAAGCTTTATGGAGTATGAGGCTTTCATAATAATAAATGGGGAAGAACCCTTTCGACAAAATTAAAATGGAGAACACTTTGCTTTATGGAAACCATTAAGTTTTAATGACGATTCTATGTGTAATTGATTATTATTGAATAAATACAATTTTATATGTATAAAACAAAATATATGGTAAAATTGAATTACCTTACCTTAGTACGCAAGTGTTAAGGTTGAAATTACACTGCGCGAGAGGTGCATGTATCAATAAGTTGAAAAAATTCGACGATGTAGGACTCGGTAGCTTAATTGGTAGAGCAACAGCGCGGAAAGCTGACGATGCCGGTTCAAGTCCTGCCCGAGTCGAAAATTTTTTCAATTTATTTTCGATTTTAAAAAAATTGATTTGTCAAAATAATTGCTTTAATTTGTTTTCACAAAACATATAGGTACTGAGAATATTTTCTTGAAGGCGTCACCATGAAATTATATACCCATACATAAATCTCCACTGGTTAAAGATAATATTTGCATAATACATCCACCGCCTAAAATATGTCGTTCTAAAGAAATAGCGTATATTTTACTTTAAGAAATAAGTAAAATAAAAAAAACAATACTTATTTGGTCATTTCATAAGCCAACTTACACTATATAATATACATCTATATGAACTTTCTACATCTCAGTCTGCAATGTAATTTAGTGCTAATTGAATTTTTACTAAGTTGGTTCTTCATTGCTCATAGCGCACTCTGTCACTTTCAGTTTGCTAGTGTTAGACAGAGACAGACTTGTTAGATCTTCATCGACCGTGGTCAGTTGAGAGTAAACCGCTTTTGGGTACAAAGTGAGTTGATTTCGACGTTTGATTCTAGTCTGAAAAAAAAAAATCTTTAAGAGCAGGGTTTTTGACATAGGACATTTACTGACAGACAACAGATATTATAATATTTTTAAATACACAGACTAAAGACTGAAAGCGATTAACATTTATCATCTGGGGACAGTAGTTAGGGACCCGGATGGAATTTCGATATGCATACCATCCACTTGAAATCCTAATTTCCAGACGAAGTCCAACGTGCTTCAGAAAACAATATAAATTGATAAGAAAAATGTTGAAATCGAACCCACGTCCCGTTTATTAATAGCCACACATTGTTACCATTAAATAAAGCCCGTCAGAATAAAATCAAATAAAGCAAACAAAAAGAACCTTATTTCCAGATCTATATTTAAGACAGATACATCATTCCTAATAATGCTATCCACGATTTATACAAATAAAAGAAAAAGACCATCAGATAAGTGGAAATAGCCACAAAACACCTCACCCTTATCACAATCGCAAGAGCTACGACCAGAAGAACGGTGGCAGCGCCGCTCCACGCCATCAATAAATCACGATCCAAGATATTTGGCTTGGTTTTTGCGTCGTCGACAAAAAACGACGCGGTCATATGTGACCCAATGTTCTCCGCAATGCGCCGCTTACCCGCAGATGAACCGTTTAAACAGCCTCCTGAAATGGATTATAGCTATTTATTTCCTCGATAACCTTTGACGGACGGGTTACAGGCGCAAAAATGGCTTTTAATATCAAATATGTGCGGTGGAAACCTTATCTTTCACCGGGCTGAACGAGGACGTAGTGCGAAATCCGGTTTCCCCTCATGGGGCATGGGGACAACACATTTCTGGGTCTGTTACACCAATAGATTTTAATTTACAGACAAGTAGTTACGTTGATATATTAAATTATAAATGCTATTATGTGCGATAACATGAAAAAAATATTAAACTTTTCAGACAAATAATTGATCTGAGTTCTGTAAATTCGAACCCAGAACCTCTCGCTTAACGCTATTCTAGGCAACACGTTTAACCATTAAATTACAGAGGTGATCTCGGAATACGGCAGACAAATGTGTCTATTTCGCTGTTACTGACAAGTTAATCAAGTTTATGTACCCGACTAAAACAGTTTATTGCTTATTTAATTATATATTTAGCCCGAGATAAAACATTTGTATAATTAAAATATTTCTGTTCTAAACAAAATCAAATTTTAATATTAAGGTCGTCCTAAAACGTTTTGTGAGCGAATAAAAGTTTTATATCGCCAAATTTGTACACAGTATTTATTGGCCAAGAATTAATTACCTAATGAAAACGGTTTTAACTAAAACATTATTTATTTCAAGAGAGATAAAAACAAACGCTCCTTTCATCAATCGAATTTGTTTTGGAACTTGCCATACAATTCTTTTTGATTCGTCATAAATTTTCGAATTCGTTACGTTGATTGTTATTTCTTATAACTTTATATTTTGAACTTACGCGTAAGACCTCATAAGATTACGGTAACACCCTTACCAATGTCCCTGTCACAGTGACAACAATCAGATGATTGATTGCTACTCAAATACAACGACACCATATTCTCCGTACAGCACGGCAAACATTTGTGGTTAACTCTGCAAACAGAAGCAAATACTTCTTTATAAATCTTCCGAGGACAAAGTTGAAAATTTTATGACTGCTAAAGTTGGAAATGTAGGACATTAGACGTCGGCAACGCTCCACAATTTGTTACTGTTTATAAAAGTTTGAGTTTCAAATTATGTCTTTGAAAAGTTTATTCCTCCATTTCGCATAAAGTACTTTTATATGTTTGTTTGTGAGGCCAATTATTCAGATTTGCAAAATCAAAAATCTCAAACAAAGCAATTTATCAACTTACCTATCTAAGCGTAAAGGATGCGCACACGTAACGCAGCTAGTCGGTCCAGGTCCAGAGCAAGACCTGCATGAATCGTGGCACGGACGGCAAGTTCTCGTTCTAGGCTCATAGTACTGAGAACTAAGGCACTCCACACATAACCCGTTCTCTAGAGAAAAATGCGGGGGGCACGACGTACACCGCTGCGGTCCAGCTCCATAACAATCCTGGCAGTAATGGTGGCAACGTCTACAACTGTCACCCCAAGAGAAAAAGTTCTGCGGACACTCTGGTCTACATTCACCAGCCGCCAACCTCCAATCGGGCGGGCAGGATGCACACTGATTCCGTCTAGCCCCGGTGCATGTTTCACACGACAAGTAACATTTGGAACATATCGCTTCATCCGGGTAATACCCCGGAGCACATGTCGCGCGGCACGTCCCGGATTGCAGTCGTAATGCCCCCGCACAAGATGAACAGTTCAATCTCGAAACGCAATTGGTACAAGTCAACGGACACGGAGTACAGCTACCCGCCGTCTGATAGAACCCTTGTCCGCATTCCGCGACGCACCTAAAACGGGACGCTTGTTAAATTCCTTCACGGTCGGAAGGGTAGCACATAACTAATACACCCTCACCTCGATCCCTGCAATAACAACGGACTCGAACAAGATAAACAGTCCCATTCGTTCGGTCCGCTACATTTCTCGCAAGTGGAATGACAGTTTTTGCAGCGTCCTCCTTCATAATATTCGTCTGTGAAGAAAAAACCTTTTAAACAAAGAACGCTAGCAAAGCGGCGTAAAAGCTTTGGTATTCGTTAAATTGACATTTTTCAGCTCTTGTACGTGCTCATATAGAAATGCTTTGTGTAGCTTTGCGGTTTGTTTCATGCATTTACTCGTTAAGTATTAAGAGAATCTACATTTGTTTTTCGTGCTTACATAATTAACGTTGTAACAAATGTTGGCAAAGTTAGCCAATTAAGTAATTAAATTGCGTCTGTATAGCGTTTTGTGAACTTACTTGTGTCGCATTTTCCGTTTCCATTTGGGAAACAATTACCTCCTTTTGTGAGCAACCATTTCGGTTTACAAACAGAACATATTGCGTTTGAACAGACCGAGCATCCGATGGGGCACCTTAAACACGATTCTTCATAAATCGCATGATAAAACAAACAAGCAACAATAAAAAAGTTATACTTACTTTACGCATTCCCTCTTTTGTACGTCGGCGTAAAATCCCTCAGGACATTTAGATATACATCTGCCTTCTAAAGCGTAGTAGCCAATTCTGCACGAAACGCATTCCATTTCTTCGGGGCCTCTACACGATTCACATAACTCATGACATGGCATGCAACCAAAGTCATCCTTCTGAAACGTCCCAGGTGGGCAAGTGGCCAAACAGGAGCCATTGTACAAAACGTAGCTATGTGCACACGAGGAGCATAGATCAGCCTTCTCTGTGCAAGTGTCACAGTGCTCGGCGCAGGGAAAACAAGCGTTCGCGTCCGGATCTTCATAATAGCCGTCGGGGCACTGTTGTAAACAAACGGCCAAGTCGATAACGAGAAGATGTGCGGGGGCACACGTCAGACACGAGTCCTGCCCCGCCCCGGCACAAGTCTCGCATGACTCATGACAGGGCCAGCACACACCGCCCTGATTTACGAAACTCCGCGGCGGACATCTTGATACACACGAGTTATCTAAACGATAATGCTTACAGGCGACACATTGAGTTGGCCCCTTTCCATAACAACCTTGAGAGTCACACTCCGGATCACACATTCTCTGTACTTGTTTATCGTTTGCATCTGCCAGCACGTTTTTCCTCTGCGAGGAGGGGATATTTTTCGGATAGTTGTGTCGATCCGATATGCCCAGTTCAATTTCGTTTAGGAACTGGGAATATTCGGACGCGTCATATACATCGTTAATGTGATAGGTTTTTTCCTCCTGCTGACTGTTATTCGAGTCGAAATAGTTTTTATTCCTCAATCTTATCGGGTTCGTCGCTGTACCGTAGAAAATAAGCTGCCATTTTTTCAATACTCCTGGCTGCGTCACGTGATTATTGCCGGCGTTTATTATCTGTAGGGTCCATCGTCCCTCGGCATTTTCTCCCCAAAAATGGACACTTAGGAACGGCCAGTCGTCGAAATTCGAGCTGGTCGCATCGTGTGTCCTCTCGAACAAAAGTGTGGACGTAGTCCCCATCGGCGACGTGAGCAATATCCGTAAATTCCCTCTGGGAAAAAAGCTGAGTGAAATTTTACATTGAACATGTTCCAGAAATCTGACCTCATTCATAGTGCCACTACAGCCATTCACGTCCATATGCACGGAAATTGTGTATCCGAAAGAAGTTTCAATGGACCTGTCCTCGTTTATTTCCTGCGACTTGCAAATATGTTGCGGCGGTACACTTAACCATTGTTCCGCCAGGGACACCATTTGACCCGCATCCATTAAGCCGTAACCGAACTTATGGCTCACCTTCCGCTTCACGCCGTTTACGATCCACCCCTCCTCCTTCTCTAGAGGCTGCGGTCGAGACGTCATTACGATTAAATGCTGCATGTCACGCCAAGTGAGTACAGAATTCGCCTCCAGAGCTAGAGCGCAAATTCCCGCGGCGAGTGGGGCGGACGCCGAGGTGCCTGTGTGATCGACGGTGCATATATGTTCGGGGCGTAATTGCACATCCATATCCACTGTGGCCACGCTCTTATCTCGACCCGGTGTGCCCGAGCTGTACGTAGACGCTAGAGTGGAGGAGCACTCCTCTAAATACCAAGGCTTATACCCGCCTTGGGTTGCGCTAGATATAGATATCGTAAATATACTGTTGGCGTAACCGTCACAATTACATGAATCCGTGTGCCGACCGCCGTTTCCTGATGCCCATATAAAAATAGAGCCTTTTCCGCCCCGCCCGTTAGTAACCCCATTTATGAATGCTCTGGAACAAAAAGTATCTTTATACTTTCAATAAGTTTCTAACTAAAGGTAGGCATGAAACATGTAAAAACATATTATTATACATACATCAACTAAAACATTATGTATTCGCCTGATACAAGAAACATTAACGTCGTAAGTAATGTATACTTATAACGTTATAAACATTATCACACCTATTTATTTAAGTTTACAGCATAATAAAAGGGAATGTGTTTGTGTTTTGAATTTCTTTTTATCGTAGTTGTTTTTAATGAGCTCGGTAGCAGCAATCTCTTTCAAAGATAATTAGACAATACCTTCGCGCTAAAGGGCCCGGCCCGTCGACCGTTTTTCCGTCGTCTTCCGGCCCCCAAGACGCGCTGTAGATGTCTATGTGGTGAGTGTTGAAACTCAATGCTTGCGCTTCCACTGCGTCGTTAACAAGGCCGTCTAGCATTCTGACTCCTCCGATGCTGGCATTGTACGCGATGCCTACGCCACAGAAACGGTTGTAAGCGACGGCGGCCACCTCCCCCGCGCACCTGGTGCCATGTTTATTATCTCCGTTGTCTTGCGGTGTCGGGTCCGTGTCGTTCCCGTTGATGTCAGTAGATGCCGCTGGGTCCTAAATAATTAAAATTACGCCAGCATTAAACCTTATTTGTGTGAAAACTCCCTGGGGAAAATTCTGTAAGAAATTAAGCGCGATGCGGGCTTTTTACAGAGGCAAACATCCGACCGATCTACATATTATATTTCGCGTACAATTTGTGAGAATGCATGCGATCTGAAAATTTCCTACTGGGTCACGCGGTCAAATACAAGACCTCATCTCAAATTCAAGACGCTACGTCCTTGTGAAAATATCGTTGGCTAGAGATATTTCCTTCTATTCTTTAATTATGTCGACGATTTACAATTTTTCACTCTGAGAATGTAACTACATGATTAAATACGGAACGGCGTTGTACGCTAGCGCTGTGATTTCTTTTTTCATAAAATGTGTTAAACATTTTTTAACGAAAGTAATAATTCCAAAGGTCGCCGGGTGAAATGTTAAATAACATTTTGTTAAACAAATTGAATGAAACAACGAGACGTAAAGCAAACCAATAATATAATTACTTAACATGAGTTTCATTTTATTAATATTTTGACACATTATGTAAATATATTCGTGCATTAATTGGTACGATAATCGTTTAACGTACTATTTATTTGATTAAAAATTATTGTATTTAAGAAATCACGTGTAGGTGCTAAACATTGTTATACACTTCAAAGGTATTTGAATTTAGTAAAATTGGATGTTCCGACTTATGAAGAATAACGGATCTCGTGCTCTGGAAATCTCATTCTGGTCTTAATAAAGTCTAAATAGGGAAATAAAACATATTTAGGTACGTTTAAACTTGAAGCTAAATTGGTTACTTGCTTAAAAATAAGATTATTTTGATTTCACTGTCATTTTATTATCACGTACATGTTGACGCGAGTAGTACATATTGAAGAATAACAGAAACATATACAGAAACAGAAAAAATGGCAATAATTAATCATTTAAAAATCGAAAATAAATTGAAAAAACCTTTCGACTCGACTTTGGTAGAGCAACAGCACGGAAAGCTGACGATGCCGGTTCAAGTCCTGCCCGAGACGAAAATTTTTTTTCAATTTATTTTCGATTTTTATATTATATAGTGCCTTCATGTGCAATAACATGTGAAAAATATTAATGTTTTCAAATAATTAATCATCTTTGTGGTTTTCCGTTGCGTATGATGAGTAAACGGTTAAAGATACCCAAATAATAATACGTGTTAAGGAATGGTTCTTTAAATTATCTAAAAAAATGTCCGTGACACTATATGTCTGTATATCTTTAAGATTAAGAAGAACGACAGGACATGACCGAGGTCGTGAGCAACTAAGCTGTTGATGAGACTGATGAAAAAACACATTTTTATACCCAAAATAACTATGCTAGCGAAATCCCTCACACAGCTAGTCATTAAAGAAAATTATACGCATTTTATAAAATCGTCGCGTATCAACATAAGCATAATTACGTAATTCTGCGCCAGGTCCGGGTGATTCGGTTGGATGCCGTCATCTAATATTGTTATAACGACTCCCTTTCCAGTGTACCCCTTCCGCCAGGCATAACCGACGTTCATGTCCAAGCCATCTGCCGCACCGCCGTTCTGAAAGTACCATTACAGGATAACACCCTCTAACTACCTTGTTTACCTATCGGTGGGGAGATAATTCTCGTTATCTTAGTAAATACAATACAAACAAAATAATTTAAAGAGAAATCGAAAAAAAACGTAAATACAGAAAATCTCGGCTAAAGAAATGTAAAGAGGATGAAATAAGACGGAAAGAGTTATTGATGTAAATCAATATTTAAAAGATAAAAATGTTTGGGTCCAACCCCCACCCCCCAACCCTAAAGCATTTTTATCGTTCAAATATTGTACTCGCTGGAATAAGAAAAAAGATCTAGTATAAAGTAAAAAAAAATACGTGAAGAAAATAATATGAAGTTTCATGCCTAAGATTAACAAACAAGGACCGTTTATATGTTTATACAATATACTTCGTATGCTTAATATATATATATATAAACTTGGTATACCTATAGATAGATATAGCTGGGATATCAAAAGTAGATTAAAGAAACAAAATAAAATCTACTAATTTTACTTGCATACCAAAAATACTATAATTATGAATATAATATAAATCATTGAAACAAGTAGAGAAGATATGCGATATATGATATAATTTCTTGCCTTATATATTTTTAAATGCTTGCTCTGTAACCTTTTCCTTCTGCTTACTTTATTATTCGCAAAGAATATTAATAAACTATAACTAATACTTTACTTAAAAAAAAACAGTACTATACTTAAATAAAACACTTTACGGTTTAAAACGCGATATATAGTTAAACTTATTTGAAAATATTTTTAACTTCGCCCGACGTTTCGGATGCTTTGCAGCAGCCGTGGTCACGGCCCCCGAAGTTAAAAATCATTTTCAAAAAGTTTAACTAAATAAAGATTAAAGTGTTTTTTTTAAATGTGTACTACTCGCTTAAACTATAGACAGTATTTAACAGTACTGTACTTAATACTATCTGTTGTTTACGCCGCGATACATTTAAATAAAACATTTAACGGTTTAAAATCTCCCCGTGACCACGACTGCTGGAAAGAACCCGAAACGTGAGGCCGTAGTTAAAATAAAATAATTTTCAAATAGGTAACAAATATATATCACGTCTTAAACCGTTTTATTTAAATAGTATTATATATAGTTAGACAAACAAACAAATGTTTGTCTCATACATGTAATATGGCTTGTGCATATTGACTCACCAAATACCATTGCTCCTTAAACAGGGGATCAGGAAACGATATCAAGTTGGACTGCCTCATAACAGGCCGGGAGGAGTGGTCTCTTTTCGTTCTTCTTAATTCTCTTTGTTGCATTACCCATCTCACCTAAAATATATTTATTTTAGCACAGTTTCATGTAACATACAGTTAAGTGTCAGACCTAAAAATGTTTATACTAGCGCTGTGTTTGGCATTTAATCTTAATTGTGCATCTATAAAGCGCCTTTTATAGCCCAACGGTTCAACGTGTTACATTGAAATAAGCACGTGAGGTCTCAGGTTGAAATCGCGGGGTAACATTTTTTTGAAGGTAGTGGGGGGAGTTCAATTTTCTATGTCTATAGTGCGTAATATTCTGATGGAAATATAATAATAATTTACTTATTCCTAAGTTTGAACCATTAAATATTAATTAATACAGGCATTTCAGTGTCGTTATAAAAACGACTGTATGAGGCTAGGTGATTCTTCCTATTAATTACTTTAGGAGTTTTAGCGTAAAAGAGTAAAACGTAGGGCTGTAGTTAAAACCAATTTGTAAAGGATTTTAACTAATAGATTTCGCGTTTTAAACGGTTAAAGTGAAGTATTTAAAAAGTGAAAAACGTTACCGAGTAATCTCATTTAAAATTCTACGTATTTGAACATACATGTATTTCAGTAAATGACTTTAGAAATGGCCACGACCCAACCCTTTAACATCTCTTACGAAAGTATAATATCAATCTTCCACGCTTGCCAAGTGCAGATGACACAATACGTTGTTGATTTTTGTATTCTGGCACAAGTATTTTTACGATGTGCTCAAAGTTAGCACTTATAACCAACATGTTATTGAACTTTGAACCACCAACAAACCCTCAACAAGGAGGGGTTAGTTCTCAATAAAGTCACATACAAATAAGACAATGTTTGTATATATATATTTTTTTAGATCGATTAAAGAAAATACTCTGTCGTCGTATCTTTTTTATATATTTTACATGCATATAATTTGGCTAAATAAATGCACGGAGGAAAAGTAGATTGAAACAATAGAGCTCATAAATATTATGTCAGGGTCAATGACCCAATAAAAAACTCGAACAATGATAATTTTGAATTAATTCTTCGAGCAATAGACGAGCTATCAACATCTCCCGGTGCTGCCGTCCGCTCGTGATGGCGAAACGTCAGAAATTTCTCGCTAACGTCGGCCTTACACACCGAAAACGAATGATGTGCTGAACGATGGCCGTATAAGCCATACACGATTGTTCGACTTTGTCTGAAAATCTGGATACTAAATAGGTGGCAAGAATATCAAAGGCCGTCGCGATCACGAACCACCGTCCACAAATGAAAAAGCCTTGAAGTGTAATAGTTTTTCGATTCCTGGATTTCCGAATATCCAAAGCCAAAATGGGTCCGCAGTCCATCCTGTTAAGATGTTATGTTGCTGTGATATTTTACCATCCCCATGCTTTTCTGTCCTTCTTTATTAAAAAAGGAATGACTTTTTTAACAAGGTCGACAAGAATCTAATATCACTGTTTGAGAATCGCCCCAGTACAGATAAAACAAAACGTTACGAAAAGACCTTCCATGTTAACTAAGTCTGTTCTATTTCATTAAGTCTTTCCGCCATGTTGTCCTAATTGTATGTAAAGCAGTTGAATATAGAAACAGCGGTAAAATATATTTTCGCAAGTGCTGCACTCGAAGTGGCTCGGTTTGCCAATCCTTCGCGCATAAATATTCAATAGCTATCGAATCAATAAGTGTAAACTTCGAATACTGTATTGACTTCAATTTCTTGGTAAACGCTCTGCAGATGGTCTTGTTTTATGGCTTGAAGTGCGGCAAGGCACCGCAGTTATTCATAGCTTGTACCTGGCAGTATAGTTTCGTTTTGATTCCTGCTGAATGTGTTTTACTTTTGTGTATTGTGTTTTATTTAGTGTGGCCTAACTGCAATTTTAAGACTTGACTTATTTATATTTTTATAGACTATGTTAATCTACAAGAGCACAGGTCCTAATGTTTCAATTTATAATTTTTCTTAAACATGCTGGATTCGTCTTGAAATCTGGTTATTAAATAGGTAGGAATGTAGAAATTCCGTCCTGGTCACGAACCGCCGTCCACAGATGTGATGCTTAATCGCGTTTCGTTTTTAGTCTGTGGATTTCCGAATATCCAAAGCCACAATACGTCGACAGGGCATTCGCTGCTATAGGCCTATGTATATATATATATATCAAGTGAACCTCAAGACATGTCTGTCCTCCTTATTGTATTGCAGAGTCGTTTTTAGTAAGCTTTAACAGACAGTGTGCAAACAGACAAATCTACAAAGGTCAGTAGGTAATAAAAGTTATTCAAAACGCAGTTGAAACTTAGAACATCACTCACCTGAGGGTCATTTTTCAAAGTGTTCACGTAACCTTTGCTCGAATTCACAGATCTCTTTCTCACGTGAGGGTGTGAAAAGAGATAGAAATACTTCAAGTTACCGATCTGAAACAAAAGTAAAGGATATTAGAAATAGCTACAAAGGCAGTGACGCGTTATTTTAAATGGAAATAAGAGAAATCAGTTCACTGTTTTATATAAAAGCGTCGTAATATCTACAATTTGAAATCATTATTCCCCCCCGTGACCACGCTCGATTATAATATAATAGCTGTACCAGCGCACTTCGTCCGCGTTTTTGTTTCCTTCTTTCCAAGTATTCTTTCCATTGACATTGTATATTCTAAAGCTTAAACCCTCCCTTGATAAAAGCTCTAACTAACACAAGAAAATTAAAAAATTTTTTTTAATAAAATAAAATGTACTTTATTCTCTATAAAATTATAAAAAATATTTAGGTTGTCAAAAAAATATATAAATAATATTATGTTTGTACGTCTGTCCTTTCGTTGTGACTCTACAATGTTCAAAAGAGCAACATAACTGAGAAGAATACCCAAGAAACTCAGTCCGGCTTTTTTAAACATGTCATATAAACTAATACTGTGAATTTATTAATGGGCAATTCATATTACTGCCAGGCGGTCTTGTCATTAAAGAAATCGTTCAGACAATAATACGCCCTTTGACAGTCTCAATTTTATAACTTAGAAATTTAGATTGTCTCAAAAGGCGTTCTAAATTTTATAACTTAAAAACCAAACATTTATTCATTGGTAAATTTGAAATCGCAATTGGCATTTACATACGAATACAATTCCCCATTAATGAATTAAATATTTTCTGGAGCCAATATTTGGGGATAGCTAGTTTATCCTTATTTCGTAAGTTCAAATTATGCCTATAATAATAAATCTACCCATACATTTGGTTAAAATAGAATTTGGTTATAAAATACCCTCATTTGTGTTATATTTTATTTTGGTAAAAGAGGCCAGGTAATTTATTACATTCATAAGTTTCTTTTTATAATTTTACGCAATTTTCTAAATTTTCTAGCAAGATATAAATCTGTATCATACACATACGTTATGTAACTAAATAACTACAAAATTTGTACACTAAGCATTATATTTTCCACATTTACTAACTTCCCGCCAAAACAAAATCAAAATACCTCACTTATTGTCCGTATTTTTCGTACAAACATTTTCAGCTTTTTATAGATATGGAATTCTTAATGTTAACTCGTGCATAAAATTACAATCTCTTAATGAACAAATTCCATGTCGGAATAGAGTAGAATTATTATATGCCTCTCTATCGCCTGCCTTGTTGGTTAGTAGACTAGAATGCGGTCTAGGTTGGATTACTAGGGCACTTTCTAAAAAGGATAATACCACCAGGCCGGGATGATTTTTTGAAGCCCGCTACGCCAGCTTTGAAGCAGAGTGGTGGGTCTAACTTCGCGACTTTGCAATCCTTCTCTCAGACGGGCTCGTTGGTCGAATGGTAGCAATGTATGGCTAATAATTAATGGATCGTGGGTTCGAGCCCAACTTGTGTCTAATTTTTCAATTTATAATTTGATTTGGTTTGGTTGATTTGGATGTTAAATGAATGAATATCAAAATTCCGTTCAGGTCACGAATGCTCATACAAGCTTAACCGCATTCGTTTCGCTCTGGATTTCCAACAGATAGCTTAAGTGCACTTAGATTCAAAGGATCTTACATCGTTGATGGCTTGTCCTGTCCTCCTCTATCATAAAAAAAAACCATTTCCCAGCGCTGGGACACTAACCAATCAGCCCTCACATTAAAATGAAAAACGTCACCTACTTTATGTGAAAAGTCGATTCGTGACGCTTTAATAACCGGTCATAAGTTTCATTTCAGACGTTTTAATTCAAGTTTTACAGTAAACAGAGGGCTTTGGCACGAACCGCTGTCGTTTTGGCATGAGCATTCGTTACAACCGTGCCGTAAGTATAAATGTTACTTAACAACTTGTTTTGAACTGGCAATTAACTTAATAGGTTTACGCTTAAGAATTCCGTTTGTGCTCTAAATATTATTCTACCACTAGCTTGTATGTTGGGTGAAAGAGAGAGATATATTTAAGAAAAGACAGCTAATTATAAAAATGTAATTCCAAGGTATTTGATTTGGTAGGCCGTGGCTTAGAGCGCTTCTTTATTTATTTCTTCTGTACTTCTTACTTCTGTATTTAGAAATGAAGATAGGTTACACATAAATATTTAAAAAATTAAACTATGAAAATAAATAAGTCCATTTGTGTGTGAGTTGTTTATTATTGTAAAAAAAGTCTTTCAGTTCAGTACTTTTCTTTCATTTGTTTGTTTGTTTATTATATGTCTATAGATATTCTACTAAGATATTTATAATAAAGAAAAAGAGGTGCAATTGATAAAAAGTAGATGTGTTGTCAACCTTTTTTCGCCTAAAACATTCGGAGATTAATATGCCGGGCGAAAATCTGGTTCACGGATTTTCCATATATGTCCTTTAAATGTTGTTAAAAACGTAATAATGTTTGTTTTCATCCGATTAAAAACTTACATTTTTTTAACGTTTTCCATATAAACCCTATAAAAAGTTAAATTATTTCAACGCCTTGTGTTATAACATAATTAAGCAATTAATCTTCGTTTAATGTTAAATAAAAAATTCAACAGAACCGTTTTCGCTTAATGTTTAAATGCTACTTAATGCATTGAGTGCGAGGTTCAAGGTTCAAATTTCGGATATAAATGTCTATATACTCCCATTATTCATCCATATTTTTTTATTATGATAGAGGTAGAGAGACAATATGGGTTTACTGGATGGAAGGAGAAATAGCCCAGCCATATCATTTGACCAAGATACACTGTCAACCTTCTTTGGTTTTGGATAAGCAAATAGTTTTCGTCTGGTAGACTACGGTGCCTTATAATTTTTTGAGTTACGAAATCTAGTATTGTTTAAGTACATGTTAGTATTTAATTCTATGATATATTTATGTATATAGTTTTTGTTGTTAAGATTATAAGTAACTGTCGTATTGGAATCCGTCTGCTATGACACTGGATATATGTGAAAAAAAAACAAAAACAATGTACTTTTCAAACCAGTAAAACAGAGGCAGAATTATGTATATTATGGCAGAAATGAAATTTAAGTTTTTCAGTAAGCCACATAAGCTCAAATATAACTAAGATAAGACTTTCAAGGATTAGGAATCGTTTATTTTGCATATTCAACTTTTGAACTCTTTTTTGAACCTTAATAATCTGTAATACGAGAATATAGGCAAAATTTTAAGGTTGTATTTCTATGTGTAGATAATAATTTTAACATTTTCATTGCGTAGGAGTAGAACGCAATGCTTCTAATTGTGTTCAATATTACACTTCACAAAGTAAGACCATCTTTACTTAATATCGTCTGTAGTTAACGCGGGTAGTATACATTTAAATAAAACATTTTTAATGGTTTCAAACGCAAATTATTACTTTCCCGTGACCATGGAATCCTAAACGTCGGGCCGTAAAATATACTGAAAATAAGTTAACTAATTTCGCGTTTAAATTACTTAAAACTGGTTTATTTACATCTTCGAGTTTTATAAAGCTTTTGCAGCCAAACAATTCATTCTAAGAAAAGGCGGAACCAATAACTAACGAGAATCAACTAGCAATTATAAAAGCAGCAAACGCTATCGCTTGGCAAGCAGCGAGTTCTAAAGCAAACGTCCTATTAAAACATTTACACGTTCAGCGATGAAAAATAATCCATAGGTACAACATAACGAGCCATCCTCCACGACAATAAATATTTGATTTCCATTCTTTTATTTTCCTCTTCCGGAGATCCACGAATGCTGGGAAAACAATGGATATTTTTATTGGACTGTAACCAATTCGTGTTTAACGCTCGATAAATACGGATCTTATGTTTTTGCTTTTTATGTCAACTGGGAGATAATGCGGATTATAGTGATAGTTTAGAGAAGGAACGTAGGGAACGAACACAGTAGCTCAATTGGTTTGAACAACAGCACGGAACAGCAATTATATGAGTTCTTTAAGTAACAATAATTTGTCCGAAACACAAACCACCGTAATGAAAAAAAGCCGTAAAATAAAAATATCCGAAATCCGAATCGTAAATAACACAAGTTACTATCCGGATTTCACGTTTTAAACGGTAAAAAATTTATTTATTTATTTATTAAATGTAAACATTACATTAAGTTCATATATAACTAAAATTATCGTAAGTAACTCTTCCATACTTTTAACAATGACAGTATAAATATTATTTACGACTATGAATCTTACTATCTTTGAAGTGATAATTTATTTAAAGTTTTATTTATAATATATTTAAAAGAAGAAGAATAAAAATATCTAAAAGAGTAGCCAATGGCATGGTCAACATCACAAAAGAAACTGTCATATAATCATGATTAACCTAATGTTAACTCTGTGAATCCAACTTAGCAAAAATTGTCTTTTGAATGTGCTTTGTTGCTCCGAATTCATCTATTTCTTATCTGAGCGACCAAGTTGGATGTACGATCGCATCGTGTCGAGCAAAAAGTGCTTGGATTCCCTTATTTAGTTTAGACACAGTGTAAAAGGGTAAAAAATGGTCACACAACTAGGATCATGATTTTGGTACATCTGAACATTAAAGAATTTAAGGAAGTTGTACTGGATTGTGGACAATTCATGACTTTTTTTTGGGGAACATGAAAGCCTCGTACGAGTCTTCGTATTGTACAATGAATAAATATTTTAAAATTTTTGAGTCGCTCAGTCTAGTGTCTATAGATATGCCACTACAGTTTATTCGAGATGTTGTATCAACAGTTCTGTCTACTTTCAATGCGTTGTGTGTGTATCGCATAAAAGATTCCGTATCGAAATATCTCCATAAACGAGATTTGGCACTGGCGTACTAGAGAACACGTTATACATACACAGTTTTCAAGTTTTGCTGTTGGAACCATTTGTGTTACCTTTTCTGAAAAAAATCCAAAATTTGTGCAGATTTAGTTACTGCTG
Organism: Leptosia nina; assembly: GCA_963661955.1. Taxonomy (NCBI): domain Eukaryota; kingdom Metazoa; phylum Arthropoda; class Insecta; order Lepidoptera; family Pieridae; genus Leptosia; species Leptosia nina. The sequence goes on from CAVLEF010000003.1 coordinate 5,345,157, forward strand.
TCATGAATCTGACGGGTATGAAAGTTAATTTACTGTCTAGGATTAATCCAAGGTCGCGAATTTCACACACAACCTCTTTAAGATCCGCTCCAAGACAAGCTGGTTATGCGGCTTACGTGTGACGTTGGTTCAAGAACGGTTTTTTTTCTTGTACAATATTTTATATGAAAACACTTAGCTGCATTAAGGTACATGTAGTTTGAAGAACACCAGTCTTTTATAGAATAATATCATCTTGAATAAGGTTGGCGTCAGAATGGACTTCTTATAACAAACCGAAAATTTCTAAGGTCCCGCATAGTTCTCAAGGGAAGACAGTTTGCAATGTTTAATTCTATGCATCCTTAACATCGTTCGACATGTGCAATGGTCACGAATAATTCTCAATACGTACTCCACAGTAAGTATGTATCTAGTCAGAGGTTTATTTTATAGAAGGATATTGTGTATATTTTTTTTGACAGACAAAGATACACAGGTTGCACTTAATGGAAGGTGAATTACTTAGCCATATAAACCACAGACTGAACCAAAACGCAATTAAACTTCACGCTTTTTAATTTGTGAACAATGTATAACAAACCTACGTGAACCGTAGGATTGTTATACAATGGACAAAGAACCGAATCTACAACCCGATGATCATTAGCAATATATTGCTACCAGTAGATTAACGAACCGAACAAACATACAAAATAAAGTCGGGATTAGACGCTCTTAAAGCAAGCAGCGAAAGATATACTACAAATCAGACAATGAAATTGAGAAAAACGACTTTTTTAATATATTAATGGCTTTACAATAATAATTATAAGTGAAATATGTGTAATGCTCGCTTTTCGCTGTGACAGTGTACTGTCGGAAGTTGAGCATTTCCCCTCAAGCGTATTTATAATAACTTTCATTATAAATTAAAATAAAGATTCTTATTTTTAATTCTGTAATATTCCAATGGATATACAATACTCTACGTATTAATTTACTAACAAGTTATATACTCGACAATAGACCCAGACTAGGTTCGGTGTTCGAAATCGTGTTACCGAAATCTTGGTTCCGTATATGGCATTTTTCCATAAAAAAATACTTGGCCGAAAATGTCTCAAAGGTTTTTTAATTGGATAGGTAGTTTTAATATTTACGTACTATTTATTTCCTTGTTACTTTTAAGGAAAGGTGTAGCCTCAACAAAGAAGTCGATTTTACACATTCCACTTAGAATTTTTATTCCTTTAACATGCGTTCAATCGACGAGAATAAGCTACGTAGAGTAATTGGTTTCTAGAAATATTATTGTGCAGTAAAACAATTGTATTTATTTAAATCGGATTAAATTTTTATAAAGATATTTGTTTTGAAAACTTTAATATTTTTCTAATGTTATTGCACATGATGGCACTACATAATTTAAAAATCTAAAATAGAGGTGCATGCATCAATAAGATGAAAAAATTCGACGATGAGGAGCAGGACTCGGTAGCTCAATTGGTAGAGCAACGGAACGGAACGCTGACGATGCCGGTTCAAGTCCTGCCCGAGTAAAAATTTTTACAATTTATTTTAGATTTTTAAAAGATATATTGTGTTAAACATTCAACATTCTGTAGTCTTTAGAATAAAATAATCCGACATAATTGTGTTTCGTGCTAATTTAAGAAACGGCAGTACTCCACGTCTCTTTACAAATCACACACAGAAACTCGATTACAAAACGTTGATGAATTGTTCAAATGTGTTTCTATTAATTCAGTATTTTGTATTCTTCAAAGGCGGTCGCTGAATAGGTAAACAGCTTTGATAGAAATTTAATTGTGATGTTGTTTGTCGAGACTTTCTTTCGGCTTCCCTCGTACATTATTCATGACCGTTTTTTCCTTGGCGATGAAAAATATTCAATATACAGTATGCTCGTAGGAATTGCAATCACTTCAATAGGGCGTTGACAAATATTTATTTTTCTTAATTTGTTTGAAAAACAATGCATAATCGTAATATATTGTGAAATTGAACTGGAAGTAAGGTATTGCGCTAAAGGTGTATGTATAAAGTAGCACGGAACGCTGTGGTAAATGTGTATAGGTTTATTTCCACCCGTATTTCGGTAAAAAAATACATTTAAACATAGTATATTTTATTTTCTAAATCGGAAAATATAAAAGGCCAATAATATCGATGTTACAAGTCAAACTCAAAGCTACGGGGTTATGTTACTTCGCTAACATCTCATTAGATTAAGTTTTAATAATTCGGAGTGTCTGTCATGCAGGTACGTAAAAATTAATTTAAATACATAATAATCCACCAACCACAGAATCTGTGGCCTTTCAAACGACATCTTAGAATAAAAAATCCCCGGACATATATCAGACATTACGACTTCTTCTGCGTAAAAACATTTTGGGCATCCAAATTCGGTTTTGCAAACCCCTTCATCTTTGTAAACTTAGCTGTTACCCACGACGTCGGTCGCGTCCCTTCCCGTCGTTCTTGCAAGTTAATCTTAAAAGATAGACATATCACTTCACGTTACGACATATAGCGTCACGGACTTTTCTTTATATCATTGAAAGAGGAATATTCTCTCATACATATTTTTTCGGTATCCTGAACCGTTTTTGCAGCGTACGCCTCGAAACCCATAATGATGAATATTTTTCCCAGTTTTTTTCTCATTTCTCTCTGTAACTTCGCTTGTATTAGTTACAGGCATTATTTTATAGCCTGTAACCTTCCTTGATAAATTCTCTAACCAACACAAAAATATTTTTTCAATTCGAACCTGTAATTTCCGAGATTAGCGCGTTCAGACAAACAAACTCTTCAACTTTATATATTAATATAGAAAATAGATATTCGTCTGTATATTATAACCTATTTAGTTTAAATAATATTTAAATAAATACTCTTAATTATAAATAACACACAACAATAAAAAAAACATGCTAATATGGAGAATATTTATTTACTGATAAAATTAGAAACAGAGGTAACAAGATAAAACATACTGTATATTTACAAAAAGCGAGTTGAAAATTGGATCAAAGTTGGGTTTTTATCAAATTATGGAATTTTTATGCAATATTCTGTCCCTCTAAGCTCCCTTACTCACAAAGGTTTTAAAATTTTAATATTCATTTTGCATTATGCGACTTTCAGACAAGACATTCTTTTATATCTACGGAGTACGTTTGAATATGGCAAACATATTACATACAATGGCGCTTGTCTAGAAGCTAAGGTCAATGTTTTTGGTTTAAAGTTAAACTATTATTATTGAATTTAATTTATATGTTTAACGAGTATAAAAGTAAAAAAAAAAAAAAAAAAAAAAAAAAAAAAAAAAAAAAAAAAAAAAAAAAAAAAAAAAAAAAAAAAAAAAAAAAAAACCCCCCCCCCCCCGGGGGGAGCCTGGCCACCCCCCGGGGCCCGGGGAAAAAAAAAATAAAAAAAAAAAAAAAAAAAAAAGCGTTTAAAACCTAAAAGTTTTTTTTAAATTTAAAATATATTAATGAAAATTTGAACATATCACTGCATTCAAACTTATGGACGGAACGGAGTCACAATACTTCTATCACGTTTGATCTTTGAATTCTATAATGTCATAACAGCCCTTGAACGGATGCACAGTTCAGTCTCGGACCAAAAACGTTAGAATATTGAAATATTTCCCTTTATATCCATACATAATGTTTTATTTTCTTTACACGACAAAGAAAACCCAAATTGGCAGATAAACACATTTTGTCGAACTCGAACCAAGGAATAAAATACACTTAACTGCTAAAAACTCGATATATATATATATGTATATATATATAAGTTAGATGTTTTTTTTTTCATAAAAAAACACTAAATCCCAAAGAAGCCCTTCTGTAAGAGCCCACCCAGTTGCTGCAAAGCATCCGAAACGTCGGGCAGTAGTTAAATTAAAATAAAATCAAGTTAAACTTGTATATTTTGTATTTTAAACAGTTAAATGTGTTCTTTTTATATCCATCCAAAGAAAAATTTCAAAATTTCCTTTAATATATGCAGCATTTTCACTCTGCCGTTAAAAGCTTTTTCACAACCTACTTATTATCCGATATAAAAATTACATTAAATTTCGTGTCTAGAAGCGTTATTGAAATAATAACATGTGAAATTCTGGATACCCTATACGTATTAAACTTCTTGGAAAAGCTATATCGTGACAGAACTAAATTAGGTTTCATAGGAATTCGAAGTAACAATTTTTAAAGATTATGGGCAATTAGAGTGGTTACATTTGTCGCAAATCGGCTTACGGCCTTTTACTTTATGCAAACGTCAAATATTAGACCTAGTTATAAAAAGTGTTTCCTTGGCTGTAATAAAATACTGTTTTATAAATGACTTCGCCGCTAAAAGCTACGTTTTCGTACTGTAATGTGAAGGTATCGCAAAATCTACACGAAACTTTTTTGTTATGTTAATGTGTATTACTTTTATTTACTAAGATTTAACGCATAAAAGCAATGTTTAGATTTTCCAAGTATACCTATTGGTATTTTATAGTATGTTAAAAATGTATTACTAACGTATGTATATTAGTTTACTATTTATATATTTTCCTTTATAGTTTTAAACTGTTAAAAGTCTTTTTTTACAAAGAAATTTACGTGGAGTTCTGGCATATAAGTATTGTCTAATAAACAATACTTATAATAGAAAAATTGGATTTTTAATCTATCAACATAGAAAACAACAAGTATTCAACAATTGTTACCTTTATATTTTTTATTACTTACCTAACTTTCTTAGTTTTTTTTTTTTCTGTTTATTGTGTGTATATATAGAAATTCTTTATTTCTTTTCTCCTATACTTCAGGTTGTCTGGAAGAAATCGCTGCTTACCTATAAGGCTGCCTTTTGATTATAAGTTAGTACGTAAATTTTTTTATCTTTTGTAGTTTATGTGGTAAATATTATAAATGATAATGGTGAAATAAATAAATTTTCTTCTATGACTGTAATGGCAATTAAGTCTCAACTTTGAATGTTGCATTTCCATAATCAATATTTTTTATTGTTTACATAATTTAATGCAACAATATTTCATACTATCACCTCACAAAAAAATTATCGCAGCAATATGCTTCGAATACAAAATACAAAGCAGTTTCTCATTATAAAAAAAAAACATCATTATAACATCCACACTCCATATTAACATTGCCTAGTACGTCTGTATATTAAAAAAAAACACATGGTTAAAAATAATTCTGTACCTCCATGTTATTCAAAAGTGCTCACAGTACAAGAATTATCGGCAAATGTAAAAATATCTCGTAGTACAAAAAGTGTTTTCACTGAAATACTATTTGATGTTTTTTTAATAAGGATACCTCGGCCTATAGCATCTTAAAACGGTGTGCTGTCGACCTTTGACTTTAAATATTTGAAAATTGACTGAAACCGTAACGATTATATTATACGGATTTTTCATCTGTGGACGGTGGTTCGTGACTCGGACAGAATTCCGATATTCCTAGCACCCAATAAAATGCAAAGCAATGTCAAAACTCAAACGGAGCCGCGTTCAAAAGCTAGTGAAACATAATTTTAATTGCAAACGCTACGGAAAGAGCAGGCCATTCATGAAAACTGTGCTAGCTTTAAGAAGTATTTCTTGAGGCTATATGAATGCGTCAAAAGGACTCTTCTCTCGTATTTTTAGCTTCGAAACGGATTCTACAAGAAAGTTGAGCGCGACTGTACATTTCAATACGATACACGGAATCTAAGCGTATTATAATAACTATTACATTACGTTTCTATGTTTTAGCATTTTAACTAGCTCTGTTGGCTATTTTTGTTTATTTTAGTTAAATTGTGTGCACATCAAATTGTAAAAAAATGCAGATAATAATTTAACTAAAAGAACGATGTAATTTGTTTTATGTTAAAATTGACTCCTCCCCCATTTTGAGGCACGAGGCGAATACGATCTACCTTACCTTGCGTGTAAATAAAATTGACGTATATTTAGTATATTAACTAATATATCGCGTTTAAACCGTTAAAGTGTTTTATTTAAATGTGTACTACTCGCGTAAACTATAGACATTATTTAAAATTGACGTAAATAAAATCGATCAGTGAAACGTACTCAGAATTGCAGCAACTACTTAGTTGAACAGTTTCTGTGCTCTACCCAAAAGAAACGATGTACTTTTTCCCCGGGATTCGATCTCAGGATCTCTCGCAATGCTAGGCATCAAATGTAACCATTTAGCTACAGAGGCGGACAAGGCGGTGTTATTTTAATAGATATGTCAAAATGAAGGATAATTTAAATACCATTTGGGAACTGTACAGAACTTTGTATAGGGCTAATCGCTCTGGGTTCGAATTCGGAGAAATCATAATAATAGGTTGTTCGGAAAGTAATTACGTTTTTTTGAAACCAACTTCACACTTAAGCCGCATAACCATCATGTCTTGAGAGCTGATATTGCAAGGCTTGTGTGTAAAAAAGTTCTATTAATTCTACACAGTAGTTTTTGGTTCGTGCCCTTTTGAATATGGAGAGCAATAAGCAGCATTTTCGTCATATTTTATTTTTTTACTTCAGAAAAGGTAAAAATGCTGCCCAAGCGAGAAAAAAGTTGACAGATGTGTATGGAGAAGGCGTGTTAACAGTACGCCAGAGCCAGAACTGGTTTGCAAAATTTCGATCCGGCAATTTTGATGTCGAAGATGCACCACGTTCTGGAAGGCCGGTCGAAGCTGACAAAGATGCGATAAAGGCATTAGTTGATGCAAATCGGCGAATAATCTCACGAGATGGCAAAAGGTGTTGGACCAGAATGGCCAATATATAATTTAATAAAATATTTATTCCTTATACGAAAACTGTTTTTCATGTTCCCAAAAAAAACGAAATGACTTTCCGAAAAACCCAATAGTTTCGAACAAGCGAAGCACTTAATTATATAACTGCTTGCCTGTAAAGAAGTTGTGTCGTCGTCATACGTGTCATATAATAGAGAGCATAAGGCTTCGTCTGCGTATCGCGTCCAGACGAAACCCTTTTACTAAGTATTGCACAATATTTACATAATAAAATAACAGTAACATGTGTCTGTCTGTACATAGTAATAGAAATACATATTGCCAACGCAAAACTACAGAAATTTAAATTGCTATTTATTGTAAAAAGATCTATATTTTTATTTAAATAAAATAATGGTGACAGTCTTTATTTTAATTCTGTTAAATGTCTACTTAAAAAAATATTTGAAGCATGAAAGTGTGCAAATAAAACTACATTTAAAGATCCACAGATAATTATAAAATTAATGCCGCAGTGAATATTATAAAATGGCAACATTGTGCTTTATTTAAAATGAGTTTTGTTAATATAAAGTGGAAATAATGACATGGAATTTCACTAATTAGACTCGCTTTAATCGGATTAATTTAACAGTTTTTGTGAATATAGCGACATAATTGATGTAAATTAAGTAATTCAGAGTCTGTTTGATACGTGTAAGTGAACCTTTGCCTCATACATAAGTTGATGATAAAAACATCTTGTTGAAAATTAGTTATTTAAAATAATGTCTGTAGTTTACACGAGTAGTGCATATTCAAATAAAACACTTTAACGGTTTAAAACGCGATATATATTATACATATTCAACTGTACGATGACCACTGCTTAACCGTTAAAGTGTTTTATTTAAATAAAGCAATTTTATAAAATAACTTAAGATAATCTGAACTAATATTTATTCATATGTCAGATTCTGTCTCAAAAAGAAGGGATAATAATTGTGCGTTCTCATACAAAATATTCGTGGTTTCTGTACATTATACATGTAGTTGGGTCAACTTGTTAGTAGCAGTACTTTACATAACAGTAAACTAGGAATTGTTTTGCCTAATATAGACAGCCATTGAAGCATCCAAGACTCTCCCTATGTAGGACACCAATTTACCAATTGAATAAACAAGAATATCTCGCAGCCTTATAAAAGACGACGATGGAGAAATCGTTTTCTTTGTAAACATTTTGATTTATACAGGCGAGTGGTATTAAGGACTCTTGATATTATTTTTATACGCCTCGATCCCACTTTTATATATCTCGAAGAGATATTGATATTCTACCGGTTTAAAAGGAGCGCCCGCGAAGATTATAACCGACCGATAGAGAGGGAGTTACGAGTAAATACTATATTATATCGGAGACAAATGACAAAAGCCGTTCAGGATTTGAATCCACGTGCAATTTAGTAGGCTAAAACTAGACGAGACAGTCCAATTACTTAAGTAATGACTTTTTAATGATAGTTCAGAATAAGAAAGTATGGCGTTCACATAGGGGAGGTAAAATACCCGAGCCATATAAAATCTAAGCTAGAGGCGCTGTCGGCCCATTTTGGCCTTGAAGTTTCGGCTATTCACAGACTGAAACCAAAACGCGATTGAATTGATGTTTCATCTGTGTACGGTGTGACTTAGTCAAAATTTTTAATTACCACCTTCCATTTAATATTTAGATTTTCAATGTGTCAGAAAAATTATAAATTGACGTTTATAACATATTGGACCCGGTAGGGTTCGAACCCGCGACCCGTTGATATTGCTACCATGAGACCAAAGAACGCGTTAACACCACCAAGTAATTGCAAAATAGAAGTTAATTTCATCGTATAGAATTGGCTGCGCAAGTTAATCTTAAGTTTAAATTAAGTTAACTGTAGACCACATCGATCGCCCGGGAAGATAATAATTACTGAGGGTCGGCTAAGCTGAAGTATCGCTCTATTGACTTTTATTATAATTTCGATGGCTACAATCAAGATCAACGCTAATTTTCGCGAGAATTTAATTAACTTGACATTCAAATTACATTCAATAGCTTTAAGTGTTTTGAGTCTAATAATTAAAATAAAAGCACTGTTTTGTTTGAGGAATATTGGAGAAAATTTTAGTTGTGAATAAAATATTATTTATTGAAATCCGTTTCCCCTGTGGAAATCAAACAATATTCAGTATCCTGTCTGTAGTTTACGCGAGTTACGGGGAGACCCCCCGTGACCACGGCCACTGAGCTGCTGCAAAGCATCCGAAACGTCGGGACGTGCTTAAAATAATTTTCAAATAAATTAAACTAATCTATATCGCGTTTTAAACAGTTAAAGTGTTTTATTTAAATATTCAGTATCCGTTTTACCGATGGATTTTATTTACCCATTAGTAGTTCAGAGATCCGATTTCTATGTTCTGTCAGGCCGCAACAAATTATTGGTAATAGGTAGATGTTATTCTTTTCCTTGTTTATCGTATTATAAGCACACAAAGTAGGGTTAGTTACTAGTATGTAAGTTCTATCTTTAGAAACTATACATATGACTGTTGCTCAGCGGTACGCAATATACGCCAATGAAATCTTATTGCAAACTAATATCGTGAGTTAAGCAATGAATAATATATTCAGCCAGTTACAGAAATTGAAACTAGGTGCACTTCTAAGAAATTTGTCCCGCTCAAATATTCAATACTATTGGGAATCACCGACTGAACTACGGGATAAACCGAACTGTCTGAAAATCACGTGAAACCTCCGTGAGTCTACAGACCGAGTACCAAGTTTATTCTGGGAATAGACGTTATAATCTATTAATATCAAAGATTTAATCTTATTCTCTGTGGATAATGCTTGTCAATGTCACATTCAATTTTTACGTTTCACTTCTGTTTATATTTGAGTTGCTATTTTTATACGCGCTCTAAAAATTATTTTCCTGCTTTGTTTTTCGTTATCTGAATAATTGTGTTATTTACGTATATGTGTAGACTAGACTAAAAACTTAGCTTTAAAAGATTACATAAAAATTTGTGGTATCGTTATATATTAGTGCTGCATTCTACCTTCCAATAGTTTCCTTTTTTTACATGATTTTGCGTAAACTACAATACGATGCTAAATGTATTCTTACCTACTCTAACTTTTTAGGGCAAATATAGACTAACTGTAGTTACATATAATATGTAGATACTTCATAACAAATAAAAATTATCATAATTTGAGCGAAGAAAAAATAAAAAAAGGTTTTTTTTTGTTTTCTCAGTTTACATATGTTTTTTATGACGATGACATGTTAATACTCTATTCGGTTTTGTTCAGAACATTCCATTACAATACTTTACTTATTGAAAAAAAATGGCTTAGCACGTAAAGTGTAAATTGACTATACTATGAAATATTTGTATCTTTAATGTGTTAAGGCTATTTATTTTAAAAAATCCAAATGAGTTTAATGCTTCTGTTTTGCTTGAAACCTTATCTGTGAATAATTACATCAAATTATTCAATCAGTATCTACATAGTTCGTGTTTAAAAACATCGCATACTCGTATGTATGAACCCTTGAAAAAGAAAAAATATTGGTGTTAAATACAGCTTTTAGTTATAAATTTCAGGCTTGCAAGGTTGTTAATTGGTAACGTCTAAAAGCGTATGTATTTTACGTTTAAGTGGGAACGTAATTTCTTATAGTCTTAGAGGTAAGGTGTGTATTTTTTGTGAATGTAATTTCCTCTATTAATTAAGATTTTATTTTATCAAAATGTAATTTATTCTGTGGGAGATAAATATAATTAAGTTATATGTAGTTTAACTTGACTTAATTTTCAGTATTTTTAAGAGCAAAGTTAATATATGGAAATATAAATAATTAATTTAAGGCGAGTTTGACCTTTGAATCTGAAGGGATATGGTAATCACAACTTTAGGGTTTGCCCGTTTGTACTTGCGATGTTTGTTTATCTCAAGCGTGAAAGTTAGATTAGGGGTATAACTATCGAATCAGTCTATATTTACATATTTAATACACATCTGTTAAAACTAAAATCTATACAAACTAGTGATAGTGGTATAAAGATTTATCTATTTTAATCACAATAAACTTTGTCTTATAGACTCACTATATATAAAAAAGTGTAGTACAGTATATCTAAAGAGTATGTGATACTAGAAACATATGTGCTACTTGTGCAAGTGGATGTATATTTAATTTGTTTTTAATGTGATCCCAAACTAGGCAATGCCTGTCTTATGGGAACCACTCAAAACCGTGTTAGCTATAGGATAGACGAGTTATATTAAAAAATAGATATACAGTCCCTAGATTATATGTTTATTTTATATTGTAAGCATTATTTGTTAAACAATGTATGACGTGAGAATATATAGTGTTTCTGGTTATACATATGGAGGGAGTATGTTTTAAAGTGTAAGATTACTGGAGAGTATGTAAGATTTTTTCTGTTTCGTCGTATGTTAATGTATGGAGCCATTTTTTTACTATGTTATATGCAGCGTTGTGATGCAAATGTTTTATATTGCAGGACTTGACTACCTTGTTGTATATTTGAATATGTAAGAATTTAGGAGGCCGTATGACTTTGTATGATTTGATTGTAGGAAGGCACACTTGGTACACTCGTTTTGATAAAAGGTTTTCATATTCAGCTGAACTCCTTACTGATGTGTGAGTTATAGTTGCAGATTTTAGTACATATAGCTGTCTGACACTGAGCAACCCCGCTTCCTTGTAAATGAGTTCGGTAGGCGTCATTACTGGTTGTTTCAGCATTGCTTTAATAACTCCTCTTTGTGCTCTTTCAAGGTTTATCATGTATGTTTTAGCACTTCCGCCCCAGACTGCGATGCAATATGTTATGATAGACTGACACAAGGAAAAGTAGACCACCTTAATGATATTCCATGGTGCACATCTACTTATTTTCCTGTAAATGTATAAAAATTTCCTTACTCTGGCCGTCAGCTTTAAAATGTGATCTTTAAACCTCAGCCTATCATCAACAACCACACCCAGGTAAGTTATGCTATTGACAGCTTTAATTTCATGGCAATCACAATCGGGTGACTGTGGACTAAGTAAGCAAGAGTGAATTTTCAATTTTGGGGGTAACATTGGAGTCTTTGCTTTAAGTTTGTGAAAATTTAAAAATTTTGTTTTTTCTAGATTTAACGTTAGAAGATTTCCCTGCAACCAATTTTGTACTGTACGTAATCCTTGTTCTGCCGTTTCAACAATTTCTTTCCATGAATTTCCCCGAAAGAGTATAGCAGTATCATCAGCATAGCATATAAGTTCACCATTTTTTATGTCAAGAAGTAACAGATCATTTATGTAGAGCGTGAATAGCGTGGGACCCAAGACGCTTCCCTGTGGCACACCATAGTTAATCTGAAGTTTGTCGCTGATTGTGTCCAACAGCTTAGTATTTTGAACTCTACCCTGAAGGTATGTAGCAAACCAGTTTAAGGCCGATCCTCGAACCCCAGCCCTTTCAAGTTTGTTTAAAAGCATGTCTGTCGAAACCGTATCAAAAGCTTTAGAAATGTCTAAAAACACACCAACACAACATTTGTACTTGTCCAAATAGTCATGTACTGTGTCTGTAAGCTTAACTGTGGCGTCTTCTGTTGACTTACCTTGGCGGAAACCGAATTGATTGGGAGAGAATATTTTATGCATTGAGAAAAATGCCGTAAGTCTTTTATTTACAATTTTTTCTAGCAGTTTAGAAAACATAGAAAGGAGAGATATGGGTCTATAATTGTTTGGATTATCTGTATCTCCTGATTTGTGGATTGGAATCACAATGGAGTGCTTCCAGCACTCCGGAAATACACCTTCGCTTAAGCTAAGGTTGAAAATATGTGTAAGTGGTACTATTATATGAGTTTTGACAGATTTAATTAGCTCCGGAGTACAGGAATCAGAACCAGGAGCACTGCCATTTTTTAAATTATTTATGAGAGATAGAATTTCGTCTGGCGTAGTTGGATTCAGAAAGAGAGAGTCAGGAATATTGTTTCTAGATGTTGTGTTGCGTATATGATTTCCTTTATTTGTACTAAGGTTATTTAAAATGGTTCTGGTTAATGCGTCTGGAATACTGACGAAATGTTTATTAAATGAATTCGCTTTATTACGGCGTTCAACGGGGTCACAAGTTACCTTTGTTTTTGGGTTTCTGTCACATAATTCATTAATAGTTTTCCACAGCTTTTTTGGATTGTCTTTATTCTGCATCAGTTTTTTGTTGTTATATGCGTCACGAGTGTCTCTTATAATCTTGTTACAAAAATTTCTGTACCTTTTGTATGTTGTTTCTAGATTTTTGTCATCTGGAGAATTTCTTAACGCCCTATGTAATTTGTCCCGGTGCAGTATACATCGATTTAGCCCCGGTGTCATCCATGGACACAATAAGACATATTTTCTTCCTAAATTCACGGTATTAGTGTGCCGTTCAATTATTGAGTTCAGTATTTTTCTGAATATATCTGCAGCAGCATTTGTAGTTATTGCACTAGTTACCGTATGCCAATCTTGTGTTGCTAATGATTTGGCCACTTCCCTAAAGTTTGTCTTTGTTATCTGTGTGTTCTGTCCCTTTCTTATGACAGTGTCAAGTGGAATAATGGCCATACATAAATTATGATCTGTAAGTGAGTGACTACTTACCAAACCAGTTGGGGCCGATTTAGATTTAACAAATATATGATCTATGCAATTTTCGCCTCGGGTTGGAGTGTTAATCACTGGAAGTAGCCCATATCGTGCCATCACACATAAATATTCGTTACAGTGTCCTGTGGAATCTTCTGCTAATATGTTTATGTTCATATCTCCCGCTACAATTAATGAAAAAGTGTTAATTTTACTAAGCAACGAGTTTAGTGATTGGAGAAACGCAGTAGGATCTCTGAAAGACGGCGATCGGTATATTCCTAATATTGTAGTAGACTTCCCTAGGCCCAATAAAAGACCATTTGCATTTTCCAGGTCTGGTTCTTGTACCGAAATGTCATAGGACGATTTTGTGTAAACAACCACGCCCCCGTTTTTATTAATATATTTATGTGTTCTATGTGAAGTATAGCCAGGTATTTGTCTTAAGAGAGTGAGATCACTCAACCAGCATTCAGTTAACACTATGATATCAAATGAAGTTTCCAGGCATTGCAAAGTTACAAGAAGACTGTCAAAATTTTTTTTAAGGCTTCTGATGTTTACTGTCAGTAATTTAAAGCCGTTTGAGTATACAAAAAAGCTTTTACATTGTTCAAGGGTATCAAAAGAGTGACAAGCAACGGGAAATGAATTGTCAATATCCCTTTGAAGGTCCGCTATGTTATTATAAAATAGTACAATAGGTTAAGACAGATAGTTAAGTGGAAGTGTTCACTCTTGAGTTGTTTAATACTGTATAATATATAGAGTAGTAGGTAGGGTTTGTAGATACCAGTAACGTAATTATTATTTGCATCAGGCTGGGTGCATTTATATGTCTCTTGGAAATCGTTATTAGAGGGAGGAAAATAGTTATAAGTGTTTAATAGATATATGTATTGGTTAGTATGTGGTGGTTTCGAGTTAAATTTTAACAAGTGAGTCACAAAATGTATACAATAATAGCATCTAATTTCAATAAAGGCTGTAACTAAAAACGTAATTTTTTCTTTTACTTTACAATGATTGTGACGAATAAACTTACTTAACGTACGTTTAATACACGAGAGAACTGAGCTTATATTTAGTACAATTGCTGCTATTAAGTTTTGCCTGTTATACAATGTCAGGCGCATTAGAATTGATTCTACTAAGAAGGCATAAGTCATTACTTGAAGATATTGTGCGAACTGGTTTGCCATCATCCTGGCGTATCTTGATTTTGCCATTTTTAATCCAACAATATTTAAAGCCCTTTTCTTTTGATAAGAGACGCGCTTCACGAAATAACTGCCTGTTAAGCTTCGATAGGTGTTCATTGAAGTATAATATACGTGAGGGGCCTTCGAGTTCAATATCAGTGGTTGTAGTATTGCGTCTAGTTTTGGTGTGGCGTAAAAAGTCATCGCGAACCACCTGTCTGGTAAAGCGCAAAACCACGGGACGGGGTCGTTGTTCGATACCAGAGCTCCGTAGCGAGCCCACTCTTGTAACCCAGTCTATATCTTCCGGTTTTAGTTCGAAGCCGACGCGTTGGGCAATAATATTTGTTATGTGGAGAAGATTTTCGTTCCTGTGTTCATTCAAGCCAATTATTTCAACTTCGTTTCGCAAAAAATAACTCTGGTGATTGTTTACTTGTTGTTCCAGCGAAGCTATGTGAAGTTTGAGACCTGGTATACTAGAATTTTCTTTTTCCAACGCCGACACCTTAGCTTCTGCTTCTAGTACCCGAGTTTCCAGATTTACTGTCTTTGACATGCATTGTGCAACGGTTTCCACGAATTCTTTTAAGCAGCTCTTCATCTCCTGCATTTCTTCTCGTAACAGTCTAATTTCATTAGTGAGAGTGTCGTTCCCGGAACCCGACATCGGTGACAGTAGTGCCTTTCTTTTGGACGGGCGGGAGGTAGCAGGGCTGCTTGGCAGGCGATCTACATTTGCCGATGAGATTTTTTGGCACTCTGCTGGTACAGTTTGGACATTCCCACGAATTTAAATAATCTTGCTCAAGTTTATCAAATTCTAGGTCATTTATATTCAAACATAATGGGTGATAAATTAGGACGCAACGAGTGCATTGAATTATTTGCTCTTCTCTAACGTCAACTTGCGATAAGCAAGCGCCGCAGGTGTGTT
Organism: Leptosia nina; assembly: GCA_963661955.1. Classification (NCBI taxonomy): domain Eukaryota; kingdom Metazoa; phylum Arthropoda; class Insecta; order Lepidoptera; family Pieridae; genus Leptosia; species Leptosia nina. The sequence continues at coordinate 5,360,819 of CAVLEF010000003.1, forward strand.
CCATTATTATTATTAGCAAACCCGCAATACAGCACAATGCGATGCTTGGCTAACTGGGTAGTTGACAAAACTTCGCTAAGTGAGCGGTCGCAAATTGCAAGCGTGTGCAGCTTACTGATTTAAGATGCCTCGAATAATAGTAGCCAGAGTTTATATCATTATCTTTTTTAAGTGAAAGTGAAGTGAGAAGTAGGTGCGTCTTGACTTACTTGTACAGCGTGCGGTCCTTATGGATATGTTGTTCGCAGATTCTTAATTTTATTTATTCATGGAGTCACTATTGTAAGTACTTGCATTTACTTTGAATTGAGATTTTAGCCAAACAACACAAAAAAGATTTTAAGAGCCCAGATTACAAAAATACGTCTATCCTACCCGCGATCTACCGCGCGAACGAATTCATTATCAGTCTATATCGACATTACCTGCCCATGATTAATAAAACCATGCCTCAGCGCCAACTCATCTGCGTTTCCACTAGGCACGTTTATCGCGAACTGATCGTGGTACAGCGGCTCACACAAGTTCAGAACTGCTAAAAGCACGACCACGGCAAGCGGTGGCATAACTCACGTCGCGCATTGCACGCTACCGTTTCCGAACTTTCATTATTTCGCTTACGTAATTATTGTGGCACTCGCGCGGACGCCTCCCATCCGTGCGGTGGTTGATCGCGGACTGAACTCATGTGACTGAAGTTCTACCCTCCGTGTGGTTCGCGCATGCGCTCATCTTCGCGCCCTTTCTTCGCCTTGCTATTAAAATGTATTGTGTGGATAGCATCAATTGACAGGAATTCTTAATTGGATCAACGTAGTTATGGACGTATATTTGGCGTCTTATTGTGCGAGCGTATGTATCACTTAGAAATCACCTTTCTATATCGTTTGATACGAAAATATTATAATAAGGAACTTTGATTTAATAACTTTTGTAAAACTGATAATTTATTTGAAAGAAATGTTTAAAAAGTTCTATAATGTATAATACAACACGACTAACAGATTATCGTGAACATCGGCTGATACTGATTCTCCTTTTAAAAAAGCACATTTAAAGGTTTGGAATGGGAAAAATTGGATATATACGACCTGTAACATTCACCTAAACTACAGACTCTAATTTAATGAATAATTCTGTTATCGAAGTCTTAAATTATTGTACAAAATATGTAGAGAACATGAGATACATTATGTTTTATGTATTTTTAAAGGTCCCGTGCCCCTATTTTTATCTAAATCACGATCGTATAACCTAGAAATACCTGAAAGAAACGGTATTCACTATCATCCCGATCTGTCCACGTGTGCTTTTCTACAGAAACGGAGTAAAGTAAAGACATAGCCAGTTATTATTTCTTAGAAGTCTGATGAAATTGAAGCGTAAAAGGTCCTGACTTAGAATTGCAGAATATAATATTTTTGGCCTGGCGAGGCGTAAAATTCTGATCGACTACTTACTTGTTTGTAAGCTATCCTTATAGTTTAATTTATATATTTTATAATTGTTCCCCTCTACTTACTAGTTAAAATACCGCTATTAGGCTTAATTGATATTGTATGTTGCTGTGTAGCAAAGTATTAGTAAATTAAAAAAAGCGATATAAAACAAACAATCAAATTTCATACCTCACCTTTGACACTTATTTTATGAAACATCAAACTTCTACGACTATTTATTTTTATAATAATTTTATTGATTTTCTCCCAACATGCTAGTAACAATTTATGTATAAAACTACGTAACTACTTCTAAGGACATTCGAACTTAATTCTATATTCATAATTAATCAAGTGTGCCTAAGTAACAAAGACACAACTTAAACGGAATTATGTAACAGTACAAGTTCATGAGACAATTAATTGCCTCTGTATATCTGATTTCACACAAATATTCGGGAAGTTTCACAATTTATAACTTAATTTGGTATGGCTTCTAAGCGTTGGGTTACGTTTCCATAACTATTATGAATTATTCAATATACGAATACATTCCTGAATTAATTTAAATTCAATTATCAAGTCCTACCTAGAACAAGATCGGATCTTGGGATGGTATATTTACTACTGAATTCTATTTCTATTTTCATAAAATTCACGTCAATGTTATACAAAATACCTTAATATCGGTTTTCAACGTAAGTAAAGTTGACGTTCTCAAATTCACATCGAAACAACCAACGTTGAAGGCATCCATACCAGATGTAACCAAAGTTCTCATCTTGACGTGTAGATTAATAGCTGAAAGCTGAGGAAAATTAATATGCTACGGAAATACACACTATTTATTCACTTATTAGTACGTACGCACCACGACGTAGCGTTGTTGCACTACAGCGTAGCACGACGTAGACAATGAGTAAAAATATATGTTGCTACGCCTTTAACTCTTCGATTTGTCTTTAGCGTACTAAATAATGTAATCACTAAGTTAAAAATTAAAAACTTTCTGCGCTTGAGACTATTGTGTAATTTGTTTCGAAATATATAAATATATTAAAACGTTCTTAGTAAATCACAAAAGGAAATTGTAAATAATGCAATGTAAATCAGATAAAACAATTTACAAATTTCATAACTCAAAAAAGAGCGCCAAAGAATATAGCAGTCTTTCACTTTAATAAAATTCCTAAGAAATCCAAGACTTAATTCGTTCGTCGCAATTCCAGCTTCTTTCAACATCGTGTAACGTATGAGGCAATTTTTAACCACAAACTTAAGTTTTCAAGTGGAAAACTGGCAAGTATTCGAGCTATTCAATTCAAACTGGGCTGGATATTCAAATGCGTTATTTGTTTAAGCGAGAACTTCTCAACTTTAAGTAGGGATGAGACTAAAGTTCTCTAGATGAGCTTCAGTATTCGAATACTAGATGTACAGAGTCGAGTTCAAGAATGTTGGGCCACTAATTATAAATATTTTTTAAAAGTTTAATTCAACATAAATTGTATCTTCAAATTATTTTTCTGAAGTTGTTTTTCAAAGCGATTTATATTATTTTTAACATTATACTACCAAAATATTAATATAATTTAACTTGTATATTTTATTCTGGATTTTGGTAACCATCATATGACACTTTTTGTACAATATTTGAATATACCATTACATGAAATCAAACTTTCCGTAGAATTTGGGGCCCCATAATTGTATGTTTGAAATTCAACCCTCAAAGAATGTTAACAACATAGTGCAGTATGCAAAGATAACATGACGTCTGCCTATCGTCTGCATGTTGTGAACTTTTATTCGACTGCCGACATCTATATTCATATTTTAAAGGCATTTCATGGAGTTTGAATGAAACATCACTGAAAGGAATGTCGGAATTTTCTCGTCTAAATAGCAGTTCTTACGTTTTAATTCTTACTTGTAAAGTGAGAGACACGTTCCTCTTTACCTTTCATGAAGAGGAAAATTATAGTTCAGAGTAGACTTTTAATATTATTCCTTTTAAGTTATTCTTTGAATGTTAATATTATTTCATCAAAATTTAATTCATATTAACTTTATTCAACTGTGTCAGAGTGTACGAAAGTGGAAAACTTAAATTATCGTCTTCATGGCGTAACAAGAAACTCATTTCAAAAAACCATTCAAGCTTGACGTGGGTTCAAATACCTGGTAAGACCTAATATACTTTTTTGGTCGGATAGAACTTGTCTAATCACCTAACCGCCTCTTAATAAAAAGCATTCGACACAGAAAAGTGTGCTCACAGGGAAAATGGGGGAAACACATATTGTATATTTTTGGAAACATACCTTAAATAAAACACTTTAACGGTTTCAAACGCGATATATTAGTTAAACTTATTTGGAAATTATTTTTAACTTCGGCCCGACGTTTCGGATGCTTTGCAGCGGCCGTGGTCACGGGGAGACCCGTTTTAAACCGTTAAAGTGTTTTATTCAAATGTGTACTACTCGCGTAAACTATAGACAGTATTTAACATACCTTAAGACAATTTCTTACTACTTAGTGACTTATAATCACTTCAAGTTGGTTTTAAATTACTAGTATTGATGCTTAAGAAGGCCAGTTAACAATCCAATTGGTAAAACCTATTTTTACAATAAACATCATTAAAAGCGAGACCTGAAAAATATTCTAGTGTCCTATTTTCTATCTACTTATTCTTCTATTTTAGTATCCTTAATGGACTTGAATCCTGAATAATTAAACCGTCGTGATACTACACTACTTTCAAAAGTAGTCGATAGATAAGCATTCACCATGGTCCCACACAGGTCTCCGGATACCAATAGCTTATCTTAATCGATATTAAATGTGACAGACCCATTGTAGTCCCCACTTGATCTAAACTAAATGAGAGTATAATGGAGCCTCACAATAGAAAATCTGCTTCATATTATAATGAATTGCGATAGATCCTTTCTCGTTTTATTCCAAGAAAATCCTTGAAAGCCTTTCAAATAGACCTTTAGAATCGTATTGTGAGGTGCTCTATTCATTAGAGTCAAGTCATATTCAGCTCCTTGATACAAATATGGTCTTTTCAACGCTTAATGATTGCTTTCAGGAAAATTAAATCTTTAGATGTCAGTGTAAGACCTAGAAAAAATAACACACAAACATACAGTAATAAAACAGTCATAATGGTTAAGTTAAGGAAGGGATTGAATTGGAAAAGAAAAAGCAACACGTTTGTGTTATCTGCACAATATGCTAGAGCGTCAGTTTCTATAGCCACCGCGGATTTGATCGTAGACGGAAGTGAACAACACACACTCCATAGAAGATGTTTAAACTAAGTCGAATGCACACAAGCGTTACAGGTTATACAACTATAACCTAATGACGTCGTAGCTAGTAAAGATTTGTTGTTATACACCAAAAAAAGTACAATTGGAACCTTTACTATTATTTATATATAAAATAAAAAAAAAAACCCCGGGGGGGGGAAAAAGGGGGCAACCCCCCCCCCCCCCCCGGGGGCCCCAAACCCCCCCGGGAAAAAATTGGGTTTTTTTTGCTAAAATAAAAAGTTGAGAGAAATTTTAATATCCTACCCTCATTTGTTTTTTAATATAATTGAACTTCTAAAAAAAAAAAAAAAAAAAAAAAAAAGGAAAAAAAAAAAAAAAAAAAAAGGGGGGGGTTTTTTTAAAACCGCCCCGGGGGGGGGGGGTTTTGGGGGGGGGGGGGGGGGGGGGGGGGGGGGGAACATAATATTAGAATCTATTGTAGTATGTAGTTTTTTTCAATAAGAGATATTGTAAATCTTTTAGAGACAATTAATGTTTTAGATCATATATTTCTTAAAGTTGACGATTATTTAGTTTCATTTCTATATCCAGCCTATGAATAGCTTCTATATTCTAATGAAATAATAACGATACAAGAATGCTATCCATATGCATAAAGATAAGCGGGCCAAAACATGTAGGGCAAAGCTTCACTTAGCGATCACCATAAAAATTTTGTCAGCAACGACCTCTTCGAACCATCCTGTCCCTATCATAAATAGTGCGATAAAATACGTAGTGTACCATTATTGGAAGTTTACCCTATTAATGAAATACCAAACATGAAGTAGTTTAAGAATTTAGGTTGTAATAATCGCCTAATGTATGTAAGCGTTTATATATAACATTTTAAACTCACGTAATAAATCGTGACAAATCAAAAAGAAGGACATTTTGTGTTCTATTAAACTTTAACTTTTAAAGTTCAAAATATATCATCAAATCAAAAAAAAATGGAATTAAATGTTATTTATTAAACCGTCTTATTTGTTTTAACTAATATCTCTTTAAAATTAAATAGCACTTGTTGTTTTATTTATGCGACGTTATATTATTTTTTACACATATTACCAAAACAGACAAGCATGTTATTATATTACAGATAACTATTAATCATTACCGCCTCTGAAGCTAAATGGTCGATGCAGGTAGCACGTTCGACCAGTACGTTTAGCATTCAGTAAGTGCAAGAGGTCCTGCGTTAGAATCCCGGGGCAACAATAAATTATTTCGTTTGGGCAGGGTACAGAAGTCTGATCAAGCCTGTAAATAAAAATCAGTGAAACGGACACAGAAATATGTTCGCCCCATACCCTACGAGGGTGAACGGGATTTCACTTATTAGCTCAGTTGAAATAAAACGATAACAATGTGTATCTGTATTTTATGCGAATGGTTCAAAGTAGATATAACTGCCATTTATAAAGTGAATTTCAAAGACGCCAACTTCTCAGTTTTAAACGGTTTGAATTACTTTATTGAAAACGAATACCGTGATTTAGCAATTTTTATAACACAACTCCCGAAGGGCATCCACTCAAGTTGTCACAATTCTCGAGCTTAATTTAATTTGAGTCGGCAAATTAATGTTCTTGGAAAATATTCGAAGTCCGCGACAGATTTTAACTTATTGGTATCTTCTCGAGTATTCGAGATTCCGGGAAAAATCGTTGTGAATTTGAACATTTTGAAATTACACTCCGATATTTCCTAAAATATTACCCATTAATTGAGTAAATTAGTTGTAATATAGCCTAATATACTTATAATGCAATAACAACTAGACTGCATCACATCAAACCAAATGTATTAAAAAAAATAAAATTCCCTTTCAGTAGTGCGTGGGCCCACATTTTTCAGGCGTAATATAGTTTTATAAATAGGCCACTAAAAATTTAGTTCAATTCTAAAATATCCATCTTCGTAACGAAATAAGTAAATTAATAAATAAGAATTTCTTTGGCAAATTTCCAAAAGCATCGTACTTTTACGAACTTAATATAATATCTACTATTTTAGCAATTGTACATGGGATTGGCAAAATTTTAAATCAAATACATGATACATATTATTTAACGGCAAGATTATAATCCCGCTTGTGTACTTTGTCTTATCGAAATAATTTTATTTTTCTCGGGAATCAAACTAAAAACTCTTCATACCCAACACAATTGTATGTAATCAGTAGTAGTACTTTATAGCCATTTTATAATTTATTTGGCTAGGGCTACCTAAAGAACCACGAATTCGCAAATGAAGCGTTTAGCCTGCACCAGATACGAAATTGATGCATTTGAATGAGAATGCAACTGACTTTTCTCAATTTCACTGACGTTTGCTTTCACAAACGAAAAAGCAAGTAACTGGCAACCTTTTAGAGTCAACCAGTTAATTGAATACCGAGGCAACCACGATTATTAGAGCCGTAGTTTGCACTTTGTACTGAAATCATTTTCCCTGTACTAGGTATAACGACCTACTTTCCACACCTGGGAAATATTTTGAGCTAACGAAGTTTCCACTGTATTTTCTTAGTATTTTGGAGAATGATATAACGGAGTATTTGAGTTTCAAATATTTTAGACGATATTAACTATTATGAAGTTTGAAATTTCCTGGGAATAGTAGGGGCTGGTTTTATTATTATATTATATATATATATATATATATATAAAAAAATATATATATATTATTTGTAACGGTAACTCATGTGTTTATGCAACTGTAGGTAACCCTTGAGATACATAGTACAATTTTATGTTATATTCTCGGGAAATATTCTACATTATGAGTTGGTTAAAATTACTTCGCAAGAGGTGAGTCGAAATCAAAACTTAAAAAATCACGATGAGGTGTCGGACTCGGTAGGTCCATTGGTGAGCAACAGCACGGAAAATGACGAGCGGTTCAAGTCCTGCCCGAGTCAAATTTTTGCAATTTTTTTGAATTTACATTATATATGCTTCATGTGCAATAACATGTGAAAAATATTAATGTTTTCAAACATAATAAAATTAACTTTATCATATTTTTATCAAGCAAACAAAAGCAAAAAAAAAATATAAGAATTTGTTTGTCCTTTTCAATGTCAAATGAATGTCTGAAATCAAAAAGGCTTGTTCAAAATAAGTACCACGTAGAAAGGACGTTTAATTAAATCGACGTTTGCTTCGAAGCCTTCGAACACTGTGAACTCCAGATTAACTATCTAGCTTGATTCTAAGGGAACTTTATTGTGTAATAAAAAACGTATAAAAATCCGGCCATCAAAACGTCGGACTTGGATCAAATTGACCAGAAGAGGTTCATGTATTTTAGCACAGTAAAAAAGGTGAACGACATACTAAACAAGGGAAGGTATAAATTAATACTTCGTACGAATCGAGTTTACCTTTTAAAATTGTTCATACATTTACATTAAATAAGGTGCAAGATACGACTATATTTAATTTAAACATTCAACTAGGGCGTTACAAATATAATCGATGTTTTAATTGCTTTATAGCACGTTTAAGATTATTAAAATATATTTTAATAGCGAAAATACTATATAACACTCGAGACACCTAAAATGTTGGACAGTAATACGATTTATTTATTGTAACATAATTCGAATGTATAATCCAAATTATGTTTAACCGTACAGTAGTTTTATGAATTTATTTGTTATATCTCCGTTCTTCATTGTACAAACAGTTGTTACGACACATACGTATTTAATTAAAATACTGTAACGGTTTAAAGCGATATATATTAGTTAAACTTTATATATTATATATTAGTTAAATTTGAAAATTATTTTAACTACGCCCCGACGTTTCGGTTTTGCAGCGTTTGCAGCGGCCGGTTTTGCAGGATTTGCAACAGCCGTGGTCATGGGGAGACTAAAGGTGAAGGGTGTCTCTTTTTAAATAAAACACTTTAGCGGTTAGTTGAAGTGTTTTATTTAAATACGTCTGGACCCGGTTTACTCGCGTTATCAACAGACATACGTATTTACTAAACACCTGTAAGTACGATCAGTAAAACTGACAGATACATAAGCAATGTCCCATGTCCCAAAAGAACTAATACTGATCAACGTATTCCCAAATTTTAGGGCAGTAAGCCTGCTCATTTCTATCACAAAAACTTTGTATTTACCGAAGCGGAGCGTTCATTAATTACTTATCTCGAATCTAAAAGTCGAAATCTAACTTGAGATCTAATCTATTTCAATTTAATCAAGACTAATTTTACGAGATGTTTTACGGCCTGCTCGAAAATTGCAGACCAGTTTCAACAATAGATTTCCTTTAGTATTTGACGGATTTACTACCCCGGATAAATCATTTTGTTGAAAGGGCTGTAAAAATTCAAGAGCGATGTGGAAAAGTTATTTTGTACTATATTATGACTAATTTGTTATCTTTATTCTTTTGTTCTGAGATAGAATATTGTACTGTTGGAAATCAGAAAAGCTCAACTACCCGCCACACTGAAGTTTTTATTTTAGTAAATCCGCTTCTGATTCCTAAAAGTACAGACTATGGTCAAAAAATTAATTTAACCAACTTAAATAATACTACATATTTTTTCGAGATCGTTTTATTCCACGTTTACTATACATATAAGTATAATGATATTAAACGACTGACTATTTTTTTTATTTAGACTGTAATTTTACAAAATGGTTGTTTTATAAAGACTCCTCTATAAAAGGTTCAAATATATGTTGGCGGTACAATCTAGAAGGCACTAAAACCTTAGTAACTGCCTAAATCCTTTAATCTGGGCATTACCATAATGACATAAAGGTCGTTAATTAAATCTGTAGAAAAACGGTTCAAAGAAGTCCTGCGTTCGAATCCCAGGAGAACACTAGACTGTTTCGCACTGAGCAGGACAGAAGTCTGATCCACTACTTGTCTGTATTTAAATGAAACACTTTTAAACGGTTTTAAACGCGTTATATATTAGTTAAACTTATTTGATAATTATTTAAACATGTACTACTTGCGTACTATTATATACTATACTAAAATACTGTATGTATTTATTTGTCTGCAATTAAAATGAATACGTCAAACGAACACAGAAGTATTACGTCACGATGGGAAAACGGAACTTTACACTAGAAATATAGATTATAAATGTGAGACATTATTGTTTTTTTTATATTTTTTTTCCTTCGTTTATTTTATGTTGCGTGTGATATGGGTAAAGCTTTGACAATAGATCGATTTATTTAAATACTTATTTAGTCACATTCTCAACAGCGAGAGCGTGAAATCTAAGGAACTACACGCATAACACAAGAATTTGCATAAACAAGCTCCCGACCGCGCCCGCCCAATAAATCGCTCAATTTCATGGTCGATTACCAACCGTTCAGCCTCGGGCCACACGAAAATATTAGCCACAGAATAACATCATAACACGACACCTCGCCAGGAAAATTTGAATACCAGCCAATCAACGTACGACAGGTCGGGTGGGACGAACCGGGCCGAATTCAATTACACCGTATTTTATTGGCCCGTGAGGGGACAGCGGCTAACGACGTTTGGGGATAACCAGCTTTCGTAATAGCGTTTTGATGTTTTCACTTCGGGGTTATTTTTATAGATTAGTTTTCTAGATATACGCTAGGGGTCGCGGTAGGTATTATTTTCAATATCCAGGTGGTCATTCCGTTAACACACCGTAAGCATACAATTTTAAATTCATTATTTCTTGTACTGAAACTTTTAACGAAATAATAAAAAAAACATTCATTTGTAAGTATCAATTTCGATCCATAATCAAGTACTGGCCAAGGCAAGTATTAATCTTTGTTTTTATCGCATTCGAAACTTAAATTTTTCCATGAATCCATAAACAACACGCTGTCACAGATAAAAAAACGCGCGTACACTGTATGAATTGGCAAAATAACTGATGGTATGGCCAGCTTGTTATTTTGCGATTCTTGTAATAGGCAATCAAGTTTATCGGCCACAGCGTCCATGAGTGCCAAAATTTATTTAAAAACTTTTCACGAATCGTATTTTGGTGCAGTCGAAACCTAATCTATACGCAGTCCATAGCAATTTTTCGTTCAAGTCCGTACAGGTGATAATTATTTAAGAAAAATTTAACGAGCAACATGACATGACTTCTTATTTTATTTGTTGATTGTTTTATCGTTTATCTTATATTTTTTATTGTTCAAAAAGCACCAGGTATGTTTCTAGGATCTTGACGATGGAATACATTTATTAAGCTGATTAGAAGTAAAAATTAAACTAGATATGTTCCCATATTGCACCTAAATATATATTATATTATTAATATCACCAATTGGTGAGTACTTCATCGTTTATTTGGTGCAAATATAAAATTGTTTTTAACCCAGTTCTCTCTAAAAAAACTACTTAAAAATATTATCGACATTTAGGCAATAATTTATAATTTCCACCGGAGTTAAAGCTTCTCTGTATGAAATGCAAAGTAATTTGAATAATAAACGATTGACCACAGACGTATTTGAGAAATTGTTATAAATAAAAGTGCTTAATAAAAACCAAAAATTTTGTCCTCAAGCAAAATTGATTATTATTTCCCGCAAAACTTAAATTTCAAGCCACTTAAAAACTTGTAAGTATTAAAAGTCAACTTCTGGATAAACTCCAGTATATTTTAAAGCTGTTTCCACCTCCCACAATGTCCAAGTTTCACTTCTAGATATTTGAATTTTAAAGTGCGAAAATTTAAATTTGAAGAGATTTTGATGTGATGTCTTGAGGAAGATAAACTGCACAATATTCCTTTGAAACCGGCGATGCTGTTTTTGTTCCAAACTTGAGTCTCAGGTTACTTATAAGTTACAGTATAATAATTTTAATCTTTATCAGTTTAATAGAGGGACTGAGTTTCTTACTAAATAAAATGTAATTATTTATACAACTATCAGTTGTTATTTTTCAGTACAATGACCACCTTATCCACCATAGCGATAAGCACCATATCGAATAATATCAATGTTTTGGATAGTCGTGATTAAACATTTAAAACAACACAACACGTTAACATTTTACTTATAACATAGCAATGTTTTATAGTAAGAATAACAGTTTAATCTTCGCTATACGAGTGAATCGCCCTACAATTAATGAATTAATATATTTTAAGCATACCTACCGACCTACTTACGTGCCGTACCGTACGTTAATACGTAACTAAATCGTACTATTTTTTTTACAATATCCAAATATGGCCTCATTTTTGGTTTACCTACGAAGTGTAATAATCGATAAAAATAAAAAGTTGTACAAATGCACTAATATCAGGAACTGAATTGAATTAGTTGGACTTGAAATATTATTTTTGTGCTTGTTTGATATTTTATCGAGAAAGGCTAAATCTATAAAACCTAGATCAATAGGACCGAAAAAACAGCGGGGAATATGGTAAAACGGGGAAAACTATTTAGGGCTTAGGTTACTTGCGCTGCAAAAACGGTTCAAGAAAACATAAAATATTTATGAAAGTATGATTCTTTCCTTCTTTAAATAACCTAAAATATTTTCTTCTTTAATAACATAAAAAACTCGGCAGAAGGCTATAATTTAAGAGTTGTTTACCAATAAAACATTTTGTTTGTGACGCGGACGAAACAGCTAGTATTATATAGGTGATATAACATACCTTTGAACTAGAAAATGTTACAGTTTTATTGAATCAAGAGATTTCTTTGATACACAGTGTGTAAAGCTAAACAAAATCCCCTACATCCCAGATGACAAGGGTTTCTTGCTTTGGGAAAAAACCAGCCCGCTTCCCGCTAAATCACATCTGACCTCTTAAACCTCTGCCGTGACCTCGAGATAATAAATCGCTTTAATTCCAAAACGTATTATGTGTTTTACTTTTAGTACAAAGTATCTATTGTCCTGTTATCTATTGTGTTTCCTATTTTCTGTTTAAAATTCGAACTCACAAAACAACAATAGCAATTTGTTTGAATGTCTGTCTATTCATTAATATATCAGGAAAGACTTAACTCAATATTACGCTATTTTAAAACTAAACGTAGTATTATAAATCAACTAGTGTAATACTTTTAGAAGTTACAATTGTAAGATACAACGAATCGACGCTGTTACAAGTTATTATTGTAATATACAACGAAATAAATTAAAAATTGTAAAGGTTTATTTTTTATACTCCATGTACTTACTAAGATTATAATATATGTATTTATTTTCTTTAAATCAATAAGGTTCTTCCTCTTTATATCTTTTCTATTACCATTTATAAATATCGCCACACATTTCCTAAACCCTTATTGTCTTGAAAATGTCTCAAAAGATCTATTAAAAAGAGAAAAAAAAACTCAAAATAGTTTTAAATGGAGTTATTTGTATCGACGGAATGTGATGCAAAACTTTTATCCTGGAAACTCCAAGGAAGGTTAAGTTTAAACTGTACAAAGGTTGTGTTCGCAGTAATGGTATTACTTTCAAAAACAACCTTAGAGCAATCTCATTATAAATATTCACAGGGCATTCAAATAATAAACAGGCCAAGTGTCAGAGATAAAGGGTTCCGTACTATTAACAATGTTAGTTCCGTATTGTAACCTATATTTAGTAACTTCAAATGCCACTTTTAACATTAATCATTATTAAAAATCGATTTTATATTGAAATTTACGGACGAGACTTGAAACAGCATCCACAGCGTTACGTGCTGCTGCTCTAACCAATTGGCTACCGTGTCTTACACGTCGTCGTAGAATATTTTTCGAGCTATCGATACGGACACTTCTCGCGCAATTGTTGAGATTACCTTAACATTTGCCTATTTAATTAACATTAATTATTTTTTAGCTTAATTTAGCTTTTGTTCTCGAAACGACAACAAATTTTTAATTCATCAAATCCATTTCATTTTATCCTTTATGTACGGAACCCTAAAAACAATACTACTTTTTAGCGTATTTCTATAGCGATATTTGAAACTTTTGTTCTAGTTGTGTTTCAAGCAAAGACAAGAATATCAAGTGACCTAAGAAATTGAGATGGAAAGGTGAACGACCTCTTAATTAACATGCCATCTAGCCACAACGAGATGAACCGACCTAAGTTTATAGAGCTCTTAGGGACGTAATTCAGTTTAATAGTGCAATACATCTTCACCTGTTACCGTTAAGTTATACTTAAGTGCTGCCTGTTACTTTTATTGCACTACGAAGCTGATTTGTTAATGCAGTCTGTGGTTATTAAGTTCCTTATGTAGGACATCTTTAGACATGAATTTTAATAATTAAAAATTGATATTTACTTTTCATGTTTACATTGGACATAAATAATGTATCTAGACTAACCTATAATATTTAGATTTATAAAAGTAATTATTAAACTTATTTAAAGTACTTATACATGTAATTTAATATTAATTGTTATAGCTATTTTGGTCTAAATTTAATGCGAATAGCTATTAACTACTAAACTAAAGTCAAACACAGTTTAAAATACCTTACTCGAAAAATATCTATTTGGAAGTATGTATATAATCGAATACTAAGAATAAAAAGGTGCATAAATCTTGTGCCATTCCAAGTAAAACCTGAAAACCTCCATATAAATTTAAACGTAAAAACTGAAGTAATCATACGCAAAAACCATAAATTTTGCATTTTTATGAGTATATTTTCAGCGGAATCGTTATACGACGAAATAAGTTTGATAAAAAAGCCTTTTAAGTTATGTGTTAGAGAGTAATTTTCTCTGGGAAAAAATCTCAATTTCAAACTTTTTCTACAAACATGGAGGATTAATTTTATTTTTAACGTTGCCCTGCTGCGTAGTTATTCGAGAATGCAATTATTTTGAACGTATTTTTCGTGTTCAGACAAAATTGAAACATAATGTGAAACGAAGAAGGAAAAAATAATATTATACACAGATATGTTTTCCACTTTACGTTGATAATTACTATTTATAGTAATATCAAGGTAATGTATATTTAAAGTAAATGTCAATTTATCGTCTCTGTCTTACATCCCTAATAAATCATATTGTCTGTAATCTTCAATGTCTACTATAGTCTTAATTTATGTGTGTCTAGATTATGTACATTATCTGTAATACAGATAATAAAATGCTAATTTTGTTTTTTTTTTATTTAAATAGTAATTTCAACGCTTTTAATCGCAAACGAATCATACTTATTAGTAAATTAAAACTATATGAGTGAATTATTTCAAATATTAGAATGTGGACTATTTGTAAATTTTAAACAAAATAACAAAAATCAACACAAAGCCTCCATATATTTTCCACTTATAGTTTAAATATATGTTGGTAACATTTCTTCATATTAAGAAAACGAGGAGTGAAATACTGTAGCCTATCTATACGTGTTTTTTTATATCTCCAAGGCATGTGACGATCCGTGAACAGGGGTGGTGAATCACTGATTGGCTGTAATGCTAATTTTCCGTAAGGTTGCAACGTAGGGAGCGTTATGAGGTTTTGCTGCGCCAATGATAACTTCGGTGGAGGGCTTTGCCAATTACCGGTATAGTTAAGATGGAGTTATAATTTGTCATACTAAAGGTGAAGTAATGTCCAAAGCCAAATTAGGTCAGAGCATCTTTCTAATAAAAAACTCTGACAGTTTAAGACGATAAATTTATAAGAATATTATTTTAACTACGCCCCGACGTTGCGGATGCTTTGCAGCAGCCTTGGTCACGGGGAGAACGCATCTTGTTTAGATATAAATATTACTCTAAGTGTACCCTCCCAAAACTGGACATTGAAAATCCATTTATTGTTCCCAACAAAATAGACTTCAGTTTACATAAAGACTTTTTTATGGATCTCCTATATAAGTAATGGTCGTGTCTGTGAGGTGTATATATTAATTGCAATATGCAGTAACCAAGGTTACGTCAATAAAAACAATGTATCAGAAATTTTGGATTTTTTTATACGTGCCCTTAATAGCTTCCGAACTTGGCACAACAACGTCCCTTACTCAGTCATAAGGAAACTAGAATACTCAATATTTATCATAGCCATACAATATTTACAATTACCATTTATTTAAAAAAAAAAACTTAGCTATAAAAATCTCATACAAGTCCTAATTATGGTCTCCTTTGTACAAGAGTACTCCATGTGATTTTAAATACCATTGCTATAACCTCAGATCTTGACAAACATAACTCAAGTATTTGTAGAGAAAAAATGTGATTGAAAGATATATTTTTTCCTCCTATCAGTCGAATCCAAACACAAGTATAGGCTGCGTTCAATCGCTATTAATATTAATCGAAAACCGTTCCGATACATATTTGCGCAGTACCGATGCCTATCTATTGAGTCTGTGAAATGATTTTTCTGTATGCATTACCGAAACGTTCCTCATAACAAGCGAAACCTTTGATGGTATTCTGACATACCATATAAGCGCGCGAGATGTATAAATATCTCTTAAACAAAAATCATTTCACTTGACAGTAATTATCAAACCACTGTATTATATAATTTTATAACATATTTGCTCGTAAAGTGGTTGTAATTACACCAATTTCAATATCGTAATGTATCGGCACGTGTTTTTTTTTTCTTAGCAAAGAGGTTTTATGTCAAGCAAGTGGTCAATATTTTATGAATAAAATTAACTTTGGGAAATAAAATATAACAAATAAACATTTTATTATTTAATTTAATTAATTTTGTCAATTAATTACAACCATTTATCTGTAACAAAAACACAAAATATTAATTTACTTTATTAGTAATACTGGCTGTTTTTTAACAAAAGTTAAAATGCCAACTGGCAACGTAAAATCCTTTTACAAATGTTAAAAAATTTATAACTGCTTTAAAAATTAATCAAAGATTTATTCGTTTAACTAAGTTGGTTTTATTAATTTCCGCGTAAATATGTTATAAAACGTCGTATGTCATACGTGCGTTTTGAAAATTACAGCCTCTGCTTTCTTATTATAATATCGCCTCGGCTGTAATTTCCAACTTTACGCACTTATATCATAATTTACTATTTCGTGACTGGCCAAAATTGTTTTAATAATGTTTGTTTATTTTAAAATGTTTGTGTATTCTTTGATTTAGGCGCCATATTTACTATTTGGGCGCGCAAACTAATGTTCAAAAGTATTGTGAAACTGAATGTACAATGTATCAATATGCCTAAGTTCATCCAATGAAACCTACATAACTCGTACAATACTAGTTTAAAAAAGTGTCATGAATCAGTAGAATAACTATTGTATTAAATACTGTCTATAGTTTACGCGAATAGTACACATTTAAAGTTTAAAACACTTTAACGGTTTAAAACGTCGTCCGATATATTAAGAAACGTCGGGCCGAAGTTAAAAATATTTTCAAATAAGTACTTAACACTTTAACGGTTTAAAACGCGATATATTAGTTAAACTTATTTGAAAATGATTTTCACGTGAAACGTCGTGCCGAAGTTAAAAATCATTTTCAAATAAGTTTAACTAATATTTTGAATTGAATTGATTTGAAACAATATGTTGGACCCGATAAAGATCTAACCCACGACCCGTTGATTATTAGCCAGAATGTTACCGTTACACCAACGTAGTGAATAATCTCTATTCTGCAGATATGTACTTGTATTTCAACTGTAACGTTTATTGAATATACCTAATATTAATATATATGCTGTATATAATTGTAAAAGTTTATTCTTTGTACTTTGTATAACAGTACCTAAGTTACGTTTTCAATTACAGAGAGATTAAGTTTTTCCCAAAGTACTAGGATTTTGAACGAACATTTTCTGTAATCATAGAAAGGAAAACCATCGTGCGCAGAACTATCGTATAGCCTTTAACAAGTAAAGTTACGTCGGCAAAGAGGGTCGTTATCTTTCGAGCTCAGTTTTATAACCGATTGTTAGACCCTTGTGTTACTTTATCCGTTTGAAATACTTCCAGTATAGGCAAGGAATATGTCTGTTTTCCTACGGTTTTGAATCGAAAAGAAGTTTTAAAGTCGCTTTGTCATCTGCTTAAATTAACAAGGCATACCAACAGTTTGATAAGAATATGACGTACAATAATTCATGTAGAAGTGTATTTGTGCCTTCATAGATAAATCTTTAGTTAAACATTTCGTTTTTTTATCTCCAACTTCATTACGAAAGTACAAACTAAGTAAAACTATTGTTGCAAACGTGATCAGTAACTTCGATCACAAAGCAAACGGGATTTACTATGACTAATACAAGATATTCAAGTTTCGTTCAAATATAGTCATTGAACCCCAAAAGATGGATGCCTATACCCATTATTGGGAAATTAATAAGTAATTATGTTTTAATAAAAATAGTTGTATGAAAAGCCGTTATCAAAGTAATAAGACCGCATAAATTAAGCTGAATTATCCTTTACCTAATACCCCGATCGTAGCATATCAAATGTGACAAACAAAAGTTAGTGTGTTAACATCATTAAAGACGCAACACTTGAGGGTAAGAAACTTTGACAACCCTCGAATCAGGGCTTGATTGCCGTGTGACAGCCTATAGACATGTAAATTCCTTATCAACAATCTTGACTAGAGCATACTAATGTTATATTGTATGCCAATGTAGGCTTTGCTAGAGGAAACTATGTTATTTATGTATTATTATTATATTATAAGAGAATATTATTAATATAAAATTTCCAAATATCTTCATTGTTTTTTAATATCTTAAACAAAAAACTTTTCACTTGACAGCAAGTAACAACCACTGTATTATAATTTTTTTCGTGACTGGCCAAAATTGAAAACAAACAATATGACATTTTAGTATATTATTTGATTTAGGCGCCATATTTATTTTGGCGCAAAATGTAGATTGACATTGATTGGAATGTTCTGTGGCTCATTTAATTTAATTAGTTTAAGTCTTTATACATAAATTACATTCTTTTTTTATTTCAAAATACCCTATTTTATTCTACTCTACACATCTCATACATTCTCAGTGAAGACGGGCAAAGTTTACGTGACTTGTGAATTCAAAATAAATAATTAGCGTCATTGAAGATTTCCTTTAGCCTATTCAGATGTTGAATCAACGCGTCATTGTTAAATTGTTTGCAAAATGAAGGTATAAATCAAATTATTAATATAATCGTTGTATGTCTTAACGTTATTAGCCCATTGATGTTATATGCTGTAGCGTTTCACCTTTCATCGAGATAATTCAATACTCAAAACTTCCCCAGTCATAAAATATAAGATATACATAATTTATTATAGAATCAATTTTATTAAAGAATCTTCAAAACAACGCAACGTGAACTTGTAACAGATGGCGTGCGTGTCGCAACTATGAAGTAACCATGTTCGTCTTAAGTTCTTAGCAAACACATGCTTTTAATTCTAGCATCCCGTTTCAATATCTCATTCAAATATTTAAATATTTCAAATCCATATTAATCATTACTTCTCCTACGGTTTTAATTTATCGAGTAAGGCTTTAAAACATTACGGTGTAGCCAATTGGAGCAAAGAAAATGCGGAAAATTATCTTTACAGAAAATTATCTTCGCGACAGTATATGTCTATCTTTTAAGACTAACTTCCAAGAACAACGGGACGCGAACGACGTCGTGGGTTAACAGACTCGCTAGCGTAATTTAATTTATGAGTAGGAGATTTGCAAAAACAAATTTTACGCCAAAAATTAACAGCAAACAATATTGTAGGTTGGATACCTGCTCGTGTCCTGATTCTCTTTTTTATATACTTTTGTAGACATTCTAGAATATGTGTTTGTTTGTATACATATGTTTTCCCTCATTTCAAGTAATATTTTCCTGTATATACCGAGAAAAAATAAAACCTTAGTAGGTATTGAAATGGTCTTATCTATATCAACGTAAACCGCAAACAGATGAGGCTCAGATGCAACAACAGTTTCGGGGGAACAATTAAATAAATTACTGTTTCCTGCCTCAATCTGAGTCAGAGAATTAATTTGATTGAGTTCCATTATCGGGAAGCCTTCATAGATTACATCAATTTCTGATAGAATAGATACATTAACATGTAATAATAATGATGATATACTGCAACGCTATTCAGTGTACATCTATAACGATATGTCAGTAATAATTACAGATTGCATAAATAATTATGTTTGAACAATGAAAATATAGAACAAGCTATTATAGTAGATGTAAGAACCGCAAATAACGTTCTTATTTGTAGTAAAGTGTGGGAAATCGTACCACATAATCCCTTGTTTCGAAATGGTAACTTATCAAAGACGTGAGTGACTCCTATCAAACCACCTCCAAAGTTGAATGATTAAACGCGTTTCCTAACATTACTAAGTGATCTTGAATTGAAATTCCGGTAAAACATGATAGATTTGCTTGAACAGAGCATTGAATTTTAATAAACTTGTCTGGAAATAAAATATATCAGTAACCAAACATCAACGAGTCCAACGCCTATAAAAAAGAAACTTTGTTTTACATTGACAGTTGGTACTAAAACAAGAACATTAAATAATGTAAGTAAATAAATATGAATGTGAAAAGTACGAGACAAAAATACATTCCTACATTTTTATCGTGTACATATTTCAATCTGCTAATTTTAATAACACATGCGGCTTTCTTTTACTTAATACAAAATCCCAGACACGTTCACAATTTCATTAGGTAAAGAAGGTAAGAATCAAAATACCGCCAACGATTCTATATTGCTAAAAAGCCTTACATTGAAGGCCTTGCCTTTCCGTGTTTAATTAAAAGTGTTCTTGGGGTTTCTTCAAGACACAGTTCATTTATTGACAGTTGCGAAATATTTGTTCTCTTGGTAAACTCTTCATGGTTGCGGGAACATATGAAAAAGAAAGTAACTTGTTAATAATTTGTGTGTTCTTAAAATAGTTTTATTAACATTTTAGACAGTAATCAATGATTTGACGTGCAGAGTGATTAAAACAATCTCTAAACTTTATTTTATTACTGACAGTACATACACTGTGTTTCAATATAAGAAAAGGTAACCTAACAATTTCTACGTAATAGGTTTCAGATTTAGTATAACGCTACACTAACACTTAATAGTTTCAATCACTATGTAATCTAATTTGTAACACATTAAATAGATTAGTTGAAATTTGTTGAGAGTATTTAAAAAAAAATTGATTACAACTAATCGTGAAATCCCGTTTCCCCTCGAGGTGCATAGAGCGATCACATTTCTGTGTCCGTTTCCCTGATCGGTTTTATTTACAAGCAAGTAGTTGATCAGACTTCTGTGCCCTGCCCGACCGAAACAATTTAATTTTAACCCAGGACCTCTCGCGCTTAACACAATGCTCGGCAACACGTTTAACCATTTAGCTACAGAGGCGGTCAAAACTAGTATAATAGTACTAATAAGAAATTGTGTTTGTTTGTCCTTTTGCATTGTTTTTAATAGCTTAAATAAATATAATATTCAAATGTTATAAAAGCAATCTAGATTAGTCACAGCTGAATTTGAAACAAACTTCAGCATCATATTGCTTTTCGGGCTGTTCGGCTGACGTGAGCGAGAAGAGGTTCTCGACGTTCCGCCATCACGAGCGGAGGGCACCATCAGGAGATGTTAGCTCCTCGATTGCTCAAAGAATTAATTTTTAATTGAGTCGAGAATCTTGATGGCCGTGAAAGCCTCACACTATTTAGTCAACTTAGTCAAAGTTATGGTAAAACACAAATTCGTTAACTTGTGTAATGAAGTTCCATTATATACTTAAAAATTGTAAAATCTTACTCATTTTTACTATAACATATAAACGATTTGCATGTATAGTGTGCTACGAAGAATCGTAGCGCGTAGCTAATATAGCAGCACTTTCGTAGCAAATGTAGCAATGGCTACAGATTCATTCTCAAAGCGAACAAAGACTTTGTTTATAAAAGAGAGTTCTTAGAAAATCGAATAATAAAAGCTAATAAAAATACAATCAAATCAGTTAATAATACCTACAAGAACGTAACAGAATTGAAAACTGTATTAATTCACACAACATGTATAAAAATAACAATATTTTTACACGCAGAAATTTAACTTTTCTGTAAAACAAATAACCTCTGAAAAATTAACAAACAGCTTAAAAGTATTAATCCTGTGCAATTCGTATCAATAGTAAACAGTTATAAATAAAATAGAGCAGCCATAAATCCAATATAAACCAAAACCATTTATTAATTCAGTGTAATGTACCCGCAGAGAGAACAGGTGTGTTGAATTGTAATCAATTAATATTATTGCCATACCAATTGAGCTCACTAGAGGTAATTTACGCTGCTATATTAGGCTCTGTTATTTTGTACCATATTCTGTTGATATTTGTATAGTACTTACATTTTACCCGCGACTTCGGTCGCATGGTGATTTGGAAAAAACTAAATAATCCGGAGAGTGCTGTGAAAGGATAATCTATTGTCTAAAAATATGAATTAAAGAAATCTGACAGAATTTTAATGAATAAGTAAACAATATTGCTCGCTTTCGTGTTAACAGAATACAAGTCGAATAGAAGTCGGTTATTTGGAAAAAAATTCAGTCGGTCTTGTGGATTTCCATCCAGTGTGAATCGATGTGAATATTGTATCACAGCTGTCGTTCAGTTTGCCTATTAGAAAAACATAACAATCATATTTTAAATCAATTTATAAAATACTTGGGGATTAACTTACACGTGACTAGACCATTTTTTAAATGTAATTATAATTTCTTGCCTATTACTGCGCGATACTTTGAATGAATGCAGCAGAATGACTCATATAATTTAAATAAAACACGTCAGTCTCCCCGTGACCACGGCTGCTTCAAAGCATCTGAAACGTCGGGCCGAAGTTAAAAAACATTTCCAAATAAGTTAAATAACTAATATATCACGTTAAACAGTTAACTACCCCAAAAAAAAAAAAAAAAAAAAAAAAAAAAAACACCCCCGGGGGGGGGGGCGCACCCCCCCCCCCCACCCCCACCCCCCCCCCCCCCCCAAAAAACAAACCCACCCCCCCCCCCCCCAGAAAAAAAAAAAAAAAAAAAAAAAAAATTTTTTTTTAAAAAAATTTTTTGGGTTTTTTGGCACTTTTTTTTATTTCTTCAGCCCCCTTTAGACCCGTAGGAGACATTACTGTTCTATATAGATAAAATAACGTAGTGACAGTAATAATACGAAAGTAGAACGAGTATTCGAAGTAAAAGCGGAAAGCCGTTTTCTTACAAATGGAAATCCGATTCCATATTTAAATTTGAAAGATGCAGGAGGCGAAAAATAACTCATCTTCTTATTACTCAGTCGACTATTCGAAGCGTTTTTTCAAAGTATACCCCTAGTTAAAATTCCCGACGGATTCTTACGCGTTCGTTGAACTGGTTTCGCAATCTTGTTCATTCAATTTTATTATTTTGACGCGACGCGACGCCTGGAATTACAATGCATCTCTGTGCATATTTTAAAATGAATTATTTCAATACGACATCAATACAATTGAATTTTGCCGAATGGCGTCATTACTGTTCTATTTTGAACCTTTTCAAATAATGCACAGGGTAGGCAACTTCGTTGTTATTAAAAAAAAATAAGATCCTACACTAATGAGCTAACGTTAAATATTTTTAACCCAAATAACAGCCCAAAATAGTCCAGTTGAAAAACTTAAAACATCGAATATATTTTATATTATATATATATATTACAAGTTATTTAGTGCCTACTCAAAAGAAAATTTTACACCGGAATTTACATCAAACTCTTAGATCAAAAGGGACTTTTAAGGGACATTTTTCCGCTGACTGAAAACGTCACTTAGATGTAATACTTAGTACGGGAGTGCTTTAGGAATTAACATAACGTCCGAACAGGTGTTCCATTTTCGAAGTGAAACGTTGTTTAAGTATTTTAAAGCAGTTTAACGATGGTAATAATCTTTTACAACTTACATTTTACAAAATACTATATACATACACAAAATAGTGTTTCTAACCTTCATAACAGCTACTCGCTTATTAGAGTACTTGACTCTACACACATAACAAGCAAAGTTATAGCTGCAAACGGAAACGGCGCTTTTATTTTTTATTTTCATTGTTATAGTTTGTACAGGTGCCATCGATACAAAGGCATACAACCGATAATTCTACTGTTATTCTACTTTTGTCCGGTCCAAGTCCGTTGTTATTTTATCCGCTCGTTTAATATCGGTCACTGTTTACCCTGCAAACGCATTAACACGGTAAATTGTGGACAGCGATAACATCATGTTTGGATGGGGCTAATAACGTGATGGATCAGCGTTTTAATAACAACCTTATTTTCGCGTATTATGTAGGTAGAAGACTACCTAACAGATTCTTCTCAGGTTTAAACAAACTTTGCCTGCAAACGATCAACAGAATATAACTTAAATATAATAAATATTGTTATTAGTATGCAAAATGGATTAAATAATGTAGGCATGTTCAACTCAATTTTTATAATTATAAAACCCCCTTCAAAAAAAAAACGGTGTAAAGGGGATCCCTTTTTATGTATATATTAAACGCAAAGTTAAATTTTAAAAACCTACTTATTACAAAAGTAATAATGAAATTTTTATGACTATACATAGTTCATGTGGAAGTTGTAATAATTAGGTAGATAAAATCCTATTAAAGGGAAACAAAATGTAATGACAACATGAACAAATTCTAACATCTTGGATGTTTAACTTTGCCGTAATTTGACTTAACAAGGACTATTTCATTTAAAACTCGTATCGTTTACTACCGCATACAGACTTTTTAGTGTTTATTGATACTTATGATCAATTTTGTCAAGTAATTAATAGACATTTATTATGTGTCCGTCCATTTTTCAACTAAATAAAATTTGAATAAAACACGGCCACGGCCCGACGTTTCGAATGCTGAAACTTCAAGACCTCGTTTTAAACCGTTTTATTAATATGCGTACTACTCGCGTAAACTACATAAAGTATTTAACAAAATGACTCAATGTTACATGATTATCGATGTTATTGCGAGGATGTTTCGTGTTTCCTTAGTGACGTCTCAGCCTAAGTATGAGCAGATAACGATAGTCCTGAAAACCGCTAAGTGCTTACATTCGATACAACTTGACTCGCGTTACAGAATTCAATGGGTTCTGCTATTCAATATGGGATAATAATATCGTATAAGTAGGTATTTCCTTTTGTCTATACTGTATGTACGAATAACAGGGAATTATTGACACAATTGATCTATGGGCTAGTTATTTGTGCTACATGGGGTATGCTCCATTGGGGTTATCATCCGACGGCCTATGATATATGGCTGGATGCTAAGAGATTTTCAATTTTAAACTTTAAGAATACTTTAAACATCTTCTGTAAGAAAAATAATTAATGCATTTGTATTACGAGTTAGGAGATTATTAGCTGACAAATCATATCGACCAAAATTGATTACCATAAAATTTATTGCCAGTTAACCTTTAAATAAAGACATATACTGTCGCGAATACTTTTTTTTAGATTAGAAAAAAGTATCACTCCGTCATACATAGATTCTCGGTTTCTTGAATCGTTTTCACAGCACACGCAAAGTAAACCCTCAAAGATGAGTATTTTTCTCTTTTTCCCACATTTCCCACTGCTTTTTTCGCTCCTATTAGTAACCATTTATCTGTAACAAAAACACAAAAATATTAATTTACTTTATTAGAATTACTGGCCGTTTTTGTACCTTTGCCTAAAAAAACGTTGATGCGCGCGCATCGCTGAATTGTGGCCAAATAAAAATAATTCCGCGCGCTTTTCATTTTTATAACTGCTTAACAATTCATTAAAGATTTATTCGTTTAACTAAGTTAAAGTTTTATTAATTTCCTCGTAAATATATTATGAAACGTCGTATGACATACGTGCGCTTTGAAAATTACAGCCTCTGCTGTCTTATAGCCCTCGCCGATGGCTATAATGTTCAACTTACCGCACTTATATCATAATGTACTATTACATGTTATTATTTTTATTTATACATGTATGTTTTTATATGAGTAACAAAAGAGAAGTAAAACCCCAATCCAGCGAATAGTAGCAACAGATAGCGTCACTTGTGTAGCTTTTATCACCCGGTACATTACCCCCAAAAATTGCAGTGTAATGTTGCAAAATTTCCTTACGGCAAGCATAAATTGTGTGCAGATTAAAATAAAGTGTATTCAGACGCGTTGGACTGTTATCCTATCATAACTCTGTATTCTTGCGGCCAAACCGAGCGGCGACCGTAGATCGTTCGCTCAAAATGATTTATACGCGCCATTTTATGCGATTATGGTTGGGTTTAATAAGGTTGAGAGTTTATTCTGTGTCCCACTGTGGGGTGGTGGGTAGATCTATGATTAGAAGTAACTTTTGTCAAATATGGAGCATGTAAACACACTCGTATCCATGGATAAGTAGTTGACCTGCGTTCAAACACCACAGGTTAATGCAATTTTTGGTACAGTAAACACAATGGAGTAATTTTTTGATGATAGAGAGATTAAGATACGGAGTTGATGGTAGGATATCCATTTGTATTTGCACCTACATAGAGCTAACAGCCTTAGTTTACAATATTCATATGCAGCCAAAGTCACGCGGCTCTCTGTAAACTAATATGAAATATAAACATTTTTTATATATAAAATAGTCAACACGTCACATCCTAGAAAAAGTTGAGGGTAGTTTGTACTTGTTGTTGTAGTAGTGCTCATTGCGACAGAGGACCGCCGTTCGTTTTATCCCGCAAGGAGTTAGTGTGAAAGGGGATCCCGAACAAGAGTTTGGTGTACCAACAACTTGTCTAATCGGGCAGTCCCTCTGCCCGATTGAATAGCCGATCAGTCTTTCTTTAAACATTTTAATGTTGGGTTATTTAGTTTTTTGTGAATAATTAATTGTAAAGATTCAATACGTGTTCTCTAAAACTATATTATTCCTCATACTCGACTAACCTGAACGGTGTTCTCTAAGTAAATAAACAATAAATCTAACCGCTAAAAATATATGCTAAAAACTATAGTTAACAACCCACAGACTCTGTATTATAACGAGTGATGTTTCAAACATCTCTTCCTTTATAAGACATCAATCAAACTTCAAAAGTCGACCTAAAACGTGAAACAATATAAAAGTTATATAAAGCTCAATTTACACTTAAGACAACGTCTACCAACTTATAAACAAGCTCACAAAATATGACATGTATCGTTTATAAGAACTTGGAAATAAATATGTACATTGAAACCCCTTTACGGGACATTAACGTTTATTGTAACGTTATAAGAATTAGTTTTGCCTGAATGAATTGATGACGCCGACGAAACTTCGCTTAAAAGTTTAAAACAAGAGTACTTTGTTTAACGTGCATGCTGGCTGACAGATGACGTATTCAATAAAAGTTGGCTTATTTTACGTGACTTCATTAACGTTACGTGAGGTTTAAGGTTTCAGTGATATGTACACAATGAGAAAAGATTTTATGCTAAATCTATACTAATATGTAAAGCTGAAGAGTTTGTTTGAACAAGTGCCTTTTCGTGTTAGAACTAGTTAGAACATTTATCTCTTAAATGTGAGCTTAAATAACTATTCTACGTGGATGAAGTCGCAGGCACAACTAGTCCGTACAATTTTTAGTATTACGTTTAGCGCATGAGGTATGTGACACTTATTTCTGTATTCGTTTCTTTTACAGGCAAGTAGTTAATTAGACTTCTGTGGCCTGTCCGAGCGAAACTGTTTCCCTAGGATTCGAACCCAGAACCTCTCGCGCTTAAAACAATGCTGGGCAACTCGTTTAACCAGTTGGGTACAGAGGCGGTCATGTGACAATCAAAATACAAAATATGTATATAGCTTACAGCAATAACAGAACCGAAGCTTTTGTGACCGCAAGATTCAAACTGAATTTGAAATTGAATTAATTTCGCTAAATTAAACTAATGTATAAACATAATAAGCATACAAATATTCTGTAAGATTTTCCGCCAAAATTATGTTGAATTTTTTTGCGAACGTTACGGAAATGAATTTTAATAAGGGTCGCTGGCTATTTATCTAACGGAATGTCACTTACAGTGGGAAAGGTCCTAAAATAAAAAGTACATTTTCTCCAACGATTTGGGGAAAAACTAAGATTAGGAGTGACAATTAATTATACAAAAAATCAAGGCTAAATGATATGACTAAGTCTAAATGACGTTTGAAGGGCTCGTTGGTCTAATGGTAGCAAAGTAAGTAGTCGTGGGTTCGATCCCCACCAGGTCAAACATGTTTCTTAACTTATTTGAAAATTATTTTAACTTCGGCCTGACGTTTCGGATGCTTTGCAGCATCTCCCCGTGAGATGCTGCAAAGCTAAGATATAAGATTTTATGCATTCCTGATATCCTAAATTATGTATCTCTAATTCAATACTAACTAAAGTACGAAATTCATCGTCTTTGCATATTAAACATGTTTTATAAACTTTTAGGTAAAATATTTTACTAGTAACTAAAAAACATCTCTAAAGATTAGGTGGCGTTACCACGATTATGCAAAAATAAATATGTATTTACATTAGAACTTGAACCAATATCCACAGCGTTCCGCGCTAATGCTCGAAGCACTTGAACTACCGCTCCACCACTACCGTTTTTAAATAACTTAAACAAAAAATTATTTTGAAATAGTAGGGATAACTTTGAACTAAAAATAATAAAGCCTAAATTTTTAACTATTAAAAGGCTTTTGTCATTCTTAAAGGTATTTAACATAAGGTTTTACTAAATTGCACTTTGCATATAATTAAGCCGTACCCGACACGAGAGAACGCGAAGAACACACGATAAATTATTTAAGAGACAAAATTGCTCAAGCGTTTTTTGTAGGAGCAAGGAGGCCATTAATCTGTGGCCGTCGTTTTAAGTAGAGCAACGTTTTTATGGGACAACTTTTGTAATGAGACCGATTTAAAATAATCTTTTACCCTTTCGACCTCTTTCTGCGATATTAAAATTTTATCGTTACGAAGTGATAAGATACGACCTACCCTCGTTGTTAGCACATGTATTCTTCCTCGGAGTCCTGACCTCGAATTCCGGAAAGGTAAGTTATAATTGAACTATATAAAATACAAAAATTCTAAAAAATATTGTTCGTGTTTTTATGAGTTACGTATATATTGTAATAAAATTTTATCTATATATTAATTTCCATTCTCCAGCTTGTGAAAACTAAAAATATTAAAACGAAGATCTTTACATCTGATACATACGATGGCATCTAAATAAATTTTTAAATCTTATTTTATGCTTTAATTTAAAAAACAAATAAAATGAGAATCACACAATTTTTATAGGAACTTATAATATTACATTTACTTCAACCATTACAGTATTTAATAGAGGAGAATAGACAACTCGATTCACTCGATGGAAGGTAAAGCCGGCCATATGCGCTGTCGACCCTTTATGCCTTTGGTTATTCGGAAATCCACATATTGAACCAAAACTGGATTATTTCACGGCTTTTTTAACGTTCAACACGTTTCAAAATAATTAATTCAAAGTGAGGCTCCAATCTACCATTCGTTGTTTATAAGCCATGGACCATATATGTTTATAAGCAATGCTACCATTGGACCAACGAACCAAACATACATTATTTATGCGAACCAAAATTATAATAATCAGAAGGACATGTAAGACACAGTAAGCCCCGTCTTATGTTTGTTAAAACTTTCGCCCTAACTAAATAACTGGCATAATAAGCGGTGCCTAAAATTACGTACGTCATATAAATTAGAAGGCCTGTGTAATCTTAAACAAGATAAAGTACATTATATTACAAGAAGTCTATTTAACAAGTTGCGAGTCAGCCAAGCCCAAATTATATCTAGACATGTTTGTTAATTAATTTTGTAACTGAAAGTTAATTACTTTCTTGATATATTCCAATTTCTTACTGAAAAATTGTTCTACGTAGATACCATCACTCTTATTACAAAACGAAGTGTGTACTGGACCAACTATGGTACCTTAGAACATGGTTTACTAATATAAGAATAGTTTACTAATCTGCATCATTTTATTGGATTTTATTAGTGCTGTGTCGTGCATAATACAATGTCCCAATGGTTGAACGAACTGCGCTAGGCGCGAGAGGTGCTTGATTTAGATAGGAAAATAGTTTCGGCCGTGTAGGGCATAAATTTGATCAACAACTTATGAGCAGAATTATCTTCTTATCAACAGAAGTAGATATCTGGTTGCTGAATACACCAAAAGACATAAAAATTCCATTAAAGATTTGCTACAAGTACTTATTACTATTTAGGAAACAGCATTAATTCAAAAGAATTTCGTGATTTTTTTAAAATCTTAACTATTGTCTATAGTATTAGCGAGTAGTACACATTTAAAAAAGTACTTTTCTCGGTTTTGATGCGAAATATATGAAAACTTATTTACAATTTAGCCTGACGTTTTCTTGCAGCTCTGATCCCCCGTATCCACAACACCTCAAAATTAAAAAAAAAGTTCCATCTTAAGATCTTCTACAATGTATGAAAACTTTGCAGGACTTGCCAGGCCTAGAGAATAGAAACTATTAAAAATTAAGAAATACATTAAAATAACCATTTGAAACAAATTATCTTTAGTAGACAGGTTTACGGCGTACCGGAATACAGGTAGAATTTATTACTGAAAATAATGCAAATTTTGTAAACATTATTAGGCAACTTAATGAGATTATTGTTTATGGGACTATAAAACAATGCGATACCAAGTTTACGACAGACCATAATAAAATGGTGCTATTTCTAAAAGTGTAAGGACAAATGCCTTGAAGTAGATATAAATGTATAATTTATTGAACTATAGAGTAGTTCAATAAATTATAGTTATACATTCTAAATAGTATCTACATTAGTATAAATGCTAATTTATCGTAAAGGTGATTCTTTTAAATACAAAAAAATCGTGTTTTTTACATATACATTATATATGTCCACACTGATAGCAAATCAAAAATGTTTCTTTTTACCTTCTTATACTTAACTACTTTTGCCATACGGTTAGCCTAAAGGACATTTATTAACTTGAAATAAAAAAATAATTATAAAAAAAAATCTTATATTTCGTGTTCTTTAAAAATATACCTAAGTTCTCGAATTGTTTCATTGTTCGTCTATAAGTGTAAGTATAAGTATAAGTGTGTATTAATTCTGGGATTAATTGGTGATGGTAATGAGAATAAAATGTTAATACATCTTGTTTTTCAGTAGAAAAATTAAGGCACAAAAGCAGTTAGGTTAGCAAGCAGTACACTTTGTCACAAATACACTATAAAGCAAGCAAGCGTTGCTAGTTGTGAAATTATATCTACGTAATCCCCAAGTGGCGGGTTTTAAGGAAATTTAATTAACTTTAGCCCAAGTTCAATTTATTATCGGCCATAAAATCTAAAGCGTTGCGACACGTCACAGCGGTTGCGATAAATTTAACTTGTGGCGAATAAAATTACGATAATGATCCTCCATCATAAGATTAACAAGTTCTCATTGAGTAAAATAGTTCTAGCCAGCTAACAGTTCCCAAAGGAAAAGAAAAGTATTTAAATTCGGAATAGTGCTTAATGACGGGGTCGTTGGGAAATGGTATCAATATATAGATAATAACCAATAACCAACGGGTCGTGGGTTCGGTCCCCACCGGGTCCAAATATTTTAAATTAATTACAATTTCCCTGAAATATCTTGGACTTAGGAAATCTGGATAATTAATGGGTCGTAGGTATACCGAGATTCCGTCCGCGTTACGAATCACAGAGTACAGACGGAAAAGTCGTGAAGTTTAATCGCGTTTCGGATTCAGTATTTGGATTTCCGTATATCCAAAGCCAACATAAGTCGACAGCGCATCTCGTTTAGATGATATATCTCTGGAATTTTTCACCTATCTGACCTCCTCTATCATAAAAAATATATTTGTACATCATTTTTAAAAAAAGTGAAGCTGGCCATAATTTTATTGACTAAAGAATGGGAGTCCCTCGTCATCCTCAGCCTACTGAAAATGCACCCTGCCCGATCAGAACTGTTTATTGTCTCTCCGGGATTCGAATCTAGGGTTCCTTGTGAATTAAGTACATATTAATGTCTTTAGTAATTGAGCTACGGAGCTACGAGGCCTTTAGTGGCTTTAAAAAAAGACTCCCTGTAGTTGAGACTGATAAAACATATTTTTCGAGAGCTTTAAACTGAGGTATATAACACTAATAAACAAACGCATGAGGAAATTTTAATTAATTTTCTTTTCCAACCCATTGTATTGTATATCTATCTATTTAACGTCAACTACTTAATACATCTACAACACATATATCCGACCAAAATATACGATCCGAAAATTCTGCCTCCTTAGGGTCTATGATGTGTCAAATAAATCTTAAGTTTATCCAAAATTAATTATGAACTCATACTTGCTTAGACCTGTTACTTTAAGAACTATGTCTCATAACTTTAGAGACTACATATTATTATTACTATATATTTATTTCTCGTTTGTTGACCTCGAAAATTATGTCAATAATAATTATTGGTGCTACATGTGCTAAACAAGGAGTTAAGTAAATACTGTCTATAGTTTACGCGAGTAGTACACATTAAAATAAAACACTTTAACGGTTTAAAACGCGATATATTAGTTAAACTTATTTGAAAATTATTTTTATCGTCCGCCCGACGTTTCGGATGCTTTGCAGCAGCCGTGGTCACGGGGAGACCGAAGTTAAAAACCGTTTCAAATAAGTTTAACTAATATATCGCGTTTTAAACCGTTAAATTGTTTTCTTTAAAAGGAGTTAGGTACCTAAATATGTTAGTAAGATAAACAAATAAAATATAAATAAAAAACGTGAAACTTGATGCATCCACATTTTTTAGTCCGTATAACTCATTTAATTACAGGATTTTTTACAGATTAGTAGATAAGTCTATCACATGCATCTATAGTTATTTCGAAGTTCAATTTGAGGATGACCTGTGTTTATCGCAATGCAAGGCCACGTTTTACAATACAACTATGAGGGCAAAAAATATATATAATTATATTATAAAGCTGAAGAGTTTGTTTCTTTGTTTAAACGCTTAAACTTGTTATCTTCGAGAGTTTCCATTGCACAAACGGTTCCAGAAACCCTAAAACTTTGTATAAAAGACTCGTTTTTCGTCAAATAATCTAAAAAAATATCTATCAATATTGTAGACATTTTAAAGACTATCTTAAAAGACATATATATGTCACAAGTATTACTTTTTAGTAATAAAATGTCGTCGAAATAGGGGGTGAGCTAGTATTTTCATACACTACTGATGCAACTTAGTTATTCTCTGCCTCATTTACATGAATGAATACAACCTTCGAACAATATTCTAATCGGTATATGCAGAAGTGTTCTTCAGCTACATATTTAAATATTCGCCATTGACCCGGTCGGTAAATGATGAGTAAAATATTGGCGACAGAGAAGAAAAGTTGCGCCACTAAAGGGACCGAGGGCGGCTTAGACGCAGTTTGTGGGGTGACCCTTATTTACCAACAAATATATCCTCGTGTGACATGCGGCGAACACATTCTGTGTCCGTTTCAGTGATCTTTTTTATTTATAGGCAAGTAGATAATCAGATTTCTGTGCCCTTCTGCAGGCCGATTCTACTAATTTAATGACGTTTCGATCAAGTTGCAGTCACGCGCGCATCTAATACGGTACTAAGGTACGCCAGCGAATTGTTAAATACACGCTGGCGTCACGTTAACTTGACGCAAAACGTCATTAAATTAGTAGAATCGGCCTACAGAAGGGCAAATTTATTTGAAAATGATTTTTAACTTCGGCCCGACGTTTCGGAAGCTTTTTAGCAGCCGTGGTCACGCGTTATAAACCGTTAGTGTTTTATTTAAATGTGTACTACTCGCGTAATATAACGCGTAATATATCGCTATAAACAGTATATATTTAGCAATTATATAATAAGCACTAGGCTATCTCGAATTAATTTACGAAATAATTTTTACCAACTATTGTAAAATCAAGATTATTTTACAATTAGTCTTTTTTAGTTTAGTAACTTTACTAAAAAATCATAATAACTTTGTAGGTAGATAGTTCATGCAGAACATTCTATAAATGATTCTACTTTTTCGCCGGTAGGTAGTTATTAAAGAACATGTTATAAGTCGAGTTTTAGATGTTTTACATCGTAGAATGTGTACAAAACATATGATATAAGCTTCCCAAAGCTAGTTGCATTCAATAAAAGATAATACAACTTTTTCATATTATTATTCTCATATTTACATTTTATCTCAAATATTAAACAATTCTAAACAGATTGAAAGGCGAATTAATAAGTACTATTCGCGTAATCTACAGAAACAAGTTTGATAAGAATTGTTCCCTACTCGTAATTTCAACGCTTGGTCACCCTAGCGAAGGATAACCACGCCTGATTTTATTACGGAAATACAAAGGCCAGTTCCCACTATTTTATTCCCGTATAATGGAATGGGGAAAACAACATTTTAGATGAAATAAATAGCCATATATTACCTACCTATACCTACTTTTATCACTACTGTACAGATAAACTAATATTAAAAAGGATCTAATAATTTGAACGCATTATTTACACTCCACATGTTTAACTGGACAAAGAAAGTAGCTCTTCTACTTTCTTTATCTAGGTATTAGCTATATATCTATAATAATATATAAAGCTGAAAAGTTTGCTTGTTTGAACGCGCTAATCTCAGGAACTACTGGTTCAAAGTCAAAAAATATTTTTGTGTTAGTTAAATCATTTATTCAGAAAGGCTATAAAACATAGTGCTGTGACTAATAGGAGCGAAGAAACAGCGGGAAAAAAACGGAGAAAGAAAATTATTCATCCTTGTAGGTTTCCATGGCGTACGCTGCGAAAACGGTTCAAGGTACCCAAAAAATATGTATAAAAGAATTATTTCTCTTTAAATGATCTAAAAAAAACAGTATATGTCTATCTTATAAGATTAACTTGCAAGAACGACGGGACCCGGACGACGTCGTGGGTAACGGCTCGAATTTATAGAGATTAACATGGGGTTGGCAAAAAAAAAATTGATATCCAAAATAAATATTCTACGCCTACGAAGCCGCGTGACTCAGCTAGTAATATATAATAACAAAACTAATTCACGATGTACCTCCTGTGATACTGCAAACACACGTAGGTATTGTCAAGGCGTAGTTTATTAACGTAATAATTTAAGTAGTCTATAATTTACGCGATTAGTACACATTTAAATAAAACGCTTTTAACAGTTTCAAACGTGAAATATAAGCATACGTTAACTAATATATCGCGTTTTAAACCGTTAAAAGTCTTTTCTTTAAACTTAATAATACTTTTTTGTCATTTACTGTTATTTTAAATTATTTATTTATTATAGCTTTATTATTTATAAAAAAAAACACATATAAAAAGAGAAAACATCTTACGTACTTACTTAAACGGCGGCTTAAAAAAAAACTTAAAATCAACGGCGGCTTGTGGCTAAGCAGCGATCTCTTCCAGGCAACCTGAAGTACAGGAGAAAAGAAATAGAAAAAGAATCAGCAAGTGTAAGGAAGTATTATTTAAAATTGGTTATTTTTCGATGCAATTGAGAAGAAACATTCACAACGGTTTCAAAAAAATATGTTTTTTTATTATTCAATATAAAAAGCAAAGATAGTTTTAATAGTTCTATAATATCATACACCAGTCTACGAAATTGGTCTGCTTCTTAGTATTCCCATCATCTTTTTACAGCAAACATTGCGCTGCTAAATTTGAAATGTAACCACAGCTCCAGTACCTAGTAAAATTAAATTCACTCACGACTAGAGATAATTAAGTCACGACAGAATCCAATTAAGACAAGTAAATAGCTAATGCAGACTGCATTCCTTCGAAAAGAAGAATTGAAGATATTTAAACAAATACTGTCTATAGTTTACGTGAGTAGTACACATTTAAATAAAACACTTTAACGGTTTAAAACGCGATATATTAGTTAAACTTATTTGAAAATGATTTTCACTTCGGCCCGACGTTTCGGATGCTTTGCAGCAGTCGTGGTCACGGGGAGACTAAAGGTGGGGGATGTCTCTGATCTGATTTAGATATTTAAACATTTTATATTGGAAGTGACTCGTCTGTCCAGTGGTCAGTTCTCCCGAGGTCCTGGCTTCGAAACCTGCATCGATGTAAACGAATGATTCTAAGAACAGTTATTATGGTGCTAATGCCTAGTTCGGGATTAGCTGGTGCCATCACCCTCGTGCTTCTGAGGTGTGGTGGGTCTTGAAACGCTTGAGAATGAGTTTGAGTAGGAGAGAAAGGAGACACGTAACTTATAAACAGAAATATAGATATTATACTCGTATTTTTAATGACATAAAAACTGTCTATAGTTTACGCGAGTAGTACACATTTAAATAAAACACTTTAGCCGTGACCACGGCTGCTGCAAAGCATCCGAAACGTCGGGCCGAAGTTAAAAATCAGTTTTAAATAAGTTTAACTAATATATCGTGTTTTAAACCATTAAAATTTTTTAGTTTATTTAGACTTAATTTTTTTTTAATTTTTTAGTCACATTAGATTAATATATTCATGAAGATAATTTTTACGAATCAAAATATTATTTTAGTCACTAAACAATACAAAATATTAACTAATATTAAAAATAAGGAACGTAGTAATTAATATGTAATATTTATAATATAAACTTGAAAACAAAAAAAAATCTTTGGTTTTTAGGTTTCTCATTTGTGTGGTGATGGATTTTGTTTTCAGACAAATTAGTTAATTTAAATTGCGTATTTTCGGATTTGAACACAAGATCTTTGAGTTACAGAGGCTGTAGATATCAAACATACTAAAAATTCGACTCAATAGAAATCTTAAAGTATGCATCCTTCAAAGAATATAGAATTCATATATCCAGTAAGATATTTTAATATTGCGACGCGAAAATATATACTTTAGACTTGAATAACATCCTTGGCTTATTGGAAATTGGTCGGGGAGTGCACTCCATCTTGCGTCTCAAATTCCGCACATTAATAATTTAATAATAAAAAATGTACCCGCAACTTAATCTACTTAGCTGGAATTGAAAACTTGAGAAAGCAAAAAAGCGTTGAGATCCAATTTTACCTTACTTCTACAGATTTCTCTCGTTCTGGTACCCGGTAGACGTTGTTTTAAATAAAATAATATATAGTATAGTGATAGTTTTGTGTATTTTTAAATATATAAGTGGTGGTTGTCATTGCATGTCTCGGTTATTATCACTAAATTAGCTGTGGTTGTGGTTACTGCTCTATAAATACTTATGTTCTATGCTCTGTAGTGATACATGAACGTATCTGTGCTTTTAAAACAAAGAGAACTCATTGTCTTGTTTTCAAATATAAGGCATCATTAAATAATATGAAATAATTCTACAATGATAATACACTATTAATTATTATAAATGGTTTTAAATATTTACTACTGTAACTGACCCGAGTTACAAATTACAATACAAACATTATATTCATAATTATTCATCACCAAACACGAAGGCGCCTGCGCGTACCTATAGAAGATACGCTGTAGCATTGTGCGGGTGACAGTTGCCGTATGACGTTGACATCTGTCAATGTCACATGATTAGGGTTGGGACGTTGAGGAACTCAATTTTATCTCTGACGATACTCGTAACGAAAATGTTCTCTTGTTATTTAGTTATGAACCGTTAAAGCGGATGTACTAATGCCGTGTATACATTTTAATTTCTCGTAAAAGTTTTAGTTCTACAAATGAAACTGACTCTTGCGCCATAACCTAAATGCGTTTTATGAAAAAACATTTTAATATTTCTATACGTCTATGGACATCTGAATATGCAAAAACTAAGTCATAATTTGTTGTAAGCGACGACTCTCAAGAGTGAAACGATACGTTACCTTAACTGTCACCTGCACCATGCTACAACGCACATACGCACTTTCTCAAGATGGCTGCCTTATTTTATTAAGTGACGTTCAAATGGCAATTTTCAATCGACATCGTCCTGATGGGACTGTGGAAAACCAAGTTTCTAATAACTAAATATCAGACATATGTTTTATGAATGGATAAAACTTATACGTAATATCTCTTGTACCCTTTTAGACTTCAAATTAATACCCTGCACGTGCCATAATCAGAGTTTTAATAACAAGAGTAATTTACAACACAACGGACAGATTATTTCCAGTTGGCTCATAGAAAATTCATTAAAAAATATTACATTCTCATAAATAATTTAAAATGTCGCAACCAAATTACGGAATGGAAAATGAATTTGAATAAATGAAAGGATACCGAGTTTAATATTGAAGCCCCTTTTTAATTTTGACGAAAAAATAAATAGGTAAAATGACGAATTCACTTTGATGAAAATTGTTTACGAAATGGCGAGCATAATTTTGAGTTCACTTGATGCTTACAGACTTTTTAA
Source organism: Leptosia nina (assembly GCA_963661955.1). NCBI lineage: Eukaryota > Metazoa > Arthropoda > Insecta > Lepidoptera > Pieridae > Leptosia > Leptosia nina. Next base: position 5,399,217 of record CAVLEF010000003.1, read on the forward strand.
TGGGGTTTGGGGAGTAAACAAAAGGTAGAGTTATCGTTGTAATTTACATTCAAGTAAACACTTTATTTTAATAATTCTGAAGTGACTGAATCGCCAAATAAGACAATCGCGATTATACATAATAATTTAAATACACAATGCCAAAGTTTTACTTTAAAATTGGCTAATATTCTATATACCAAACTTTAACATTGATGGCACTTAACTTGTCTTTTTAAAGTTTACCCCAAGACCCCAAGACCCAAAACCCTTTAATATGGATTGTCCTTGTGATACCGCTATTCATTATTATTTAAATAACTTAACGCATAAGGGCTTACATTAGCCATGACCACATGTAGATAAATGTATAGCTATATATAACTGAAACACACCACAATCTTACCTCTATGACCCTACTTACCAAAACATCTTAAATAAATCTTAAGCAGGTTTGCGGTTTTATCGGAATTCATATCGAGTTGTCTATATTTGCTTACTATGAAATTAATGTATGAAGGCTTTCCCATTAGGCTTATTAAAAAAATTATACATTTCTCAAATCAAATCTGTTGTCTACAATCTAATTATTTATTTATATTTCACATAGCATCTTCCCGTTCAAATAACAGATGAAACGCAAGAAATTCATTAATGCATTAATCTCAGTAAAGAAGATAAAATTATTGTGTTTGTTTATTTGGACTTCATAACGCATTTAAGACGTAAACTATAAAAAAAATATTTATTGTAAAGATGGCGGCTGGTTTGAGTCAAGAATCTAGTTTTTAAGGTCAAGTCAAGAACCATTGATTTCGATTGAAAAGTTTACAAGTAAAAAGTATGTATTTTATTAATATACATTCGTAAATGTAATGTAATAATTTGTTAATAAAACCAATATGTTCAATTATGATCCCCTAAGTCCTGATCCTGAACCAGCTCAGAGCGGGGGTCATGGCCACATTACAACCTCCCCACCACCCCACATCCCTGGATGGGACGGTGGTTTCAGTTAGTATACATACATTCTTAGACAAATACTATAGAGCAATAAACGTGAATAACACCGCGGATCGCAGCTAGTGTTTTGCACTTTTGAAATATTTATACCAGGGCTTTAGAAATACAAGCAATACAAATAAATGGCTTTATGAATAATGCGAGGTAGTTTTGCTTGCGTCGGGAACATTCAGTGCAGACTTAAACCTTCATTAATATAATGGTAGACAATTTATATGTGAGATAGTGGCGCTAATAATGCCCTTTCTTTATTACGGCTATAATCAATAATTAAATCAGCTATACTGGTTGGTATAAATATTGATTATGTTATATGTAACATAATTAATATATAACGTATATATTTTTCATACTGTGGCAGAGATCTAACTTCTTTGAAAATTTACGAATAACACTTAGAGATACCAGAATGATTTGGGATAAAACTATCTAAAAACAGTATGCGGCCATTTTAAATTAATCAAGAATTTACTCCGTTGAAAAGACACTAGTGTACATAAATAACCATAACTTAAAAGAATATGAAAAATTTACCAAGTGCACTATGGAATACTAATTTTTTTTCATTTTCTGTACTTATATCTATACTAATATAATATATAGCTGAAATGTATGATGTTTGAACGCTCTAATCCCAGGGACTACTACGTTAATTATTATTATGGATTCAAATTAAAAATATTTTTTAAAGTTGGGTACATCATTTATCGAAAAAGGCTATAGGTTATAACACATTGTGATATGAATAATAGAAGCGATTTAACCCGGGTAATGTGGAAAAAACGGGGTAAATTACCCTCATTATGGGTCTCCACGGCGTACGCTGCAAGAACGGTTATACACAAGAAATATGTATAAAAAATGATTCCTCTTTAAATGATTTAAAATAATATCCAGACGCTATTTGTTTATCTTTTAAGATTAACTCGCAAGAACGACAGGACGCGAGCGACGTCGTGGCTAAGTTGATGCTCAAAATAGCTATTCCACGCGGACGAAGTCGCTGATACAGCTAGTACTACATATTTAAGAACCATATCCACTGGGGAAAACAAAGCATATAATGTCAACCAATGATAATAAAAAATGAAATCCCAAATAATCTATATATCTATCGCACGTGGCATGTATCACACGTTGAATAACATAAAAAACAGCCTTAAGCACCAATAGATATCAGGAGGAACAAGACGAGAGGAAAGCAATTTGATCGGATAAACGCAGAGTCGATTAAAATCCACGAGCGCTAATGTAACGGCATCAATACCATAAATTTGTTTCTACTACAGGTGAGTCCCTCACCATATTAAAATGTAAATCACACGGTCGATTTAATTTCCAGCCTGAAGTAGCTTAGAGGTTGGCTGTAAGATGTGGGCGTTAGCGGGAGAGTAGAAGTATCGTTAATTTTTAATGTTCCGCCGATACATATATATATATATATATATATATATATATATATATATATATATATATATATATTTATATCTCTATTGGAAAAAGACTTTTAAAACTATAGACCAACCAAGCTGCTATAGCTTATGGGGTTTTATCGACTATTGTCACTAAATTAATATATTATATTATTATTAATAGTAACCGGGAACGACCATAATACAATCAAAAGTACGGGGGTGATGACATCTTCCAAACTTAAAAAATCGATTTTAGATTTTAAATATTTACACATACAGGAATTGAACCGGCATACACAGCGTTCCGTGCTCTAACCAATTGCGCTTTCGCACACCTCTCATGAAATGTAATGTCACAAAAAAATTCAATCTAAATCGATTTTTAATTTACAGATGCCAGCATATACAATAAACATGTGAAAAATATTAAAGTTTTCAAATCGTTCAAGCTTCTAGGCAGTATTAGAATTTCGCTCGAACTAGTATAACCTTAAATTAATCTATCAGATCATAAATACAAAAGCCGGGAAGTGTACAACCCCTAATATCTAAATTCTAATCGCTATCTCTTAAACTTTGCGTACCTACTTGTCTAGCATAGTTGGTTCATCCTAGCCCGCGGCGGCTAGCCTTACATTACAGAACAAATTGTGCTAAACTAGCCTCTTGAAATAAATTTACACCTTGAACGACAAGTCTACAAGATAGATAACGTTTCAGACTATCTTGTATGTTGGCTTGTATCGATGTATAGTGACGTTCTTTGTCTGGAAGTGTGAAATGTTCTTAGCTGAATCTATATTGATATATACATCAATATAAAGTACGTAACGCGTAATTTGTATACAACTTACGCGTGTAATAAGC